>CM069139.1:53029450-53359450 GCA_035221665.1 Okamejei kenojei | reverse complement strand
CTTGAATTTGCTCATCATACTTCTACTGCTACACATATCTATTGTGGTGCCATACCTAAACAGAAAAACGTACTTTAAAAATGTTCCCAATTATGAACTGACTGCTCTGACAATTTGTTGGTATCACAAAGTAAAGAAGAAAAATTATGAATGCCTACAGACATGCAGGATGGAGTACATTCAGCTAGAGATCATACTTATTTTATTTTTTCTGTTAGAAAGATTGTAAGGTTATGATGAGGCCTATCAATATTATACCACTATTGATTTATCTTTATAATGTAGTAGTGTTAACCTTTAGCTTTTATCTGTTAAGCAAAGAGTTTAAATCAACTTCAGATATCAATGGGCTTTTTATCAAGAGTTTACAAACATGATATTGATTGGTGCAGATTAAAGACTTCCAGAAATAATAATAGAATATTGACTGGCCTTGAGGGGGATACGACATATATTGCCTGAAGTAGATTCATATTGCCCGAGTCGAAGACGAGGGCAATATGGATCTAGTGAGGGCAATATATGTCGTATCTCCCGAAAGAGGACAGTCAATATTGTTATTATTACCCATTATCAGACATCTAGAGGAAAATTTTGACATCTCAGCTCGGCGGACTTCCACGCAAAATTTAACCAAAATGGACGCGGCAGTCTTCCTGTCTGCCGTTTGAATATTCTAAATTTCCCACGCAGCGTCACGATGCCAAGTTCCCGGATGTGAGACCAGGGGAATATAAGACTATATTCCCCGCTGTTTTAACAGGTAAAGTCCATAGGCGTTCGCAAGAAAGGGGAATATAAGAAAATATTCCCCTGTTACCCCTGCTGGCAGTAAAAACGAAGGGAATACAATTTCGTAAAAGCATACCTCAGATGTGTGATATGGGTAATAATAACCAATATCTATTTACATAAACTGCAGCAAAATGACCAGTAACATAATTAAGGAAGGAAAAGGGAGAAAAATTGAAGTTATTATTTGTTAGCAGTTGTTAGTTTATTTATAGTCAACTGCACAGTTACAATTAAATGTTTGTTCTGCATGCTATCCAGTCAAATACGAGAATTGATACACGTATCCCTGGGTTGTTCCCAGGAATACACTTGGAGATTGAGTTAATGTGCTGCAGGAAGGCTATCAATTCAGTTAAAGACTCTTTGGTCTGCCCAAAACATGTTGTTCTTCCAGCACAGCAAGATGTCAGCAAGGAATGCTGCCTATTGGCTCATTCCAGACTGCAGAAGTAAGTGCTGAGGGACACACTGAAGCTTGGTGCAGCCAACGCAAAAGGCTGTGTGGGAGACAACCAGTCAAGTGTTCTTCTGCTACTGGACATAGAGGGGCAGAGTCTGGTTGGAGCACCCCTCAAATACAGGAAGGAAGATCATCTTAGTAGGCCACGAGTGGAAATAGTGCGAAGAGTAAAGAAAATGTGAGGTGTTAACAATACTGCATAGAACTTACAACAGTACAGTACAGGTTAGGCTGCAGAACAGGCTCTTCTGCCCACAATGTCCATGCCAAGTTAAACATATCCCCTCTGCACGTGATCCATATCTCTCCATATCCCATGTATCCATGTGCCTAACTAAAAGTGTCTTTAATGCCACAACCATATGTCTCAATCACCACCTCTGGCAGCACACTACAGATACTCACCACTGTGTAATAAACCTTCTCCCGCATGTGTCTTTTAAGTTTGCCCCTCCCACCTTAAACCTATGCCTTCTAATCTTTGACATTTCCACACTGGGAAAAATGTTCCGAATGCTGATCCCATCTCTGCCTCTCATAATTTTATATAGTTCTATCAGGTCACTCCTCAACCTCCGATGTTCCAGAGAAAACAATCCAAGTTTGCCCAATCTCTCCTTCTAGCTAACTGCACCTCCCCATGCCCAATCAATGCATCGTTCTGGTAAACCTCTTTTATAACCTCTCCAAAGTGTCCACATCCCGCCTGTAATGGAGCTACCAGAATTGCACCCAATACTCCAAATGCAGCCTAACCAAAGCCCTATAAAACTGATACATGATTTCCTGACAATTATACCTGCCTAGACTGATAAAAGGCAAGCATATCATACACCACCTTTACCACTCAAAAATATAAATGTTTAACCATCATGAGAGGAATAGATCGGGTAGATGCAGTCTGTTAAAATCGAGAATCAGAGGGCATAGGTTTAAGGTGAAGGGGGAAAGATTTTATAGGAATCTGAGGGGTAACTTTTTCACACAAAGGACAGTGGATTTATAGAACAAGCTGCCAGAGGAGGTAGTTGAGGCAGGGACAATCGCAATGTTTCAGGAGCAATTAAACAGGTACATGGATAGGACAGGTTTAGAGAGATATAGGCCAAACGCAGGCAAGTGGGACTAGTGTAGATGGGTCATGGACCAAAGGACCCTTTTCCACACTGTTTGATGCTATGACACTATCCACGTGTGTTAACACTTTCAGGGATCTATCAATGCTGTAAAGATTCTTGCCAAGTTACACAAAATGCTGGAGAAACTCAGCGGGTGCAGCAGCATCTAAGGAGCGAAGGAGATAGGCGACGTTTCGGGTCGAGACCCTTCTTCAGACTGGTCAGGGATCAGGGAAACGAGAGATATAGACGGTGATGTGAGAGATAAAGAACAATGAATGAAAGACATGCAAAAAAGTATCGATGATAAAGGGAACGAGCCATTGTAAGCTGTTTGTGGTGTGAAAATGAGAAGCTAGTGCGACTAGGGTGGGGGAGGGAGATAGAGATAGAGAGAATGCCAGGGCCCGAGGGCTGAGGGAGAGGTGGGAGGGGGAGGAGACAGCAGGGGTTAACAGAATTGAGAAAATTCGATGTTCAAGCCCAAAGGATGCAAACTCCCCAAGCAGAATATGAGGTGCTGTTCCTCCAACTTGCGGTGTTGCTCACTCTGGCCATGGAGGAGGCCCAGGACCGAGAGGTCGGATACGGAATGGGAGGGGGAGTTGAAGTGCTGAGCGACCGGGAGGTCGGGTTGGTTTTTGCGGACCGAGCGGAGGTGTTCGGCGAAACGATCGCCAAGCCTCCGCTTGGTCTCACCGATATAGATCATCTGGCATCTGGAGCAGCGGATGCAGTAGATGAGGTTGGAGGAGGTGCAGGTGAACCTCTGTCGGACCTGGAAGGACTGCTTGGGCCCCTGAAAGGAGTGGAGGGGGGAGGTGAAGGGACAAGTGTTGCATTTCTTGCGGTTGCAAGGGAAAGTGCCCGGGGAAGGGGTAGAGCGGGAGGGAAGGGAAGAATTGACAAGGGAGTCGCGGAGGGAGCGGTCTTTGCGGAAGGCAGACAGGGGGGAGATGGGAAGATGTGGCGGGTGGAGGGGTCACGTTGGAGGTGGCGAAACTGGCGGAGGACTATCTGTTGTATTTGCCGGCTGGTGGGGTGAAAGGTGAGGACCAGGGGGACTCTGCCCTGTTTGCGAGTGGGGGAATGGGGAGCGAGGGCAGTGTTGCGGGGTATGGAGGAGACCCTGGTGCGAGCCTCATCAATAGTGGGGGAGGGGAATCCCCGTTCTCTGAAGAATGAGGCCATTTGTGATGACCTGGTGTGAAACGCCTCATCCTGGGAGCAGATGCGGCGTAGACGGAGGAATTGGGAATAGGGGATGGAGTCCTTACAGGAAGCAGGGTGGGAGGAAGAGTAGTCCAGGTAGCTGTGGGAGTCAGTGGGTTTGTAGTGGATGTCGGTCAGGAGTGTATCACCTGCAATAGAGATTGTGAGGTCAAGGAATGGTAGGGAAGTGTCGGAAATTGTCCAAGTGTATTTGAGTGCCGGATGGAAGTTGGTGGTGAAATGAATGAAGTCAGTCAGTTGTGTGTGGGTGCAGGAGGTGACACCAAAGCAGTCATCGATGTAACGGAGGTAGAGGTCGGGGATGGGGCCCTGGTACGCCGAGAACAAGGATTGTTCGACGTACCCAACAAAGAGGCAAGCGTAGCTGGGGCCCATGCGTGTGCCCATAGCTACGCCTTGTGTTTGGAGGAAATGGGAGGAGTCAAAAGAGAAGTTATTGAGGGTAAGGACCAACTCCGCTAGGCGGAGGAGGGTGTCAGTGGACGGGTATGGGTTGCTCCTCTGGTCGAGGAAGAACCGGAGGGCTTTGAGACCGTCCTGGTGGGGGATGGAGGTGTAGAGTGACTGTACGTCCATGGTAAAGATGAGAGGATGGGGGCCTGGAGAATGGAATGCACGGAGCCGACGGAGAGTGTCTGAGGTGTCTTGAACATAGGTGGGGAGGGATTTAACAAAAGGGGATAGGATGGCGTCAAGGTATGTGGAAATGTGTTCGGTGGGGCACGAACAGGCAGAGACAATGGGTCTGCCAGGGCAGTCGGGTTTGTGGATTTTGGGGAGAAGGTAAAATCGGGCCGTGCGGGGCTGGGAAACGATGAGGTCGGAGGCTCGGGGGGGTAAGGAGCCGGAGCTGATGAAGTCGGTTATGGTGCTCGAGATGGTGGCCTGGTGTTCGTCAGTGGGGTCATGGTCCAGGGGTAAGTAGGAGGAGGTGTCCGAGAGTTGGCGCATGGCCTCCGCTTTGTAGAGATCGATGCGCCAGACTACCACGGCACCTCCCTTGTCGGCGGGTTTGATAACCCAGTCTGGGTTGTTACGGAGTGAGTCGATGGCAGTACGTTCGGGGGTGGAGAGATTGGAGTGAGACAGGGGAGTGGAGAAGTCGAGGCGGTTGATGTCCCGACGGCAGTTGTGGATAAATAGTTCTAGAGCCGGAAGGCTACGAGGGGGGGTCCAGGTGGAGGGGGTACGTGGGAGACGGGAAAAGGGATCATCAGTGGGGGGCGAGGACTTCTTCCCGTGGAAGAACGCTGTGAGGCGGAGGCGACGGTAGAAGAGCTCCAAGTCGTGGTGGGCGCGGAACTCATTGAGGTGGGGACGGAGGGGGACAAAGGTAAGACCTCTGCTGAGGACAGACCGTTCGGTGTCGGAGAGGGGGAGGTCCGGGGGGATGGTGAACACGCGGCAAGGATGGGGGTTGTGGCCGGAGGAAGGCAGGTGAGTGAACTGAGGACGGA
Source organism: Okamejei kenojei (assembly GCA_035221665.1). NCBI lineage: Eukaryota > Metazoa > Chordata > Chondrichthyes > Rajiformes > Rajidae > Okamejei > Okamejei kenojei. The sequence continues at coordinate 53,354,387 of CM069139.1, read as the reverse complement.
GCGTTGTGTGGTGGGGGGGGTGGAGGGTGGTCAGGGGGTGGGGGGGGTATGGGGGCTGTGGTGTGGGTGGGGAAGAGCAGGGGTTACATGGTAGGGGGGGGATGGGGAAGATCCAGTGGAATAGCCACTAAGGTTACTGGGGCTGGGGAGACGGGCACTAGGACTCAGTGTGGTGGGAGGAGTTAGCAACGTGGAGGCTTCAGGCCCACTGTAGAGTCCAGTCTGCAGGTGAGGCGACGGCTGCGGGCTGCTGGAGGGCGGTGGAGAGTCGTGGGTCGGCGGACCCGAAGGTAGGAGTCCGCGGGCAGTGGAGTCGGGGTCGGCGGGCGATGCGTTGGCGGTCCCAGTGGGCGGGTGGTCGGTCCGACCGGTGAGGCGGCGAGATGAGTGGGGTGCGGTGCGGCGGCCATGTTCGGGGAGCCACGGTCCGGCGGCGATGCTCTGTAGGCCCGGTCCGGCGGCGATGCAAGGTGAGGCGGGTGCGGCTGTGGTCTTCGGCGGGCCCAGTGCACTGGCGATGCTGGATGGGCCCGGTGCGGCGATGGAGTTAGGTGGTCCCGGGGGGCGGCGAGGTTCGGCAGTCGCGTTGCGCTGGTGATGGGCGGTGGAATCGGGGTGGGGGAGAAGATTCTTGCCAAGTTTCCCTTTATATTTGATCTCCAAAGAGCAATACCTCACACTTGCTTGGATTAAACTCTGCCATTCCTCTGCCCATTTCCAACCTTCCTCACTGTCCACAACTCCACCAATTTCTGCAAACATACTAACCAAACCTTGTCTAAGTTAGTTACATATAATCACAAACAACAGGTCCCAACACAGATCCCTGCTGAACTCCACTAGTCACAGACCTCCAGCCAGAATAACAACCTTCCACCACAATCCTCTGTCTTCTATGAGTAAGGAAGTTATGAATCCAATGACCAAGTCACCATGGATCCCACGCACGTTAATCTTCTCGATCATCCTACCACAAAGGACTTAGTAGATGACATCCACTGTCCTATCCTCATCGATCACCTTCATCACCTCAAACTCGTAAGACATGACCTGCAGAAACAAAGCCATGCTGACTGTCCCAATTAACCCATTCTCTTCCAAATGCGAGTAAATCTATCTTATCATGAGGAATCCTCTCCAATAGCCTCCCACACTCCATAGACATGCGGGTTGATATGCTAACTGGCTTCTGTAAAATTGTCCCTAGTCTGTAGGATTGAACTTGTGTACTGGGATTGCTGGTCTACAAGGACTTGGTGGGCCAAAAAGGGCTGTTTTCATGCTGTGTATCTATACTTTATTTTAAAAACCACTGACGTGAGGCTCATCGGTGTATAATTTCCTAGATTATCTCTACACTCCTTGTTAAACAAAGGAACAATATTGGTGATTCTCCAGTCCATTGGGACCCGTTTGTGGCTAGAGTAGATACAAAGATCTCCTCTTTTGACTCTCTCAATAACCTGGGATAGTTCCCATCAGGTCCTGGAGATGTCCACCTTAATGTTCTTCAAGAGCCCTAACATCTGCTCCTTCTTGATCTTAAACTGCCCCAGCATCTTAGTAAAGTGCACATTTAGTACCTCGTCTCCATTCTCTGACCCCAGCCATAAATTCCCCCCTTTATCATTGAGCAGTCCTACTTCTCCCTGGTTACCCTCTTGGTCTTAATGTGCTTATAAAAAGCCTTGGGGTTTTCCTTAATCTGACTTGCCAATGGCATTTCATGGCTCCTTTTAGCCCTTGTAGTTTCCAGCTTGAATTCTACCCTGCTTGTTTTATATGCTTCAAAGGTCCTGTCTTATTTCATCTTTCTAAACCGTACGTACACTTCCTTTCTCTTATTGATGCCGTTTCATTTACAGAGACTATTTCATTCATGCTGGTGCTTTATTCAGATATGCACACAAGTTGCAACAACATATTATGCAACCCATCACTAAAAGGTATTAAACCATAAATGTTCGTCAGTCACCACATTCTGCTATTTTTCTTAACCCAGCATTGGTAAGCACATTGTTGAAGTTTAGAGACGTTATCTGAAAATTTCTTAGCGATAGTTTCTGATTGAACAACTTCAGAAAAATATACACTTTCTTTAATGTAATAATGTACACTTTAGTTTTCTCATCGTATTTCCACTTGCACTTCACTTCTGTTTCTTCAACATTATGCCGTTCATTAGCACAACCAAAATATAAATTGGATTCATCATTAATCTCTGCATATAATGGCTCTATTTGGCCTTAAACTGAGTGATTTGCTCAGCCACATTGCCATGGGTACAAATTTTTTTTTTTTTTTTTTTTTTTTAAATCGCCCGACTATTTCATCGCTGCAGTAAAATAAAAATTAGCTCCTAATGCCGTGAATGCCGACAACGGGGACGGATTTTACGTAGGGGAGAGGTAAATGAAAGGAGTTTATTTTTTCATATAAACCTACTTGTTTAGATTACCTTAATCAACATTTCATGTTGCAAAACGGTGATTTATTCCCCATACGAACCGACAGAATTTCTCCTGCCGATATGGGGTTTAAATTCACCGCAACCACAACGTTCCAATCCATCGCGTTCCATAAAATCCCACTCGCAAAATGGCCATTAATCTACAGGCATTAAACACTAAATTCCTTCCATTTGGCCTATAAATTAATGACAATTAGATTTTAAAATCATGTTATATTGTGAATTCTTGTGCGAATGTTATTTGGATACTTAGGCTTTAAAACAAATGTTAATTTTTTCTTAAGAAATAGATGGATGTTTAGATCTAGTAATTGAATTTTGTAATTAGCTACAATTGGCTAACTAACTAATTATATGCTTTAATTTCAGGTCATCCAAGTAAGATTGTTTCATATTTGTTTCAGAATGCTTCAATCTATAATCACTGAAAATTTCATTGAGTTCTCTTAATTTTTAAGAAAGTTATGGGCTTTTGACTGTGCTCGATCTCAACTTTTGTGTTAAGTCAATAGAAAAGCAATAGGAAACAAGTTGCTAATTTCTGAGTATAAAAATGGCCATATCTTTTTTAATACTGAAGATATGAAAGTGAATTAGGTGTCAAATTAAACTTATTTTTATGCTTTATCTGATGGGATAAATTGCAGACGATTTTTAAAATCTCAAAATGTTGTAAAGTTGCTACTGTATGCAGTGGTAAGCCCAGTGTGGTTCTGTAGGGTACTTGGAAGTACACGGTGGTTGAGGCACAATTGTGGTTAGGGTTATTCAACAGCCTGACAGCTGATAAAAAGCCGTTAATTAATTTAGAGGTAATGATTCACAGGTAGTAAATGATTAGCAGTAAGTGCTGTGCACAGGGGAGTATGGATCTTAGCTGCCTTCTTGAGGCAATACTTCCTGTGAGTCCCTTAAATTAATAGGGGGTCAGTACCCATGAAGGATTGGGAAGAATTATGCAGCCTTCTTCATTCTTAAGCAATAAAATTTCTGAACCAGACTACGATCAACCAGTCGGTATGTTTTCCAACCTGCACGTATAGAAGTTTGATAGAGTATTCAGTGGCATGCAGAATATCCTCAAACTTCTGCAATAGTAGCTTCCCTTGTGATTGGGCCCAGAACCGATCATCAGGGTTTGTACACCCAGGAATTTGAAGCTATTGACACTCTCCAACGACACCCTGTTAATGAAGACCGAAACATGGTCTTTCAGCTTTCACTTCCTTAAGTCAATAATCACCTCCATGGTCTTGATAACAGAGAGAACAAGATCTTCCTCTTGTACTCTAACTCGTCAGCACCCATTATTCATCCAATGATGATGTCAGTAAATTTAGAGATGGCATTGGAGCTGTGTCTGGCAACAGAGTCTCATATATATAGAGCGAGTAGAGCAGAGGACTAAGCACACAGCCCCGAGGTTCCCTGTGCTGATGGTCAGCAAGTGTTGTTGCCAATCCATACTGGTTGTTATGTAATTATTAGACTGGACATTGCAAATTATACACTGTTCCAAATGAAGCGGAATATGGATAAAGTTCAAGTTCACATTTATTGCCACATGCACCAATTAAGGTACAGTGGAATTTGATTTACCATGCAGCCACACAATCAAAAAGAGCACAATGCACAATAGAATATAACATAAACATCCACCACAGTGGAATCAACATTCTTCACTGTGGTGGAAGGCAATAACGTTCAGTCAGTCCTCTTCCTTTGTTCATCTGTGGTCATAAACCCGATAACAAGTGACGTAAAGATTTTAATAGATGAAGCAGATGTTTTTTGTTAAATGTCCTCTGAAATGCCCAGTCAGTTGTATCATTATTGCTATTTTAAAACAGGAGATAACTGAGCAGACCATCAGGGATGAATGATAGCAACAAATCTGGACATGGCAAAATCTCAACCAGCACAGTTGAACTTGTAATGTTCCCCTCATGAAATGGTGCAGATTGATATCTAAATTGCAAGAGTTTTCCCAACAAAAGACAGCAGCAGCATTGTTACTCTAACAGAATCAGACTTTGATTCAGGCAATGTGCCCGACCTCCATTAGAATCCCCAATAGCTCCCAATGAGCTTCTTTCTTCCATGACCAGAGAGACTATTCCCCTTCTAAGTATTTATTGAGGATTCCTGCATAGGATGCAGTACTGTGGAAAACCGTCAAGAAGGAGTGGACTTTTGAGTCCTCAATGACTGTAAGACCCATGATCAGCATCAGGACTAACATGGGGCAGGTAATTACCACAAACACTCCGCCTTCTGCTGATGAATTTGTTCTCATAGTTGAACAACACTTGACATACTGGAAGTAAATAAAGTCTTGCCTTGATAATCATCTCGACAGACATGACCTTGACTTCAATGTCTAGTACTAAGAGTGGCTTGATAGCACCACTACCACCCCCAAATAAGCTACCTGAGCTGTGAAAGGTACTGAATGTAGAAATATGTAGAACTGTAGTTACTGGGTTAGAGAAAAAAAGACTTGCTCTGAAGAAGGGTCACGACCCGAAACATCACACATTCCTTCTATCCAGAGACACTGCCTGTCCTGTTGAGTTACTCCAGCATTTTGTGTCTATCGCTGGAGTAACTCAGCAGGTCAGGCAGCATCTCTGGAGAACATGGATAGGTGATGTTTGATGGACATGGGACCCTTCTTCAGACTGATTGTTAATGTGAGGAGTGGGGCAGTTAAAGAAAGCTGGAACAGATGAGAGGCAGGACAAAGCCTGGCAGGTAATATGTGGATATAGGTTTTTTGGAGGGGTGGGGGGGGGGGGGGGGGGTTGTAGGTCGTTTAATAGACAGATGGTTTGACAAAGGTCAGAAATGAAAAGGTGGAAGGTGTGAGACAAAAGGATTGAAGAAGTTAGAGGAAGGAATGTAGGTGAGAGGGTGGGGCACAATGGCAGGATGTGGGTATCGTTAACTAAAATTGGAGAATTCAATGTTCTTACCATTGGGTTGTAAGCTACCCGAGCAGAATAGGAGTTGCTGTTCCTCCAATTTGTGCGTGGCCTCTTCCTGGCAATGGAGGAGGCCCAGGATAGAAAGGTCAGTATGTGAATAGGCAGGGGAGTTACAGTGATAAGCTGCAAGTAGGCTTTGTTGGACTGAGCGCTGTATGGTGAAACGGATACCAAGTCTACGCATGGCATCGCCTATGTACAGGGGGCCACATCGGGAAAACCAGATGTAGTAGATGAGGTCAGAAGGATATAATTACAAGACTGTGTCTGAGGCAGCTGAGGAGCGAACCAACAGAGGTCACATAATAACTTGATTTTGAAATTTATATTCCTTCATTAGCTCTGGTTTTGAATCTTGGAAAGGTTAGTGCTAATTAACATTTTAAATTATGGGGAAATTCAAAAGAGAATACTTGCCAACTAAAATTAATCCAAATACTCCATGAACAGTTAACTTAAAGGCCAAAAAAGTAATCAATTGTGGTGAAAAATTAACCAGTTAGCACATATTTTTACAAAAGCAGATCTCAGATGTGCACCAGTTAATATACTTGCAATTGCATATTTTGGTTTGAATAGGTTTTGCCAGAGATGCAAACGAACAAAGGTGTGGCATGATCAACTGGGCATTGGTGAACAACAAGATCAGTCAAGCTTCTTCTTAATGAAAGACATTTAAGAATTGAAAAGGAAGTTGGTGCCAAATTGGATACAGAGTAGGAACAAAAGCAGATCAGCTTAAGAAAGCGGAAAAAGAGACAGAAAGAAAAAGTAAAGATATAAAAAAATAATTTAGGCATTTTAAGTCTCCTTAACCTTTTGATTCCACATCCATTACCTTACGGGAAAGAGAGAAGGGGATTAGTGGTCACAAGCAAGGATCATTACATTGTTACAAGTGCACTTAAGCTGATAACTTTTGCGATGTGATGATCAATTAGCTCACAGTTGCAGCAATATCATGTAAATCTGTGAGATTTGATGAAATTAAATAACAGCACCAGAACAAATCAACAAACTTTGACTTCATAGGATTCCCTCTATCTTCCTGACCTCTAATCATTGCAAATTCAAAATAATAATTTAAACTTGGGCAAAAACAACTAATTTCTTATAACATCCTTAAGCAAATGTATTTTGTAATTATTGTCTTAGTCCTAAATAATTTGGTATACAGTAACATAAATATATAAATATATTATCCAACCAACTTCAAATTAACTGTTGAGTACCATTCAGAAACTACCGTAAAATAAGTTATATTTAAAACATGCTTTCTATAAGTACTTAATCTGCTTTTATTACCTGATTCATATGTTGGCATCCTTAAGTCACCTTGATTCAATTCTGTGCCGTATTTTAATTTATGATATTTTGCCCTTTGGAAAGAAATAACATTGTTAGCATATATCATTCTTTTAAAAGCAAATCTTATTTAGTGAAGAGTGCAACAGTAATTCCCAAAATAAAAATTGGAAAAATCAGTCATTGTTCCCACTGCTATGGTGTTCCCTCAGTCAAAAGCAAGGCTAAAAAGCTAGATGACGTACCAAGCTTGATTGTTGACCATTGCCTTCAACATGAAAAATGTGCAAAAAAATTATCTAAGTTTTCAATGTGTTTGAAAGCAAGATACAATAAAAATCAATTTATTCATATAAATATTAATACATTTATGAATTATATGAACTTATAGTCAGATAATGAATACAGTTCAGTGTGGAGAATGTTCAAAATAGTTAAAAATTGCTGACCATCATTAGGTCTAACAGAAACAAAGGATAAACCTGACCCCAACATTTTCCCATAATCAAGAACAAGTTTCACCCCAGACACGCCCTCTTCTCCCCATTCCAATCAGGCAAGAAGTACAGAAGTGTGAAAATGCATACCTCCAGATTCAGACACAGTTTTTTTCCCCAGCTGCTAACAGGCAACTGAACCAACTGAGGAGCGGACCTATCCTACCATCTACCTCATTGGAGAGCTTCAAACTACCGGTATCTTTAATCTTGCACTAAACATTATACATGTTATTCTGTGCCTCTACACTGCGGTCAGCTTGATTGAAATCATGTATAGTCTTTCTGTTGACTGGAAAGCATGCAACAAAAAAGCTTTTCACTGCACCTCGGTAAACGTGACAATAAACTAAACAAGTCCGAAGAATCATTAGATATAATGGCACATAAATAACCGTGTACCTAAGCATAACACAGTCATAAGTTCCAGTTTACAAATTAACATTATTCGAGGTTGGGCAGAAGAGTGGCTTCACTGTTTCAGTGACCTGGGATCAACCGGTGTTAATTCCCCCCACCTCACTTCCTCCATACAGGTATGGTATGGGGAGATGTTTAAATTAAAGTTAGAGAGAAATAATTGAGGTAATGGGATTGATCCGCGAGGCGGCCTAGACACGACATGCTCTTCAAGGAGAGAAATGTTTCAATGGTTCAATAATGTTTTATTGCAACAAATGCACAGCAGAATTAAATTCTTGCACCCATTGCCATATTGTGGTGCCATTTACAAGAGGAGAAAAGGTTGCAAAATGTCATCCTATCCTAATGCAGTTTTTCTCTGATGTGCAGGCCAATGTTGATCTCCCAGCCACAAGTTATGATGACTCAGTCACCCTGCACAAACTGGCTGCATCTATCTATATCACAACTGCGTAAACCAATGTGTTTTCACATGCAGCAAGTATCCAGTTTAAAAAGGAAAATAAATCACAATATATTAACAAATATTGCTTGGGCACAAAAAACACAATCCATTGTAAATAAAGGAAAACACTTACTAAGGTAATAGTTGGACAGGCGAAGGGACAGGCAAAGGGATTATTTGATAGGCAAATTGTTGGACCAAGGTCAGAGATGAGGAGACAGTTGTGAACCCGAGAGTATAAAGAGTTGTCTGGATGTTAGGTTGATTGGCGACTGCAAAATGCCTTTAGTGTGGATAGGTGACAGAAGATCAAGGTGGAGTAAATGGCAGGTGAGAGAAGAGGTTACCAGGAATTAGAATTGATGGGTCTACTCAGAGCTGGAATATACCAGTTGAGCTGAATAATATCCTCGTATGCTGCGAAAAATATGAAATGCTTCATACATTATTACATTTCAATACAAACTGGGCATCTGCATAAGATGCACACAATTACTTGAATTACGTTTACATTAGTCTTACAGTGGATATAAGTGTAATTAATTACTGACAACTTCTGCACAGTCATTGATTACAGAAGTACAAATATACTAACTTCACAAAAATCAAACCACTAGAGTGTACATTAGATACTGCCACTTTATTTCAGTTTCTTACATTGCCAGAGATGCGATTGTTTTCCGGATCACAGCTCAGGTCGCTCTGTGGCCTACGGTCGATGGAGCCGGAGGCCTCCACGGAATTATTTGAGCCCCACCGCGGGGTGTTGACTTAACATTGGAGCTGATCCCTTGCCTGTGATCGCTCCAAACGCGGCCTGCGGACTTACCACCAAGAGCTCGCAATCTCGGGAGAGGCCGAGTTGGGAAGCTCCAATGATGCAGAGGCTTGACCAGCCCCGATCCGGGGTCCGATCGCTGGCGTGGGGGAGCTGATATCCCCCGATATGGAGGGCCCAAACACTGCAGGCTTCGGGAGTCAAGATCATCCCGTCAACTTTTCTGAACTTTTTTGAACTTTTTTTCGCCTTCCATCGCAGTGAGGAATGCGGCGGAGTCACTGTGGTGGAGGTTTATGTTAAAATTTATGACTGGCTTGGCAAATTAAATTCTTCGTATGTTGCAAAACATACTTGGCTAATAAAGTATTATTGTGATTGTAATATATAGAGAGACCTCTTAGCCCACAGAGCCCATATCGACAATTACAAAATTATATCTGAAACACGTCAAAAACAAAACCTGCACATATTTTTAAAATATGGAAAATACCTACAAATTGTTTTCAATTTTCCGTGTAGTAATTGTCCAATCGAAGGACGTTTGACATTGAGACAGACGCCAATTAACCAATCACGCGCTTTGTTTCAGGCTAGCTAGGCAGGGAGCCGTCTGGGATTATGGCGGATGCTAGAGAGACGGAAGATTCCGAGGAAGAGTCAATATTACGTCAGCATTTATGAAAATTAACCCAATCATGACAACTAGTATCATTTTGATGCACATTATAAGATATGAGTCAAAGAAGAGTCTAACTTATGCACAGTAGTAACAGTGTATGTATGATTAATGGTAAGAAGAGGTTGACATTTAATTAAAGTCCATGCAGACTTAAATACTTTGAGATGTTCTTTTCTGTAGTTATCATTTTATGAATCCACTAGGCTCAACTTGTAATAGAACTTTCAAAACTGGCAACATCTGAAGAAGGGTTTCGATCCATTTCTTCTCTCCAGAGATGCTGCCCGTCCCGCTGAGTTCCTCCAGCGTTTTGTGTCTCCCTTTGGTTCAAACCACCACCTGATGTTCCTTCCTATACAGTTTGCCGGTTTAAGTTGCTTGCTATCGAGTTTTAGCCCCGAGACCTCTCCACGGAACACGTGCATTAATGCTCAATCTTATGAGATTTTAAGTGCATTCTTAAAGAAGCCCGTGACTACGGTTGCGATGATGTTTAAACCCCAAACGCGAGCACCCATTTCCCCACTGCTCACCCTTGGTACAGTCAAATTATTTTACCATCGCTCAGGTCGGTTGTCTGTGCGTTTTGGTGGTGTTTTTGACTCGACTGTGGTTTGCAAGCACGTTTTAATAACAGTCTGGCTGATGACTAGTTTCCCACTTCTCAAGGGACTCTCATGATCACACATTAATTTTAGCAAAAGACGTTTCCCTCTTAAAGCGACTGGAAGATGCCTTACAGGTCTGTCCCCCAGCCTGGTACTGCCCCAGTCCCACAACGGCCGTGACCCCCACACTGCACATTGGCAGTCAGTGAGGTTAGTAAACTTGGGTACGCACAGAATCTGCCAGCTGTGGTGGCACCTGATAGCAACCGAAGGTCACGACGAACCATCGGTTCTAGAGGGCGGCGTCTTGGTGGGGGAGGCGCGAGTCACGGGGTCGGTATCTGAGTTGTTATTTAAGGTCGGGGAACGCCCGTGTTAGCTGAGGAGTAGGGAGCTGTATGCAGAAGAAAAAACACGTCTAGAGCACAGAACCTGTGTCCGACTAGTTTTTGGCTGGACTTCAGCCAGTCCCCGCCACAATTGGTGACCCCACACGCCCAGGAGTGATTGATTCAATGACCAGGCTGGCCAAGCAACCCAGGACCACGACTTGACAGGCCCAGCGACCCAGGACCACGACCACAAGCACAAGAGGGCCACGCCCACAGGAGAGGAGGATGGCTGAGCCACAGACCAGACAAGTGGCACAGGAGAGGAGGATGACTGAGCAGGAGAAAAATGTGGTGTTTTTACCACCAGCACTGGGGTTCAGCAGCCCGCCAGTCAGCGTATTGCCCCCATCTGGACTTGACCGTCATGCTAGTAAGAGGGGCCAACGTTCAGTGGACATGAAGGGCCAACGTCTCATCCACCCCTCAACGTTTGAGAAGATCTCCTTGCGCTCCACTGCGACGGCAGCAACCCTGCGGCGACGGTGGACAATGTCTACGCCCAGGTACTGGCTGAGTTCCGGGACATTGTCACCCCCAAGTTCGGCTCGGCCAGTCTGAGGCACGGTGTCATGCACCATATTCTGACATCGGGTCCACCGCTCCACGCTCGCGCTTGACAAGCTCTTCATAGCAAAGGCGGAGTTTGGGAGTATGGAGGCCATGGATCTTTCGACGCCCCAACAGCCCAGGAGTTTCCCCGCTCCACATGATGCCGAAGGTGTCGGCAGTTGGAGGCCATGCAGGGACTACTGCCGCCTTAACGACCGCTGACCGTTACCCTATTCCCCACATACAGGACTTCCCCGCCCATCTGGCCAGGGCTAGGTTCTTCGACCTAGTCCGGGGTATCATCAAATCCCCGTGCGACCGGAGGATGTCCCCAAGACGGCAATTATCACCCCGTTCGGGTTGTTCAAGTCCCTGCGGATGCCCTTTGGCCTCAAGAATGCCGCACAGGCCTTTCAGCGCCTGATGGATACCGTGGTGCGCGGGCTCGACTTCCTGTTTGTCTACTTGGACGACATCCTTGTGGCAAGTCGCTCGCGTGAGGAACACTGCGCCCACCTGTGTCTACTCTTCCAGCGCCTCAGTGACCATGGCCTTGTAATTAACCCTGGGAAGTGCCAATTCGGCCTTCGGGCCATCAACTTCCTGGGGCACCGGGTGACACGGCACGGAGCAGTGCCTCTGCCGCACAGGGTTGAGGCACTCCGCCAGTTCCCGCGGCCTGCTACAGTACGTGGCCTCCGGGAGTTCGTAGGGATTGTCACATTTTACCGCCAGTACGTTCCGGCGGCTGCCGAACATTTGTAGGCGCTTTTTCAGTTGCTGACGGGCAAGCAGCGGCAGATACAGTGGGACGCTATCGCCGTGGCGGCGTTTGAAGAGGCGAAAGAGGCCTTGGCTCGGGCGACTATGCTCATGCATCCGTCGGCCGACGCCCCCACAGCCCTTACCGTGGATGCCTCAGACTCTGCGGTCGGCGGCGTTTTGGAACAGTCCGTTAACGGCCTCTCGCCTTCTTTTGCCGGCACCTGAGGTTTGCGCAGCGCTTTCGATCGTGAGTTGCTCGCCTTCAACTTGCAGTGCGTCGCTTCCTCGAGGGCCGTTCCTTCGTAGCCTTCACGGACCACAAGCCCCTCACATTTGCGTTTGCGAGGGTTTCGGATCCTTGGTCCGCCCGTTAGCAGTGCCAGCTGTCGACTATTTCGGAGTAGACAACGGACGTCCGCCATATCGCTGGGAAATGCAATTTCGTGGCGGATGCTTTGTCCCGTCCGGCAATTGCAGCTGCGCTTAACCCGGCCTCGGGGATAGATTATTCCGACTTGGCGGCGGCCCAGCTGGCGGACGATGAGATGCCGGTGTACCGCACCGCGATCTCTGACTTGGTGCTTGAGGACGTGCCGTTGGGTCCCTCGTGTTCCATGCTCTGTGATGTATCCACGGACAGCCGGGGCCTGTCGTTCCGGCGGCCTGGCGCCGCCGCGTGTTTGATGTGATCCATGAGCTGGCCCACCCATCCATCCGGGCCACGGTCGCTATGGTGACCGCAAGGTTTATGTGGCACGGACATCGGAAGCAGGTCGCTCGCTGGGCCAGGGCGTGCATCCCGTGCCAGACATCAAATGTGCATAGACACATCCGGGCACTCATTCAAGACTTCGATCACAGACACGTGGACATCGTGGGGACATCGAAAGGGTTTCACACCTGCTTACGGTGGTCGACCGTTTTACGCAGTGACGGAGGCCATCCCGCTCACGGACACTTCAACGCAGTCGTGTGCTCGTGCCCTCGTAACAACCTGGATTGCTCGCTTTGGGGTTCCTCTGCACATCACATCCGACCGGGGCGCCCAGTTTACATCTGAACTGTGGTCCGCCATGGCCCGCCTGTTGGGGACGCAGCTCCACTACACGACAGCGTACCATCCTCAATCGAATGGGTTGGTGAAGCGGTTCCACCGCTGTCTGAAGGCCGCCCTGAAGGCTCGTCTCACAGGCCCTGTGTGGATGGATGAGTTGCCGTGGGTCCTGTTAGGGCTCACTGTCCCCGGGGAGTTTGTCCCCCGTCATTGGTGCTGATCCGCTTGCGGGAGAGGGTCGGCACCCTATCTCCCATTCCAACGTCGCGTCATGGAGTGGCTCCTTCCCATGTGCCACTGCCACTGATGAGCTGCCCGTACGATTTTCTTCGCCGTGGTTCCCACAAGTCACCCTTGCAGTGCCCATATGAAGGACCCTTTCACGTGCAGTGGCACGGGTCTACTACATTCGATTTGGACATGGGAGGCCGGCGTGAAACGGTGTCTGTGGCGTGTTTGAAACCAGCCCACTTGGACCTGATCAAGCCAGTCCATGTAGCTCAACCTCCCCGTCGCGGGCGTCCGCCTTCCTGGGCGTCCGCCGTTCCGGGCTCCCGGAGATTCTCCCGAACCGAGCAAAACCCCAGGGCGGCGGATTTTATCTACGCGTTCGGGCCGCCTCGTGCGACGTCCTGTGCGGTTTGGTGCCTCTGGTTCTGGGGGGGTCATGTGGCGGCACCTGATAGCAACCCAAGGTCACGACGAACCATCGGCCCTAGAGGGCAGCATCTTGGTGGGGGAGGCGCGAGTCACGGGGTCAGTTTCCGCGTTGTTATTTAAGGCCGGGCAACACCCGTGTCAGCTGAGGAGTAGGGAGCAGAAGAATAAACACGTATAGAGCACACAACCTGTGTCCGACTAGTTTTTGGCTGGACTCCTGCCAGTCCCCGCCACACCGCACCCATTAATTAGGCGAATTCAGGAGCCGGCGTAATCTGGGAACTCTGCGACGGTCTTATTCCCCGTTCACCTCCAGTCAGACTCTTGCCTGAGTTTTACCTCCTGAACTTCTTCCAAAAGTCACCTCGTATTCACCAGCGTCCTCTCCCCGTAGATCACGGATTTCCACGGTGAAGAGTTACCCGTCCCGTGTAATTGGCGTAATAGTATTCAATGTTCCCATTCGAGTCTCGGCGCTACCACAGAGCCCGCTAAATAGACTGCCACACGGAATCCAGCTCCCCATAGAGTAATATACAGCTAACTATTATTGAGCACAAGAGGGCGCTGTTACTTTTTCTAATTAGCTTAATTAATTAGTGTGCAACTTTTTGCACTGACGAGTTATGAATTCCTCTCAATGATTTCTTTTAATCGAAATCTGTGCCAAATTACAAGTAGATACCAGAGATGGGTCACAAAAGTGAAAATCTAGACACATTTTGGATGTTCGGCCCACGGTTTAAGCTTTCAACTGAGAGCCTCAGTGTGTTTGTCCTTTTCAGTCAATCTTCTCAGTTCTATTACCATACAAATCTTGTGGCACCTTCTCTGACCATCAATCTCAATTTTTTTTAAATATAGGCCAGAATTGTGCACCAGGTTCGGTATATTTAACATATCTGTTCTTAATTTGGTGCGTCTAGGAATGAATAAGGTTCTTAGCTTGATTTTCTAACCTTATTTAACTGTTTCTCTCAGTCATTTCTGCATCTGCACTTCTAAATCCCTTTATTCCTCGTCCATTCTTATGTAGTCTCATTTTTTCCCCATCAAAATATACCAACCTACAATTACCTCCACGGAAATTGATTTGTTAATTTCATTAAAGATACAAAAGTGCTAAATGACATTACTGTTTAACATGTCTGTATATCATTCTGATGTATTCTACCTCATTAGTTAACCAAAATCACACCCCTCCATTAAACTTAGCATTACCTACAATTTAGAAACACTCAATTTCCTAACTCCTATACAAGCCCTGCCTGCCAACAACAGCATAGTCCACACTGTAATATCTTATCAAAAACCCTTTTGAAATAATATATTGGATTATATCACCAATTGTTCACTTAAAGAATTCAATGATCATGTATACATTTCATTTTGAAATGCATTCTTACAAAGGGACTGATATCAGCAGACATAGAACTTGCAGAAATTCCCCATATCAAGCAAAGGCAAGTTGAGTACTTTCATGTATGCGATTTCTTTATCATTTTCCACCATCAGATTCAGTATAGTGTATAATTACATACGATTATAGCTGAGCGTCAGTATTCCTTGATTGTTTTTAAAAATGCTTAACAGTTAAATGTTTGGGTCATAGGCTGTTTTAATGTTTAATAATTGCTTTGAATAGCTAAAATGACTGTCTAATAAGCTTTGGACTTTATTGAATGGTAGAAACAATCTTTTAACAGCCAGCTAAAGAGGGATGTAAATTAACTGGCTGTCAAAACCTTTCAATATTTCAATAACCAGACCTTATTTTCCTGCAATATTACAAAACGATTAATAAGGCCCTCCCACAGTGCATCAACTTGCTGTAGAAACATAGAAACATAGAAATTAGGTGCAGGAGTAGGCCATTCAGCCCTTCGAGCCTGCACCGCTATTCAATATGATCATGGCTGATCATCCAACTCAGTATCCCGTACCTGCCTCTCTCCATACCCTCTGATCCCCTTAGCCACAAGGGCCACATCCAACTCACTCTTAAATATAGCCAATGAACTGGCCTCAACTACCCTCTGTGGCAGAGAGTTCCAGAGACTCACCACTCTCTGTGTGAAAAAAGTCTTTCTCATCTCGGTCTTAAAGGATTTCCCCCTTATCCTTAAGCTGTGACCCCTTGTCCTGGACTTCCCCAACATCGGGAACAATCTTCCTGCATCTAGAGTTTGCAGCCAGTCTGACAGCAATTTATCTATTATTACATTTTCAATATCTCCATCATTTATTGGAGTTTTTAATCTCCCAACATCAATAACCAGCTAACATAAGGGTAAGAATAATTAATTCTTAATTAAAGGTCCTTAAAGCCTGCACTGCCATTCATGATTGAGAGCTGATTTTCTATTTCAGCACTATTTACCTGCAGTATCTACGTCCTGATTCCCTTAGTCCAGAAAGTTAATGACCTCTGTTTGGTTGAGCAAGCGAGTCTCCACAGACTTCTGGGCTAGAGAATTCCAAAGATTCTCCACCCTTAGAGAGAAGAAATGTTGACTTTTCCCTGTGTCCCCTCTCTACTTCAAATTAAAATACATTAAAATGCACAAATTAACAAATATCTTGAGAGAACTCACAATACTCTATATGAATGAAAAGCAAAAAAACCCCGCAAATGCGAGAAACATGAAATAAAAACAGAAAATGCTATAAACATTTTTTTTTAAAAATCAGATCAGGCAACATCTATGGAAAGAAAACAATAATTTATGTTTGGGAACCTTCATGTTAACTGTTTCTCATTCCACAGATGCTGCCTGATCTGCTGAGTGTTTACAACATTTTTTATTTTTATATAACTTCATGTATTTTGTAAACTGCTCATATTAAGCCAATGAAAAATGTTGTAATAGTATCTATCTATCTATTATCTATTACATAACTAAAACTCTGATCTTGTGCTCTTCCAATTTGCACAGTCTATCTGTGCACAAACGGCACGCAATAGAGCTACGATTTTTCTTCAGTTCACTCACCGTTCACCTGTGCTGCGAGTGCACCAAGTTTCGTTCCGATCGGTAGTATGTTGTAAAAGTTAGCGAGGTTTAAAAAGCATTAAAAAATGCGCGCGCGCAGATCCATGGGGATTGGTCGCTTCTCCTGTCACTCCCCCGGACGGTCCGCCCCTTCCTGCACCATCGCGTGTTTATTGGAGCTGAGGATGGTTGGCAGAGGTCTCCAACCGGACACAATTTTCGGAAGAGGATCTACTATTATCCAGTATAATTGTTCCATTCATTTACTAGTGTATGATTAAACTTGTGTATGATTTGGCTGGTCAGCATGCAAAACAGTTTTTCATAGTATCTTGGTGCATGTGACAGTAATAAACTAAACCAAACTAAACTTACTCCCTCCCCATAAATGAGGGATTCAGCACTTCCATGTGAGGTGGAGATTCGCAGACACTGCTCTAATCTGGTTGATTGCATTCAGTGCTCGTAATGAGGTTCCTCTACATCAGCAAGACCAAGCATAGACAAATAAACTATTTTGCAGAGCACCTGCACTCTGCCTACAATAGCCATTTTGAACTTCCAGCTGCATATCATTTGAATTCCTCATCTCCTTCCCACACTGACCTATCTGTTCCCCAGTGACACGGTGAGGTCAAACACAAACTAAAAAAAGAACACGTCATATGTAGCCTAATATCCAATAGTATGAACGTTGACATATCCTATTTCAGGTAACCCACACCCTCTGTGTTCCTCAAACCCTCTCCCACAGGTTCTCTCCCTTTTCACTCTTTCCATCCCTTCTCTTCCCATTCACCCCTCATTACCTCGACTCATTACCGTCCCCACAAATTCCCGCCATCACTCCATTATCTGTTCCACCTGTCAGCTGCTAGCATGTGTTCCACCCTGCTATCTCCTCCACCTGGTCCCGTAAGGCCAATTCCAACCTCCTATCTGTTTTCACCTGTCATCTATCAACCTTTATCTCATTCAATCCTCTTGCTTATTTATACTGGCCATCTTCCCTTTACACTTGGGCCAAAATGAATATCCTTTTGTCTATACAGACACTGCTTCATCCACTGAGTTACTCTACAAGTTCATTCCAGATTCCAGTACCTGCAGTCTTACATCTCCATAGGACATAGATTTGTTATATCACAAACTACAGCCATGATTTATAAAAAATGTTCAAACGAATTCCATCAGAATGCTAAAGGACTGTTAACACTCACTATGTTGTTCCATAGACTTGGCATTTACTGAAACCGTTACTGCATCACTTTTGTATATACCTCCATTCAAGCACACTCCATGTTGTAGACCCACCCCCAAAAAATAAAGTATATTATGGCTTGTTAACTAGTCTTTTTAAAACCCTGATGCGACTTTTATCACAGCCCTCTCCTTATATTCCCTTCTTTGGTCCATCCTTACTCTGCATGTCAAACTGATTGATCTTCAACTGGTCTTCAATCTGTGAAACATTATTGACCTGAGCCTTATCCGTTTCCCTCTTTGCAGATTCTACCTGGTTTGCTGAGTATTTCCATTATTACATTCATCAACTTTAGATCTTAAAGGTGTGGGGATCAGGGGAATGAGTGCTTTACAATTATTATTGCTAATTAATACAATATTAAATATTCATTTGTCATGGATATGAAACATTCTCTCACTCTCAAATTGTCTTATACTTCAACTGTAATAATGACCTATTTTATTGTCCCTATTCAGCTTTTTTTACAAATATATTTAATCTACTTTTATTGCAGTAAAATCCTTATAAGGGGTATCTTATTAAACCAAATAAATTTCTTGTACAGGATGTCCCTGGGTTACAAATGACCTGACTCGCGGAAATCTGACTTTACACAAATGTTCCCATATATTTTTTAAGCATTTATCAAGCTATAAGAATAGATTGTTCCATGGTTTACATTAATCACTGGATAAAATAAATATTACGTTAGTTTAAGTTTAAATAGCACCCAATGTGCTATTCAATGAAATGAAAACAATTATTCCACATCCCCTTGCGTCATCTCACATCTGGATTAAATCTAATTTGCCACTTCAGTTTTAGTTTTAGAGTTTTGGAGATACAGCATGTTAACAGGTCATTCTGCCCACCAGCAATCCCCACACAGTAGTTCTATCCTACAGAATAGGGACAATTTACAGAAGCCAATTAACCTACAAACCAGAGTGAGTGAGAAAACCGGAGCATCCAGAGAAAACCAGTGCAATCACAGGGCGAACGTACAAACTCCGTACAGTCAGCACCAGTGGTCAGGATCGAACCCGGGTCTCTACCACATTGCCAAAACTTTCCTATGCTTTATCAGTCATCCAATTTTTGTGCAAACATCTATGCCGTGATTTTTATATTTACATCTAAACAACCAACAAATGTTTAAAAAATACAGGTACCGAGTTCTGATGAGAACACTCTAGTTACAATATCATCTGTCAGCCATTACCACTTACTTCCTGCACAAGTCGATTTTAGTTTCAATTTATTTTTAATATTTTGATAAAGCAGGATAGTGGATTTAATTATTTACAAGAGCATAGCTAACAGAAATTAAAGAGGAACAAAAGCTATTTCAATTTAATCTTAAGTATATTCCAACAGAAAGCCAGTAGAAGAGTATAAAATCAAAATCTTCAAGTTACATTACATTTTTCAAGAACTGTATTCAGCTTTACTGCATTTAAAAGGCAAACATTTTATTAATTTAAGAGAAACTGAAATTGTTGGCACTATCTTTAATTTGTTCGAGGAGTCTATGCTGATGAGCCGTTGTCTTGAACGTTGTCTTGGAAGAAATTCACCATTAGGTATGAATTCCATGACCTTGACCAACTAATGATAAGAAATAGCAATTCATGTTCAGGTTAGAATGTTGCATGACTTAAAGGGAACCCTGCAGTTGTGCTGGACATAAACCTCATAGCCACAAAACCAGGGCAGATATCATCCTCAATCGAGGGACCACCTCAGAAATCTCAAAGTGATTTGAGGCAGTGAATCTGGAGAATGTTATTAAAGCCTAAATACTGAATTGCAGTGTGCTGGTGATAATGAAGGTGAATGTTTAACAGTTTGCTTTATCCTGGGTGATCTTTAGCTTCTTAAATTCTGTTAAAGCTCATCTAAAGAAGTGAAGAGTTTTCAATCACACTCCTGATATATATATAAGTGTTAGAATAGAAGCCGTAAGAGTGCTCAGGCATATTTGTCACTAATATTTTGTGCCAAGACAGAATAGAAATGTATACACTACCACTTCAATGACAAGCCTAAAAAGGCAGGATACTCCAGTGGAACGAGGGATGCCAAGTCCCATATACAAAGACAAAAATAAATGACAGTGCTACTTTAATGACAACACTGAAGCTGACATTCAAGCAATGCTTAATCAATTATTTAAGAACATGTATTCAGAGACAAATATATTGAATTAAAATCAAAAGCTTCAAGTAGCATTACATGTTTCAAGAACTGTATACTTTCAAAACTTTAAAATAAAACCTTCAATCAGAAAATGCTAGTACTGCAGAGAATATCAATTAAGTTGCAAGAAATTTGATTAAAAATTTATGACTGCTTTTATTATCTTTACATAAGCTTTTATACATTTGCTCAATTTGATGCCAAGTATCAAACAGATTCAGGAAGTGTTCAAATTAACCATGTAAGGATTGCCGCTATTAATGTCTTTATTTCTGTACCATGCTCTACTTTGGATAAGTGAATCCAACTTGGCACTTGGCATGCAATGCAGAGAGAGCACCACACTATTAGAAGTGTCATCCTTAACATGAGACATTCATTCAAGACGTCATCTGCACTCTGCTGTGGATATTATTATCACTGCAGATTCCATGTCACAATTTGACAATAGAGACACAAAAGATTGCAGATGCTGAAATCTCAAGCAAAGAAACAACCTGCTGGAGGAAGTCAATCTGTGGAGGGAAATGGATTGTCAACATTTTTGATCGACCAGAAATATCAGCTATCCATTTCCCTCCACTGAATTCCTCCAGCAGCTCGCTTTTTGCTCACAATTCAATAAAACGTATTTGGAAACTCAGTACACTGGCTAACATTCAGCCCACAAACCACATTATGTATTTCACTGTTCATCGACATTTTGCTGAAACGAAGCAAGTCATAATACTTCCAAATTACAACTGAACTGTGCTCGAAGTAATTTAGTCTTCAATCATTTTGCAGGCAACAATAAGATTATAAAAGGATACCATATAAACCCATGTCCTCCCTTTCATTAACTACTTAGAAACCAGAGAGAACCATGATTTAAGTGTTAGTTGTATTTCAGATGCATTTCAAATATCAGTGATGTACTGAATCATTAATGAAGTTGCCCATAGCAACTCAATTCAATTCAGTTCAATGCAATTACTTCTACAACAGTTATCTGTGCTAACAATCGACATTCATTCACATTGCAAAAAAACAAAAATTTCCAAAGTGCAACTTTAAAATGTAATCAGTGTCCAGGTACAAAAGTAATTGTTCTCCATCAACAATCTTAAGATAGAAACATAGAAAATAGGTGCAGGAGTAGGCCATTCGGCCCTTCGAGCCTGCACAGCCATTCAATATGATCATGGCTGATCATCCAACTCAGTATCCTGTACTCCAACTCAGTATCCTGTACAGTATCCTTAACTATGATCAAGGGAACTATCTGTGCCAGCAAATCAGACCCCCCCCCCCCCATTTAAATCCATTCTCCTTGCTGTGACTCACTGTGCCTACCCTTTTGATCCTAATCTCATTGCATTCAGTTTAGTAACCTGCACTCTGACTTTGCAATTTACCCTGTAACCAAGTCAGAAGTATACATTAGCACTCAAATTTCTTCCTATCATTTATCATGGACCTGGAGCCAAAAGCTCATATTTCTCTCTCCAAGACAGCTTTACATTGATTTTTTTCTAGTGTTGCTATGACTGTATGAAACTTACATTAAATTAACAGCTGGATAGATAGATCATAGAAAGAGAGTCGTTCCATTTCTCAACATGTAGGTATGTTACGAAACTTACCTTGAGCGGCGCTGCAGTTCTGCCGCTCCCCGTGTGCTTGAATTTGGCGCCTTTCAGAGGGGGGCGGGTTTAAAATGCCGTTTTTCCACAGACAGGGCAAATCGATCCATGTTGGGCGATTTCGTTGCTGAAGAAAAATCGCTCCGACATTTCATTCATGAAGGTATTTTTAAATTACGCTAGATTATTTATTAACTAGAGTAATTTAAAAATCATCTTCTAAAACCGTGAGCACCGACAACGGGAAGGATTTTACGTAAGGGAGAAAATAAAGTACACAGTTTATTTTTACATTAAAACTTGGTTTTTAGGAAGCATTTAATCACATTTACATGTTGCGAAATAGGGACAAAAAAAATGTATGAACCGGCAGTGTTTTTCATGCCGACTTCACCGCAAACCGCAACGTTCAAATCCACCGCACTCCACTAAAATCCACTCGCAAGTTGATTTAAATGGCCATTAATTTACAGGAATTAAACACTAAATTCCTTCCATTTGGCCTATAAATTCATGAAAATGAGATTTAAAAATCATGTTATATTGTGAATTATTGTGTGAATGTTACTTGGACACTTAGGCAATTTAAAAATGTTTATCTTTTCTTAAGAAATGGTTAGATGTTTAGATCTAGTAATTGAATTTTGTAATTAGCTACAATTAGGTAACTAACTAATTACATGCTTTAATTTCAGGTCATCCAAGTAATATTGTTTCATATTTGTTTCAGAATGCTTCAATATATAATAACTGAAAATTTCATTGAGTTCTCTTAATTTTTAAGAAAGTTATGGGCTTTTGACTGTCCTAGATCACAGCTTTTGTATTAAGTCAATGGAAAGGCAATGTGGAACAAGATGCTAATTTCCGAGTATGAAAATGGCCATAACCTTTTTAATACTGAAGATATTAAAGTGAATTAGGTGTCAAATTAAACTTCTTTTTATGCTTTATCTGATGGGATAAATTGCAGACTTGATTTTTTTTAATCTCAAAATTTTGTAACATTGCTACATGGACATAATCCACATTTATTTGAAAAGTATTTGCACTCTTGGCTGTAAATAATTAAATAAATATAAACTCGCCGATTCGTTATAGAAGTTCTAGGCAGGATGTTTTTGCAATGTGCTCAAATTAACTATAATTTTAATAGTTGCTCATATGCAGATAAGTTATCTTGTTTGACAAATACGTAGCCCCATTACATTTCTCTCCATACAGTTGAGCATATGGAGAGAAACCAACACTTTCTGGGGCTAAATAAGAGCAGAAAATACTAGAAAATCTCAACACTTCATGCGGCATCTGTGGAGAGAGAATTGGGGCCAATCTTTCAGCACGATGTTCAATCAATACAACTAGTCATTGCCCCGAAATATTCGCAGTTTCACATTCCATAGATGCTGCCTGACTTACTGAGCATTCTCAGTGATTTCTGTTTTTATTTCAGATATATTGCATTCCCAATATTTTCTGTGATTTTGCTTTTAAGGTTGGATGTTTAAATGTTAGCAGAGATGCCAACCCTAAATTTAGTTCACAGTAACATTTAACCCATTTGTCCGTAACAAATGGGGTTAAATGCATTTCTCTCCGTAACACTCACCTGGGGTTGTTGCCGGCGGCTATGCGCCTGCGCACTGGTGCAGATCAGCGGGCTGCCGGCGGGCGGGTGCGGCACATGCGCACTTGGCATGGTTGCCGGCGGGTCTGCGCCTGCGCACTGGGTGGGAGGCCCGGTGATGGGGCTGCCGCGAGCGGCCGGCTGGCGGCAAGAAAGTGCCGCTGATCGCGCGGGCCGGCGCCGCCCGGGCTCTGGGCCGGGCGTGGCGTGGCTCGAAATCGCGCCAGGCCCGGCAACCCTCCCCCACTGCGCACGCGCGGCCACTGTGGCCCGGCAACCCTCCCCCACTGCGCAGGCGCGGTCACTAGGGCCCGGCAACCCTCCCCCACTGCGCACGCGCGGTCACTAGGGCCCGGCAACCCTCCCCCACTGCGCACGCGCGGTCACTAGGGCCCGGCAAAGTGCCGCTGATCGCGCGGGCTGGCAAATCGGGGACACATGGCGCCGGCGTTCTCACGGGAGGAACACCGGCGCGGCGGTGTTCCGTAACAGCATGTTTGGCTGCCGGAACACCGTAAAAAAGTTATTTCGCCGGGACAAAATACGGCGAATCCGGGACACTTGGCATCTCTGTGTTAGTATAAGACCAGTACATTATTCTCCACTGTACAATTAAAAATGATTGCGTATTTAGACACAGGACAATAAACAATAGGTGCAGGAGTAGGCCATTTGGCCCTTCGAGCCAGCACCGCCATTCACTGTGATCATGGGTGATCATCCACAGATTCCACAGATTCACAACTCTCTGGGTTAAAAAGTTTCTCGTCTCCGTTCTAAATAGACCACCCCTTAAACCTAAAAGGGGTTTAAAGAATTTAAAATTCTTATTATTCTTTAATAAACGGTATTAGTAATAAGTACTCAAAATTTGGCTTTTATTTAACGTTTGACAAAAATGCCGATTTCCTTACTCTTTCTTCCAATGCTCAGTAATGTTTCAGGGCAGGTATGACTTTCTCATATTAGAACCAAGCAGCTAATTTTCACATGAAGCCAAATGGAAAGCTGTCATCAGATTATTTCAAAAGCACATTAAAATTAAACCCAAACAGATTATCATCATTAATATATGAACAGAAATATGCACATAAACAAAGTGATCCTATGTAGTCTCAATTGCAGATGTTTTGACATTGTGCCTTATAGCCAGTGTATCAATAACCCTACTTCATTCAAAAAAATATGCAATTCTTCCTTGAATGCAACAACCAGAATTAACTTCCAATAACACAACCGATCAATAAATGTTCACATTGAACTAACAAATGAGTAATGCTTATTTAAATATTCAAATTAGGTAGAACATTGGGGGTTGGAAACTAATATATTCTGGCTAGAAATATAATAATTAGGTTACATTTGTACTTTTATAATATTATGATCATCAGTTCAAACAAATTCCGTATAGATAATACGTTAAAACCGTTACCTTTCTTGTTTTAAGGCATATTCTAACATTTTTATTCTTCTTACTAGGTCCTTCTTCAAGTTTTCCTGACCTTTCCTTTCTCCTTGTAAAAATGCTATCCGAGCCTGAAAAATAAAATGAAAGGAAATAATTGAACAGCTAAATCAATACCTTGTGGTATTTGCAACAGAGATCTCCAAAATCTCAACAATTAGGAAGTCAAGTGTTGGTCAGAACATTGGCTCACATTTTTAATATTCGATACCATGGAGCCTATTTTAGTAAACTTTTAGCAATAGTTTCATCAATGTAAAATACTTAAATATAAAAAGTGTGGAATCAGTACTTCAATCAGGTGTGCAGGGTAGCATCACATTAAGCAGGTTTTAAGCAGCCACAATGAGGCCACACACAAACTAGAGGAAGAGTACCATACAAAGCTTACAAAGTAACGGCACGAGCATTCAATTCTCCAATCATAGATAACGCCCCGCTTTCCTGTGCCCCTCCCCCAACCCAGCGTGTACCCGTTTCTCCCAATATCTCGGCTCTCCTTCCACCTCTATCCATCTATCACTTGCCAGGCTTGGTTCTGCCTCCACCTCTTTTCCAGCTTTCTCCCCCATATTGCAATCAGTATGAAGAATTGACCCGACACAAATCGTCACCTATCCTTGTGCTCCAGAATACTGCCTGATCCACTTAGTTATTTATTCTATATACATTGTATTTATTCTATGCAAAATTCCAGCATCTGCAGTTCCATGTTTTATCTATGTCATGCACCATCATTATTGTACCGGTAAAAAAACTTAATGAAATCAGGCTCTGAAGATAGACACAAAATGCTGGAATAACTCAGCGGGTCAGGCAGCATCTCGGGAGAAAAAAAAGTGGCAACATTTTGGGTCGGAGCCTTTGTTCAGACTATGTACATTTCTTGTATTTTTTCATATTTTTTATCCCTAATTTTGTTATCATAACTATGTCAATTGTTGGTCAGCCTGGCTGTACTAGACACCACAATCGCTTATAATTGGCTTCACGTTATTGCCACAGGTGGCTGTGGAGGCCAAGACATTGGGTATTTTCAAGTCAGAAATTTATAGGTTCTTGGTTAGTAGGCCCGTCAATGGTTACGGGGAGAATGGGGATGAATTAGAAAAATAGATCAGCCATAATTGAATGGCAGAGTAGACTCGATGAACCAAATGGCCCAATTCTCCTCCTAGGTCTTAACATTAGAAGACATTTATTAGAAGTACAAAATTGCAGGTAGAATGTAACCATGAGCTACATTCTGTTCAATTTTTCCGGTAGAAAGTGAAAAAATTAGCATTACCATCATGGCACCTGGAGATTTTAAATTCAGTAAAACAAAAAGTAAAGTTGTAATTTAAACCTATCGGTAAAGATCAAAAAATGACCATATACCTACATACCTATTCTGGTTGAAGAAGGAAAACCTGCTGTCCTTACTCATTCCTGTGATCACAAATAGGTCAGATTAGATTCAAATTTCAGAATCGAGAGGATTGTCCTAAAGTTGTGCATCACAGAAACAGGGCCACGTAGACAACTTTTCCCACTTTGGTCACATTATAAATAAGGGAACATTCTCACTTGAATACATATACAACCATGTATCCAAAACAGATGTTTAAGTCACAAAAATAAATAGGATTGTAATTCTTTTCAATAAACAGATGCAATGAACCTGTTCTATGAGAAACAATTACACCCTTTTAATTTACACATTTATATAATGTACACAATAGAGATTTCCTATATACAAAAAACATCACTATTCCTAATCCAGAAATATATAATTTAACAATGGATTTTTGGATGACAATAGGAACAAAAATAAAAGGGTCAATATTGGCATCAAATTAAACATAACATTAAAACAAACACAAGTTTAAAAAAATGTACAAACATCAATAACTTATTTTTAATTGTCTAACTGCTCTTCACTTCCTTTTCCAAAGGCACATCTGTAGTTTTTGACAATATTCGGTTTCTTTCCCTCTTTTTATTAAATGTAATTATTGCTGATTTCTTCAAGCGAGTCTATAAATATCGAGCAAGGAAAGATAACACTAACTTACTCCAAATGGCAACTAAATTGTCAGCAGGGAATGACGAAAAGCAACAGATGTCTTAATAGAACTGCTTTCCAAATTCTATATATGTTGTATAGACTGAAATCACTCACTACATTTACACCATTAGCTAAATAAAAACATATTTCCTCCTCTATGCTTATAAACAATATGGGGGGAGGGGAGGTTAAAACTCTAGAGGTTCACATATTCAGAATTATCAAATATAATGTGTAATCATTAGGCCAGAATGTGGGGAAAAATCCCATCCTCAGCAAAAGTTATTTTAAAAAGGTACAATTTTCAAAATTGATACTAGACTACATAATAGAAAAAACACAATTAAATTCCTGGAAGATCACTGGTGCATCAAAACCCTTCTGAAAAACTTGTATAAAGCATTATTATTTATTCAGCAAACTACAGATATGTTATTCCAGCATACAATCATGTGTTGCTTATTGTCAATGTAATGGTTAAAGCGAACTGCAGATCTTACAAAAAAAGGCTATTGAGATAACCCAAATGTTTAAAATGTTAGGGCACTTGCCAATAAAATAATTAAAAAGAGGCCACTTATGATAAGAATGCAAACTCCTACTCATGCAGAATGTAACCATGAGCTACATTTCTGTGACTCTTCTAATGATCTTCTTAAATCATCTTATACTTTCTATCATTTGCTGTCGGTCATCTCTCACACATTATTAGAAACCCTACCAGTTATGTTTTCTAAATCATTATTAATCTTACAGTTTTAGTTTGAGACAGCAAAACCTTGCAGCTCAGAAATACCTTCCCTAAACTTCTTCGTATTTCTATTTCTCTTTCCAGATTTAAAATATGTCTTAAAATTCCAATTTTTATCTCACGTTCGGATATATGTCCAATATTCTTGAAAGATCACATTTTTTATTTATTTGAGATCACTCTCGCAAAGAGACATTTTGGCCAATTTAATAACTTTTACAGAAATGGAAGTTGCTATTACAACATCTCACTTCCCTTTGTGACAACTGCTTTTAGTTACACATGAACATTAAGCAAACTACAAAGATCTTCTCTTGTGCTAGAATCATACAGTACAGATATAGTTTCTTCAGTGCACTGAATTTACAACGTCAATCACCCAACACCAATCCCATTTTATTCTTCCATATTCCCATAGTCTCCCAGATTTTCACTTACATAGTAGGGATAATTTACAGACACCTGCTAACCTACCAACCAACAGCTCTTTGTGACATGGAAGAAAACTGAAGCACCTGGAAGAACCCACAGCATCACAAAAAGAATCTGCAAATGGAGCAGATCCACAGCAGCGGAGATCTGGATTGAACTATGATCACTGATGCTGAGAGGAAGCAGCCCTACTAGCTGCCCATAACTTTATTTAAGCTTTACTTAAATTTAAAACATTGATTTCTGATTCAGTCTTTCCCTTTTCAAACCGAATACTAAATTCTAATATGGTATAGTTAAATACAGAGATAGCCGAGTGAAACACAACCTTAAATAACAAAGTGCTTATTTTATGGAACTAAAGAGAAAGAAAAGATGGGTGACCGATTATCAATGACAGATCAATCAGGATCCCTGATCTAAATGTGTTAAAAGTACAGATGTATAAGCACCATACAAGGGCAACAATTGGAATTAAGAATCCTTGACGGCTGAGTTTCTTGAAAACCCATTATTCTAAATGTGAAGCTCAAGATAGCCATCAATAATATGCTGAAGTTGGGGTCAAGGAAAGAGCGTTCACGTTGTGGCCCTGTTTACACCTATCATTCCACCACCACGCACAAGAAAGGCACCATGAAAGTTGTTCAGCTCTGGCTGAACAACTAATCTTGTGCGTGGACTCAATAAAAAGAAGATGCTGAAGTTTAAGACAACGGATAATTTATTTTTTCAAGTAGATGAATTGAGAAAAGCTACATTTAAATTAGATCTCAATATATTAGAGTCATAAATTAAAATGATGGACCCTTCAGCCCAACACATCTCTTATGAAATAATTCTGGTACAATGAAGAAAATTATTGTGGAATACCAAACATTTGCTCATGTTCTTTTTTAATTTCTCACAGCAGTACAAGTCCTTCCCGTGGCTTACATTCAAATCTAAAATTACTTTAAACATACTCAAATTGATACAAAAACGTATTCTTAAACCGAGGACAATACATATTTAAACAAAGATATGTAAATAAACAGTATATAAAGAATTACTATACAGCAAGTTTTTGTCATCCGCTGACTTATTATCAGTGGATTAGTATACACACAAGGTCGTTTAGGGGGAACTGCATGTGCTGGTTAACACCAAAGATAGACATTAAATGCTGGAGTAACTCAGCGGGTCAGGCAGCATCGCTGGAGAAAAGGAATAGGTGATGTTTCAGGTCGAGATCCTTCTCTGCTGAAGAAGGACCCCTACCCGAAACGTCACCTATTCCTTTTCTCCAGAGATGCTGCCTGACCCGCTGATTTACTCCAGCATTTTGTGTCTATCAAGACACAAGGCCGGCCATGTATTATGTGTTGTTAAATATTGCACAATCCTTTGGAGCCTTCTTCTGTGGCATCCAATGAATTCTGTCTGCCACAAGATTGGCTGTATTGATGGTTGTGTGTTGACAAATTGTGAAATGTCAATAATCAGTGTACAGTTGAAGCAGGGGGTCAAAAACCTGGGCTGGATTTTTTATCATTGGTTATCATGTTAATGTTTCCAAAACATTCAGGATTACATCTAGCCTTGCACGTTTTGTTTTTGTATGGATCTTTACAATTCCTGCATTAATCTACAGGGAAGTTAAAGAAACAACTATACTGATACATAAACTTCCTTTGTGGACAGAGCTAGGATAAGGATCTAAACATGGGCAGGTTTGTGTGGAGTTTTGCTGACAACTCTATAGTTTCTGCTTCGGAGTCAGCTGCCCTGGAAGAAGAGGAAAGTCCAAAGCAAGTCAATCCCCTCCTCATAAGTCTGCAGCAAATCAAAAGCAAATCTAATTTTCTTTACGAAGTTGAAACTTAGATAGAGGCTGCTATAACCACAGTAGTTTGACCACTAAATGTCATCGTAGCCTTTGTATCACAGTCAGTGGCGTTTAAGGTATGTGTTGTAGTTACCCATGGGAAGTGTGTTTCTCCCCATTTCTCACGAATAACAAGGACTTCAATGTCTTTCTTTGACGGGACTTCATAAAAGGAGTGCCACTGGCTTGTCCCAAACGTTACGCTCGCCTCTACGTACTTCTCACCTGGCCTGAAAAGTTCCTCTCATTCGATTTTCTTAAATTTTCATGTCATAGCATCCAGTTAAACTACTCAATTAAAACAATTTCACCAGGACTCAATCTCATCCCCATCCCTCTTCTTCCTCACCTGGAGTATGGGACGTAGAATCAATTCAAACCCCCCAAACACAAACGATCCAGAGGTTGAGGGTCTTAAAGTCCTCCATTTCTTTCTCAACCGCAGAACCAACCAATCCCTGTCTACTAATATTCTCTATCGCCTAGCAGAGCTGGTCCTTACCCTCAACAACTTTTCCTTTTACTCCTCCCATTTCCTCCAAATCCAAGTCGTAGTTATGGGCATGTGCATGGGCCCCAGCTATGCCTGCCTCTTTGTAGGGTACGTGGAACAATCCTTGTTCGAGGCGTACCATGGCCCTATCCCCGAACTCTACCTCTGCTGCATTGATGCTACATCCTACACCCATGCAGAACTCACTGACTTCATCCATTTCACCACTAACTTCCATCCGGCACTCAAATTCACCTGGACCATTTCCGACATCTCCCGCCCATTTCTGGACCTCACTATCTCCATCGCAGGTAACAGAATACTGACCGACATCTACTACAAACCCACTAACTCCCATGGCTATCTGGACTACACTTCTTCCCACCCTGCTTCCTGTAAGGACTTTCTCCTACTCCCAATTCCTCCATCCACGCCGCATCTGCACCCAGGTGTTCCAAACCAGGGCATAGGAGATGTCCTCATTCTTTAGGGAACGCGGGTTCCCCTCTTCGTCTATAGATGAGGCCCTCACCAGGGTCTCCTCTCTATCCCGTAGCTCTGCTCTCATTCCCCATCCCCCCCATTCGTAACAAGGACAGAGTCCTCCGTGTCCTCACCTTCCACCCTACCAGCCGTCACATAAAACAAATAATCCTCTGACATTTTCGCCACCTCCAACGGGGTCCCATCACTGGCCACAGCTTGAGCTAGGATTTGAAATCTCTGCTAATGATCCAGAAATCAAACAAAACATCACCGTGAATGTTATTGTTGAAGATTAGTCGAACCCAACGAACGATTTAATTATCCATTTCTCATCATGGAATAAGTCGATGACAGCTGTGGTTTGGTTTCTTATAGCTAAAACAAGGTTATTGCTGTTTGCTCAAAAAAGGACAGAGATTGCTAAAAGTAATGCTGAAGATCCTGAAAAACGAAAGGAAAAGGTTGAAAAGTAGATGCAAGCCTTTAAGGCATCGTACCACGTACAGGGATTACATCTTGAGGATCCTGTTGGAGCAGAAAACGCGATTATTTCTTTCTGTCAAAGACAAAAATACAAAGAAGAAATATCGACGTTAGATGCTGGAGTACATGGTGTCAAAAGAGACAGTCAATTGTACAAGCTTGAAGAAGGACTTCTGAGAGTGACTGGCAATGCTTGAAGAAGCTAAATATCCTATTATTTTCTCGAAGGTCTTTCATATTTCAACATTACTGTTACGACATATCCATGAATTGATCGGACATGGACGAAGAAGTTTTATGCTGTCAAAACTTTGGACTTTTGATTTTTGGACTAGATACTGGGTATCATGCCTGACGTTAAGGGTTTGGTGCTTACAGTACAATTTCAGATTAAGAATAATGTCTTGGTAACACCAATAACCAAGATATGTCTGCTACTAGAAGGCAAAAATGAAGATGTGAAGAATCGCTAAAGATTCTTATGAATGAAAGCTATGAATGCTGATATATAATGCATGTTATTTTTGTTTCTTGATATATGTTAAGCTTTTATAGCTTCTTTTTTAATGTCTATTAGTAATTGCCTCGTTATATAGAACAATCAGGGGCCGGTACGTAGTAGCCATTTAGCTTAACTCAGTATGTTATAACTATAACGAGTTAACATTAAATTTTATCTGGCTGTAATTATGTGGGTAGGATTTATACGTAGTCTGAGGCATGTTTACGGCTGGGATTCTCACACAGACTCACTAGTAGTTAGTTTAGTTTGACGAAGAATGGGGTATGAGGTCATAGCTTTCGACCATGCACGCGCATAACCACGACTGAATTGAAATGTATTTATTAGAAGTTTTATTTATTTATATATGTATTTATTAGAAGAAGTTTGGATGATTATCTTACTGTTTTTGCTTCTACAATAAAGAAACAATTAATCAAGAGACCGTGTTTGGAAGATTCATCTTTCAACGGCATTGAATGTCTCGTGGAGATCTCGTGGGTGCGTATCGATTATCTTCTGATCACGCTTGAATTAAAGTGACTAAAGGACTAAATCCTTGAAACGATATACAAATCTGTCACTACACAGATAATTCTACACTCACAACTCTCTGTGTGAAAACGTATTTCCTCATCTCAGTTCTAAATGGCTTACCCCTTATTCTTAAACTGTGGCCCATGGTTCTGGACTCCCCCAACATCGGGAACATGTTTCCTGCCTCTAGTGTGCCCAAACCCTTAATAATCTTATATGTTTCAATAGGATTCCAATCTCATCCTAAATTCTAGAGAATACAAGCCCAGCCACTCCATTCTATCAACATATGACATTCCCGCCATCCCAGGAATTAACCATGTGAACCTACGCTGCACTCCCTCAATAGCAAGAATGTCCTTCCTCCAATTTGGAGACCAAAACTGCATACAATACTCCAGGTGTGGTCTCACTAGGGCCCCGTACAACTGCAGAAGGAGCTCTTTGCTCCTATACTCAACTCCTCTTGTTATGAAGGCCAACATGCCATTCGCTTTCTTCACTGCCTGCATGCTTACTTTCATTGACTGATTAACTTGTACATGTCCCATTATACTTCCACTTTTCCCAACTTGACACCATTCAGACAATAATCTGCCTTCCTGTTTTCGCCACCAAAGTGGATAACTTCACATTTATCCACATTAAACTGCATCTACCATGCATCTGCCCACTCACCCAACCCTGTCCAAGTCACCCTGTATTCTCATAGCATCCTCCTCACAGTTCACACTGCCACCCCAGCTTCGTGTCATCTGCAAACTTGCTAATGTTACTTTTAATCCCTTCATCTAAATCATTAATACATATATTGTACATATATTTTATGCGTTGCAGTACCTCGCTGGTCACTGCCTACCATTCTGAAAGGGACCCTTTAATCCCTACTCTTTGTTTCCTGTCTACCAACCAATTTTCTATCCATGTCAGCACCCTACCCCCAATACCGTGAGCTCAAATATTGCCCACTAATCTCCTATGTGGGACCTTATCAAATGCTATCCGAAAATCCAGGTACACTACATCCACTGGCTAATCTTTCTTCCTCTTTGGAATGAACAGATCCTGCACCGGTATTATTCCCAGAAATACCTGCCGTTATTGTTCCATTGTCATCCCTGCTTGGGTATCTTTCCAGTCAACTTCTGATAGCTCCTCCTTCATGGTTCCATAGTCTCCTTTGTTCAACTGTAATACTGACCCCTCCAATTTTCCCTTCTCCCTCTCAAATTGTAAATTAAAACTTATCATATTATGGTTACTACCTCCTAATGGCTCCTTTACCTCGAGTTCCCTTATCAAATCCGGTTCATTACACAACACTAAATCCAAAATTAGCTTCTCCCTGATAGGCTCCAATACAAGCTGCTCTAAGAATCCATCACGGAAGCACTCCACAAACTCCCTTTCTTAGGGTCCAGTACCAACCTGATTTTCCCAGTCTACCTGCATGGTGAAATCTCCCATAACAAATGTTACATTACCTTTACGACATGGCAATTTTAACTCTCGATTCAATTTGCACCCTATATCCAGGCTATTGTTTGAGGGCCTGTAGATAACTCCCATTAGAGTCTTTTTACCCTTACAATTTCTCAGTTCTATCTTTACTGACTCTACATCTCCTGATTCTATGTCACCCCTCGCAAGGGACTGAATTTCATTCCTCACCAACAGAGCTACCCCACCCACCTGTCTGTTCTTTTCGATAGGACGCATACCCTTGAATATTCAGTTCCCAGCCCTGGTCCTCTTGAAGCCATGTTTCATAAGGAATGTAATTTTCCAGCCAGATACCTGTATTGATTTTTGAAAATCTGAATATCTTCTTTCAGTGATTATCACTGTGATCAACTGGGATCTAATTTATTCACATAATTTATATCCAGTTAGTCTGAAATCACTTCTTCATGCAAGAAAATAATCAACATGTAATGTACTTATACTTTACTGCACTACATTGGAGAGGATAACTGGCATTCATGGAGATTTCATAGTTTTACTCCGGTCATAATTCATGTTGGACCAATATAGTGGCTGACACTGCTTTGTCAACAAACATTCAAGAAATACAGCTTGGTGCTACAAGCTTGTTACAATCAAACAGAAATCAGCATTATGCAAAATGGGTCCTCGACACACATCACAAAATAAGCTTCAGTTAATTTCCAGGCTGCAATTACCACAAGCTAAGACGTGATTTGACATGTCGCTACTGAATCCTCACAATGGAGTTCTAACATTGAGTTTTATCAAGGGATTAAACAGAATGGTTGTTCTCTTTGGACACCACTGATTATAAAATTACAGGGTCAAACATACAAAATTACTTCCACCCAGCCCTCAAATTCACTTAGACTCTCAGGGCCTGTCCCACTTAGGCGATTTTTGCGGCGACTGTCATAGTCATAGCAGGTAGCTGAAAAACCGCTGTCTGGACCCCCCTACGACAATGTCAGCGACAAGGTACAACAACCTGCCACCTAGTCAACAGCAAGCTACCGACAACCGGCGACCCATTAGGACGGCCACCTACGACCAAACCTACATCCACCCGCGACAAGCGCGACCCACGACCCCGGCGGCAACAACTGAAGACAACTCAGTCGCCGGTTGACGTAGGTAGTCGCCAATGGAACTCACCAAAGCCAGCACCCGCGACAACCCTGCGTCACCTGGCGACAACCTACGACAGCATCTACATCAGGAGAAGTCAAGCTACACTCACTGGCTCACTGTCGGCAAAAAATGTTGAAAATTTCACAATCCAGCAGCGACCAGCAAAACGCCACGACTCGTTGGGCGACTGAGGAGACTACTCACAACCATACAGGCAACACCCCGACGATAATGTGCCGACAGCCTAGTCGCATGTAGTCGCCTAAAAATTTGCCTATGCGGGACAGGCCCTTAAGTCTCCCGTACAAACTTTAAGATCAAATTGTAGTTGAATTCAATAGTGCAACCAGAAAGGTGGGCTGTTAAAACGTAGAATAACCCAATTAGTAGCTTCAACTGGCAAGCTGATCAGAACATCCTCCAAAATGGAACTTAAAGAGGGAATTGTTTTGGTTCTCTTTTTAAAGAAAGGCTCATGAATCTGGGTAAAAAGTAGGAGAACCCAGAGAAATGGTACCTTTGAGTCACCAATGCATTTCTTTAGGGATATTGGGGACATGGACCAATCTTTCTGTATCATGGTCAAGCAAATATAGAATGTTTGTAAGAAGATACAAAACATCAAAGTCCCTGAACAAAAATGTTCACTTCCTTACGATTAACTAATTTCCAGCAGGTAAGCAGGTTCATTATGGAATAACATTCCAACACTGCAGTTAAAACCACAACATATTAATACCGAGTGTTGCGCCACTGTCGTGGCAGCCTCGCCAACAGTCTGTGTGTCCATTTCCACTGTTTTCATTATTTTACGTATGCTCCAAAAGTTTGTTTCAATGTTGGTTAATTTATGCGGGGGGTGGGAATAGGGGGAAACTTTTTTTCAGTCACTTACCGGCGGAAGAGAGGTGGATAAAGCTAGTAACAACCAAAGATGGAAGAAGTATCACAGCTGTGCACGGCAGGAACAGGCCCTTCGGCCCACCTTGTCTATGCCAATCTCATTCTGGGTAAAGTCTTATTTGGCTGTAATTGGATCAGAACCTTCAAAACCCTTCCCATCCATACATCTGTCCAAATGTCTTAAAAAGTCGGAATTGCATCTGCTTCT
Source organism: Okamejei kenojei (assembly GCA_035221665.1). Lineage (NCBI taxonomy): Eukaryota > Metazoa > Chordata > Chondrichthyes > Rajiformes > Rajidae > Okamejei > Okamejei kenojei. The sequence continues at coordinate 53,318,286 of CM069139.1, read as the reverse complement.
ATAACAACTTCTGGCAGCTCTCTCTAGATTTAGATTATCCTCTAAATGAAAAAGTTATTCCTTAGTTCCCACTTAAATATCTTCCCTCTCACCTTCAGCCTATGCCCTCCAGTTTTAGAATCCTCTCCTCTAGGAATAAAACTGTGAGCACTAACTTCATGCTCATACACAACATTAAGGTCACCCCTCGCCCTCTGCTTCAAAGGCTCCCGGCCTATCCAACCTCTTGCTACAAAGGAAATATGGTGAATCTCTTCTGCATCTTTCCACTTGGTGGCATCCTTCCTATAGCTGGGCACAGAACTGCACACAGAACTAACGACTTGCAAAGCTGTATCATGCTGTCCCAACTTTGATACTCAATACTCTTTCCAAAGAAGGCAAGCATTCTAAATGCCTTCTTCACTACTGTCCACATGCCTTGCCACTTAAAAAGGAACCAAGCACCTGTACTCCTTTATCGCTACTGCAACACTCTCTGTGTAACTGTGTAAAAGTGGGGAAGACAGATGTGAAAAAGGAAGATGGAGAGTAAAAATATAGAACCAGAGCACGGGAATGGGGAAGGAAAATAAGGGACCCGGAGAAAGGAGAGGACGGGGAAAGTAACTGGGCGTCGGGGATGGGTGGGAGTAGAAAGAAAGAGGGAGGAAAGGGGAATGGTAGTGGAACATCAGGTAATTAGCGAATTGAAATGTTCACGCAGTTAAGCTGTACGCTAACCAAGCAGATGATGAGGTACATTATTCCATTTTTTTGTACTGCCTCACTAAGGTAAGGCAGTGGAGGAGGCAGAAGGCTGAAATGTCAATATGGGAAAGGGAATGGAAGAAATTAGCTAGCGACCAGGAGATCCAGCAACCCCCGACGGAATGCACAAACGGTGAAACGGTCGCCTAGTCTATGATTGGCCTACTCGATGTAGAGAAAGCCACATCAGGAGCACAGAATGCAATAGATGAGGGTGGAAGAGGTACAAGTAAACTTCTGTCTTACAATTAACCTACAAACCTGCACGTCTTTGGGATGTGGGTGGAAACCAGAGCACTGGGAGAAACCGCACGCCGTCACAGGGAGAACGTATAAACTCAATACTGACAGCAATACACAGATCTTCAGGAAGCATGATGTACATTAGCATCATTGATGTCAAAGTGGAACTGGTTGAGAGCTTCAAGTTCATTGGCATTAATATTACCCACGATCTGTCATAGACCAACCACACTGATGCAACAGCCAAGAAGGCTTCTACTTCCTGAGGAGCTTCAGGAAATTAGGTGCATCTCCAATGATTCTTACAAACTTCTGCAGATGTACCTTACAAAACATACTGTCAACATCACTGCTTGGTTTGGAAACAGCTCTGCCCAAGATTGCGAGAATTTGCAGTTGTACATGTAGCCCCTCACTGACTCCATCCACATTTCATGCTGCCATGGAAAAGCAGCCAGCATAATCAAAGACGTGTCCTATCACGGTCATTTGTCCTCCTTGCTCCCATCCAACAGACGTTACAGAAACTTGAAAGGGCTCACTACCAGACTCAGGAGATGCATCTCTCCCTCTCTAATTAGGCTTCTGAACGGTCCTTCTAGGGTAAGCTAGGGTAACGTCCAATTCATCTCTATCTACCCCATTGTGGACAGTGGACTTTGTCTATGGAGCTGATGCGCTACAATGCTGAGTATATTCTGCACTCTGTATATTCTCCTTTGCTCTACCCATTGCACTTGAGCTTGGCTAGACTTTATTTATGTATGGTACATTTGATCCATTTGGAAGCATGCAAAACTAATCTTTTTACTGTACACGTGACAATAATAAACATAAGCATGCATGAGCTGAATTTAAAAATGGATTAAAATCAGAGTAGTTACTCCCAATAAAAATAAGCATAACAAATATTGAAATTACTTTATAGCAGAATTTAAAAAATGTTTTTTAAAGCAGAACTGATCAAATGCTCAAAACGCAGCAACAGGATTCACAACTTCCTCGTTAGCACATCTCAATCAGTACAAATTAGCAACAACACATCCTCACTGACCACCAGCACCAATACCTCAGGCTGCATAGTCAGCCCCTTCCTCTATTTAAATCCCTGACTGTGTAACCCCACACAGCTCCAACACTGTCTTTAAACTTACCACCGATAGCACTTCCATTGGACCAATAATAGATAATGAGTCAGAGTAAAGGAGGGAGATCAATAATCTGGTTAAGCAGTGCCTGAACAACAATCTTGCTCTCAACATTAGCAGGTTCAAGGAGCTGGTTGTTGACTTGAGTAGGGAAAAACCAAGGCACCATTCATCTGTCTTCATTGGTGGAGACAGTCAACATCTTTGTTCCTCAGTGTACTCTTCTCCGAAGATGTCCTGAGCCCACAAAGAAACAAGCACATAGAAAGCTCACCAATGTCTGCCCCTACTCCCTCAGAAGTTTGAGAAGATTCATTTTGTCGCCGAATACTCCAATCAAACCTTTGCAGGTGTGCATTGGAAAGCATACTGACTGATTGTATCACGGCATGGATCAGTAATCCGAGTTCTCAAGAATGAAGGAAGCTACAAAACTGGTGGACGTTGCATGGACCTTCATGAGTACACTTTCTACAGGAAGCATTGTCTCAAGAAGGCAGCTAATATCGAAGAACATTTTATAGAAACATAGAAAATAGGTGCAGGAGTAGGCCATTCGGCCCTTCGAGCCTGCACCGCCATTCAATATGATCATGGCTGATTATCCAACTTATCTAATATCTAAGAATATTTAAGAACATCCCATCAACCATCAGGTTCTTGAACCACTCTGTATAACCCTAATTCAGTACTATAGGCTTTGTACGACTGAGGTTACACTACATGCTTCAGTTAGTGCTATCATGGTCAGATTTTCCTCGAATACTTGAAAATGTTTGTGTTGTTGCATTGACGATGCCGGTAAAGCTGCAGAAAGTAAGACTTTCATTGTTGTTGTTCATACTTGATGCATGTGGCAATTAACGCTCTTATAATAAATAAAGAATGTTTCTTACTAAAACATTAAGTAGGACATTGCTATTCTTCCCAATCAGCATTGAACATGATCTACAAGTGCATGATTGTATTTATCTTTGGATTTCTAATATCTGCATATTACGTGAATGTCAGGGCCCTGTATCTCTGCACTCTATCCAAACAACACATTTGGCCACAAACTCAAAAAAACATCCATTGAAAAACATGGCATTTTTATCATTCCTACACCAACTACTCAACTACAGCATAAAAAAAAAATTACCATATGCACTTGCGGCTTGAAACAATCAAATAAAATCACGTTCCCAGAGCTGAAATGGTGCTGTCTCGAAGAGCCAAAAGGCCTACTCCTGCACCTATTTTCTATATTTTTTCTATGAAATGTCAGTACTTTGAATGCTGTAGTTTAATACTTTAAAAGTTGAAATAACAAGTAATCATCCTAGATTCCAAGATACAAATTTATATATTTTTCCTTTTTAATCTTATAACTTTTGATTGTATCTCTAAGACACACTATCTTGTATCATGAAGTTCTGTTCATGGAAAGTAACATGCCTTAGAAAAAAAGCCATATTTTTCTCCTTACACACCTTTTGAGGAACCTAAATCTAATTCTCCTTACACACCTTTTGAGGGACCTAAATTTTGAAGTTAGATTTCAATCAGGACACCATGACATCTCAATAATAAATTTGTTTTTGAAACATGCATAAGTAACACCGATTACAGTTTCTCTAGAGATGCTGCTTGACCCGCTGTTACTTACAGGGCTCTCACTTAACTTTTCTTCCCTGTTGCCAGCCGGGCAACCTAGGCGGCTTTTTAGGTTGCTAAATGACAGTATAGATGGTCATTTAAGACGGCTTGCATGACACGTGCAATAATGTGCTCGGACGAAGTGCGTAGTTACCAGTCGGAATTATGCTCAATGAAGCATTCACATGTTATTTCTGCTTCAAATAAAGTTCACAAACTAAATCAAGACATGATATATACCACAATGACATGCAGCAAAGTTATAATACAGAATCTCAACTCTTTTTACACATTGCAATTAATGCAATTTCTATTATTTCTTTCCACTTCCAAACAAAAATGTGATTGGAATATTCAGTGTATGATCAACTTGTGTCAATGAATCCTGGACCATGGTAAAATATATGCTTAACCATGCACACTACAGATTGATTCAAGCATGTTTTCTGTGAAGGACCAAAAGTTATCATGACATGGCCATAGCATGGGTTGTTATTGCTATTGGTACAGAAACACTCTCGCTTCCCACATAATGTATCCACAACAAAATATACAGGTTGCAAGGAAATTTCTAAAGGTATTTTATGATAATAGCTGTTAAAACCGACTATACCCATCTGACAGGTTGAACATTACACTAACTGACAAGAGATGGCCAAAGGACATAACTGCAGCAAATGTTCTTTTGGTAATATGTTTAAAGGTGCAAAACGCCACATCACCGGACATTCAGATTAGATGTATATGTTGTGAACAGCAATGAAGATACCCAGTTTGTACGCACCAGATTTAAAAAAATTTGTGGATAAATGCTGTTTCCACCATTCCCACTTCAGAATTAACATTAAAATTTCAACAGACATATCTCCTGACCAAATTTGTGATGTATATGACTGACTGTAGAAGTAAAACCTGGATAAATCCAACGTATAGTTGTGAATGTTGCTCATTAAATAACTACAGTACTGATGTTCCATATTAAGAGCATTGATTTGCCGTTAAAATGAATTCTGTAATAACATGTCAACGGTAGCAGTGACAATCGAACACTGCGGTTTTAATGTTTCACATGTTCACAATTTAATTAATCCATCTTTATGGATTAAAACAAATAATAACATTGGGAATTAAAACACAGTAGGTTCGGGGGGGGGGGGGGGGGGTTGTGTGAATTGGTGCAGGATGGATAGATGGCGGGGGGGGGGGGGGGGGTTGAGAAGGCAATCGGTGCAGAATGGATGGATTGAGGCAGGGGAATTAGTGCGTGTTGGTTAGAGCAGGTAAAAGTGTGAGGGGGAGAGCGCGGGGGATGTCAGTGGGGTTGAATGGGGGATCAGTACGGGATGGACGGGGGGGTCTGTACAGGATGGATGGGGGGGTTCAGTACAGGATGGACGGGGGGATCTGTGCAGGATGGATGGAGGGGGGATCAGTACAGGATGAATGGGGGTAGACAAAATTGCTGGAGAAACTCAGCGCGTGAGGCAGCATCTGTGGAGCGAAGGAAATAGGCAACGTTTCGGGTCGTGACCCTTCTTCAGACTGGGAGGATGGATACAGGATGGATTGGGGGGGTGCAGGATGAATGGGTGGTTCAGTACAGGATGAATGAGGGGTCCAGTGCAGGATGAATGAGGGGCTCAGTACAGGATGGATGGGAAGGGGGGGTCAGTACAGGATGGATGGGGGAAGCAGTGCAGGATGAATTTTGGGGGGGGGGTCAGTACAGGATGAATTAGGGGATCAGTGCAGGATGAATGAGGGGTAGTTAGTACAGTGTGGATTGGAGGGTCTGTGCAGGATGAATGGGATGAATACTACAGGATGGATGGGGGTATCAGTAAAAGATGAATGGGTAGAACACTACAGGATGGATGGAGGGTCAGTACAGGATTAATGGGGGGAGCAGTACAGGATGAATGGGGGGGAGCAGTACAGGATGAATGGGGGGAGCAGTACAATATGAATGGAGCAGTACAGGATGAATGGAGGGAGCAGAACAGGATGGATGGGAAGGGTGGTCAGTACAGGATGAATTGGGGGACCAGTGTAGGATGGATAGGGGTGGCAGGAGAATCAATGCGGGGTGGATAGGGAGATCAGTGCAGGATGAAAAGATGGGAGGAGGGGAGCACAGGGGATGTCAGTGAGGACTATTGGGGCAGGAATGGGGGATCAGTGTGGGATGGAGAGGAAGGGTCCCAGGATAAGGGGGGTCGTGAGAGAGGGGGGGGGGGAGAGAGAGGGGAGGGGGTGGGAAGGGAGAGGGGGGGAGAGAGGGGGGTGGGAGAGAGAGGGGGATGGGAAGGAAGGAAGGAAGGTTAGCGCTCCTCGCCCGGCTGCCTTAGCTGTCCCTGTCCACCACCAAGTACCGCCACCAAAGGGGGAGGCAGTTGGGGTCTCCTCGCCACCGCCTCCCTTCCTCCGCCAGCCAACAGGAAGGTGCGGGGCCAAGCGGTGCAGGTGATATAAGATCTTTGCATCAGACGGCAGAAGGGGGCCTCCTCCTCCTTCCTCCCTCCCGGCCTCGGCATGCCGGAGGGTTTGTTTTGAAGCAGTTTATCGCTGATGGCGGAATGGCACACAGTGACCGCTCTCAGAGCGGGTGGGGGAGGTGGAGCCGCTGCCGCTGTGCAGGGCCCGTCGTTCGCTCCGACCCTCCGTCACCCCGCACCTAGTGTCTTTGCCCAGCACTACAGTCGCCGCAGACACGAAACGTCATGCTCCTTTTCTCCAGAGATGCTGCCTGCCCCACTGAGGTACTCCAGCTGTTTGTATCTATCTTTGGTATAAACCAGTATCTACAGTGCCAAGCCAGGCAAAATGACACAGCATTTAGGTTGTCCAGCGGCATTTTAGGTGGCCATTGGCACCCGGGCAACCGCTAATTTTGATCCCTGCTCCAGCATTTTGTGTCTATCTTTGATATAAACAACTGTCCGCAGTTCCTTGTTATAACTCTTACAATTTACTTTAATTACAACATTGTAACCCTTGATACCTACATAATAAAACATTTCCGCTGTATAATTATTTAAACAAATTTAGCAATAAGCTCTCCTTCTGATCTAAAAATAATGTTGTCATACGTACAAACACGGATGCAAAAACAGTTCTGATTTTGATATATTCAATTGGCTATATCTTTAATTTCAATGATTTGAACAGGTTGTTCATTAGACCAAAAAGAAAATTAAAATGCTTTCAAAGCATACCATGAATAACAAATCTAACTTTACAAATTTTACTATACAATTCGATTACATTAGATCTGGCCCAAGCCCTGAATAATTTGTAAACAAAACACATCACACCTCATCTGAAAATCAATGATAATCATGCATTCATACTGCTAATTTGAGATGCAATGGGGAAAAAATAACCAATGACCAATCTCATATTTTTTTTTAAGACTACAGATGCTGAAAATCTAAAATTTAAAAAAACAGAAAATGCTGGAAATGCTCTGCAAATTAGGCAGCATTTGTGGAGAGAGAAACAGTGTGAAAGTTTCATCAGACTTGAAAAGGTAATATTTACTCTTCCCATTGATGCTGCATAACTTGCTGAGTACTTCCAGCATTTTGCTTTTTATTTAACCTAGTTATGTAACTAATACAATACAATAAATAAAATATAATACAATAATAAAAGTGGCTTTACAAAGGAAAATAACATCCAGTTCTATTCATGGCTAATATAATTAGTGAGAAAATTAATGAAGAAAAACCACCAAATGTAAAACAGGTTTATGATATGTAACTCGATAGATTGACATTTTTGACACCAATTCAATTTAAATAGAAAATATTCAAAATGCCTTAAAACCTGTATTGAATAAAAATGTTAATCTCAAATATTTAATGAACCCAGCATCCAGAGAATATTCATCATTGGCACCATTGTGTTTATGCAAATGTGTGGATTTCTACACAAGGATCTATTGAGTTTACTACGAAATGGGATTATAAAATATTCCCTGCTGAAAGAGACACAACAAAGGGTCAATTTTATTAAACTTCATTGCATAATTCACCATTCAAAACCTCCCTATTTTCTACAGGTTTTTTAAAATTATCACTTGTGCTTCTCACCCTCAATCCCATGCATAATGATTTATCCTGCACGTTTTCTTGGTGTTTATCAATATGAATGTTAAAATAATTTCCATCAATGCTGCTTTACAAACTAATCTGTGGTCTCTGATCAAATACTACAGCTAAATTGCAAAATAAAACAAATCTAAAAATAGAAATACATGTCAAAAAGAAGTGGAAAGTCTGACCTTCACAAACATACTAAAAATATTTTGTAAACAAAAGAAAATGGTCAGCTAAAGAAAAAGTTGAGTTGCAGCTACAACCCAGGTATGAAGCCTTGAAAGTCACAAACAATCCAGATCCCAGTCTTCAAACCAAACATACTTATCTGAACCTACATAGGCCAGATCCTTAGTCTCCCAGCTATTTGTAGCCATACGACCAACTATATATAAATCAACTAACTTGCAAAAGTACTGAATCTAAATTCGACTATAGTTTTAAATTCTATTTTATGCAGCTCAAAAGCTAGCGAAATTAAAGATCACAAAGTGGAGTTTAATTTCGATCTAAAACAATCCTGTCTGTTTCACAACAGGAGGCTGAAATGCTTTTTTCCCCAAGAGCAGCTTAAAATACATATCCAGTTCTCCTCCCACCTTTTCTAAATATATACAACTGACTCACCTTTTTAATCAGAGTACATATTATATTTATTGCTACATTGCAACAGAAACCAAATTTAAAATATACTTCAGTCGTGATATTGGAATATTTTTATTGAGATGCAATATGATTAATGATGAAGTATTAGCTCATGAATTAACAAAAATATTATCATGACTCACTGCCTTTATGTATATCATGCAAGATTTTGCTGCCAGTTAGCACCAGCAGTATTATTGACCTATGCGTGAAGGCTGTACTTATCTTTTGAGGATAAGAAGGCTCTTGACCCGAAACATCACCCATTCCTTCTCTCCAGAGATGCTGCCTTTCCCGCTGAATTACTCCAGCTTTGTGTCTATCTTCGTTAAAAATTCCCATGAAACAGACAAACCCCTATCCTGCCCTACCATGGCAACAAATGTTTACACAACTGATTGCTTGTAAATGTCATTGATATTCAGAAATATTATAAAAACAAAATAATTACTAAAAATATCAAAAAGCAAAAATGTAAACACTCAGGGACATGTAAATGAATAAAACAGGAGGCATAGAATACAATGAGTACTGAGGTTATGCTGTAAATCTACACAATACATAAACCACAACTTACTACAAAATATTCAGGTGACATTATGCACAGTCTCTAACCAATAGTTGGGATAGTATGTGAGCTGTTGCATTCTCCTCCTAAATCACAACAATATACAGAAATTGATGCTTCATTGAATCTTACAACCAATAACTGTTACCTCTATCTACCACCATGCAATTGAATCCACCAAATTAAATTGGACATACCGGAAATACAATGTTATGAGCACAATGTTTCGTGCTCAAAATGATACAGCCACTTCCCGGTGGTACCAACATGATGAGAGCCAGGGTGTTGCGAGTCTTTGATGATATTAGCTGCCTTCTGAGGTAGCACTTCATGTGGTCAAACACAAGCTATTTTCCAATCTTCTGGGACGCCCCCTGCTGCTGAAGAGCATACAAAGATATCTGCCACAGCCCCAGCAATCCCCTTCCTTTCCTCACAAATGTTCTTCAAGAGACCCCAACAACATGTTATTCGGAATATCAATATGCCCTACAATACAAGCTTAAAACTCCATGAACCAACTGTCATCCATGTCCTATTGCTGACTGACTGCCAATGTTAAGCACATATTTTATTGCCTCACCCACTTTCTCCGACTCATTTTTGTTCGACTGGACCTAGGGTACCTGCTTGTTTTTAACACATGTATGAAAGCCTTGGAATTTTCCCTAATGCTACTTTCCCACAATATTTCATGGCACCCTTTTAGCCCTCCTGATTTCTCTTTACTTTTTTTTAATTAAATTACTTTATATTCCCTTTGGCCCATCTGATTTCAATTTCCTAAACTTTCATTTTTCTTTTTGGGTAAAAGTAGCTAGAACATGACTATTTGTAACAAACTATCCATCTTACATCACATGAAATTTAATACCATATGAATTTTCTGAACTTTATGATTCAGAAATGGCTACTTCAAAGGGTAACAATAATTCAATGATACAATTCTGAAATCGGTGCGATAAATTTATTTTCACTGTCAAAAATAAATGTAAAAAATCAGCTTATTTAAAAGAGGCAAAATAGTTATCAAATGAAATTTGACAATTTAAACAACAAATTATCTACAACAACACTTATTTGGGTAATTACAACAGACCAATACCATATATAAAACATAGGACTGAAATTACACTTTTTTATGGATTACAGCCCCACTTTCATGATGCTTGTTAAAAATATGCACATTATTAATGATCCCCAAATTGTGAGTGGCATTCTTAACTCTGTGCATCACAATTAAGTAAATACCAAGTGCAACCCACAGCAGATTTTGATAATACTAAAGCAAACATGGTATCTGCCAACACAAGAATAAGCTTCCTCCATGTCCACTGCTAAATTGTTAATACAACACTGAAACAAAAGACCAATCAGTGTTTCTACTTTGAAGGAAATTACCCAAAATTCGGGAAATTCTGGTTGTCTTCGGGTAATTTTAAGGAAATTTAATAATTTTGGGAAATCTCCGCATCCGGCCCGCGAAGCGATGTAAAGGTAATACACACAACACTGTCAGTTTAACGCGTGGGAATATAAACAAAGAGCTGTCGGCTGCAGCGCTATGGGTTCTAAATATAGCGCTGCCAGCTGCAGCGCTATGGGCTTTAAACATAACGCTATGAATCACAGACTGTTCGGGAAAATTCTCATATAAAAATGAGTCTTTAGCATTCCCTTTCTCAGTAGAAGTTGAGCCTTTGATTATTTTTCAGGCAGTGGTAGAATTCTAGATAAGCCTTGTGGTGAAACCTTACCAGTGGGCAGTGGGATTGCAGTTACATTGGTATTGGCCTTGATTTTACAGAACGGTGGGTGGGCTCAAGGTGCCGAGAGGGAGAGGTGGAGAGAGGGGGGAGAGATGGAGGGGGGGGGGGGGGGGGGAGAGAGGGGGGGGGAAGAGAGGGGGGGGGAGAGAGTGGGGGAAGTGTGAGCAGAGACTGAGACACATGAGAGCAGGTTGAAAAAACGAAGACAACGAAAGCTGCCTTGCATAACACTGTACAAGTGAGTAACAGAAGCAGGCAGATACGGTGCAATTACATAGATCGGTTTTGCCCTGTTCTTCCTTGTGTTGTTAACATGTGCCCGAAAAAGAAAAACAACAAATAGCACGCAGGAAGCATTTTTGAAAATTTCAGGAAATACCATCAAATTCCAGGAAATTTGGGATTCTATTTAAGGAAAAGAATTGAGGTGTGGAAGCACTGAGACCAATGCAAATCAGAGGATTTCAGAGGGAAATTAAACTGTCCAATATATATTATTCACAATAATTAAAAGTTATAGTCAACATTTCTGAAACAAACAAATGAAGAAAGTTTATGATTAACGGAACAATTGTCTGGCCCATCCTTAATGAATCACAGAGATCACAGAGAAGCTGTTAAATCAGGATTAAAGAAAATAGACAAAGCAATCACTCCTGGTTTCTGTACTGCAACTCCTGCTAAGAGTGCACTAGAAAATTTGTTGAGGACAGAATTGTATTCCAATTAGTATAGGTGTCAGAGGTTATGGGGAGAAGGCAGGGGAATGGGGTTAGGAGGGAGATATAGATCACCCATGATTGAATGGTGGAGTAGCTTTAAGGGCCAAATGGCCTAATTCTACTCCTATCACTTATGATATTCTCATCACTCTCATAAAAAGCAAAGTCGATTAATAACTTTAAATGTGAGGTTGAGTAAATTCAGCATAATTAGTGGCTCAGATCTAGAAAGGACAAATTGCTTTGTTGGATCAATCTCATGTATTATAATTTGAACAAGGTTAGTCATACAAAGCAATTGTGCACACTCAGATTAAACATGGATTGTAAATGCATTCCATGCCTTTTCTATAGATGAAAAAGTATCAATACGTCGCTGTAAAGATTGAACATACATGCAAAACAAGCAATTTCATTTCCTCAGATAGTGTTACATTTTGGCCTCAGTGAAAATCAAAACTGTAGATGCTGAAACAACAGAAAATGCTGGACACATGCAAGTCAGGTAGCATTTGTTGAAATGGAGTGCTAACACTTCAAGTCAAGCACACTTTATCAGAACTCACTCTGGTACTTTCTATTCTGCAGTTGATAAATTAGGTCACCTAAAAGGCCAAGGTACCAAATCCTGAACATCCTCATTCCATCTGGCTACTAGCTAGGTTACAAGTAAATTCAAAATTGATATTGCCTCAAGTGGAAATAAAGTTAGATAGATTTCCTTAATGCATTTACAAACTGAAGACACATTAGAGGCAATGTGCACCTCAAGTCCAACATGACAAAGTAATTTAGTCGTGATTGAAATTGATGAAGGATTATCCATTGAAGGCATCGTGAGTCTCTGCACATGGCTGACCATACCCAGATTTACTTCACCAACCTAGGACGTCCCTGCATTGCCAGATTGTTTGTCTGAATTCCAGCACCAGATGAACTGATTTTTCCTCCATGCGTACATTGGGATGACCAGGACTATTACATTTGGTCCCCATTGTTTCTCAGTCATTACTATTCCTGCCAAGTGCCTGAAACTGAAGCTAAGTGTTCGCAAACCCCGTATCATCATATCATACTTATCTATCTTTATTACTAAAAGTCTGATCTTGAAGATTTCCTGTTGTTCTGTATATTGATTTTAGAAAAAACGCTGCCACTTACGGCTGTGATTTTTGGCCATCTTACTCAGAGTCCCCCTCCGCTGCGCATGACAAGAGGCTTTTTCCCATCGATTAAAAATAAAAGAGTCATTAGTGTTTAAAAAATGTTGAGATGCTCTCTCCTGAAGGCCACGTCCCTTCCGGAGGGACTATAAAACCTGGACGTGTTGACTGTCTCAGTCAGTCTCTGCAAGATGGTGGAAGCTAGGTCACGTCTCTCACACTGAGCTGTGAATAACACTGAACACATGTCTACTAAACTGTGAGCAGTTTTACTGACCTGTCAGTGCCCTTAATGTGGTTTGAAAATATAGTTTGGAAATGCTAAAGCTGTGTTGCCTTTGGTTGGGAAATGCTAAAGCTGTGTTGCCTTTGGTTTGGAAATGCTAAAGCTGCGTTGCCTAATTAAAGTTGCCTTGCCTAATTAAAGTTATTTTCAAACATTCGTGACAATTTTCATAAATAACTCAAGCTCGAATTTTTCAGGTAAGACGATTTTGGACTCCACCGGATAAAACTGTACAAGAATATGTAAAAAATTTACCATATCACATCACAATGGCTCTGCCCACGCAATATTCCATGCACGCTCCAACCCCTCTACCCTAACCCCCCCCCCCCAATTTTTCGCTGGGTTCACCGCGCTGCGAGTGATGTCACCCCCGACTCTCGTGAGCTTACAGGGTCATCTTTCCAGAACATTCGCAACGGTCATTCACATTTTGCGAACCAAATGATAACAAAGCTTTTTGCTGACCAACATCTCTGAAGATAAGGGTCTGATTGAACTTCATTTTTTCTGAGGCCTCCCCCCACTCTCTCTACCCTTCGGCTCGGCTCGGGCCTCCCCCTCCTCTCTTTCTCCTCCTCCCCCTCAGCTCCTCCCTCTGCCTCCCTCTCTTGTCTGTGCCCCTCTCTCTCTCTCTCTCTCTCTCTCTGCCCTCACTCTCTAACCCCCCTCCCTCTCTAGACGCGCCTGCGAGTTGGGTGCTGTGCGTCAATGGATGGGGTATAAGGAGCAAATGAATAATATCAATATAATATCAAGGAGGGTGGTTAGTGGGTAGTTAGTGTGTGTGTGTAGGAGGTGGTTCGTGTGTGTGTGACGCCGCAGTCCCCCCCCCAACTGCGCGTTGAAATGACACGCTAAAGTGTTTACATCTTCCGGTAGAGATTTACCCCCCGGAGTCTGAAATTGCCTTATCTGAAAAATTCATCCATTATTTCTTGAGTTATTAATGAAAATGTTCAAAAATCTGAAAAAGCTTTGAAAAAGTCTGTCTTCTTGCTCGCGCTGCAAGTGATGTCAACCCCCCACCATCCCCCCCCCCCCCCCCCCCCCCCCCCGTACTAGGGCCCTGCCTGGAGCCTGCAGCCGTGAGTGAGGGAGTATTGCATTCGGGAACCAGCCCTCCCCTGTGACAACGCGCCCCCTCCCCTCAAATTCTACCCCTCTCCCTCTCTACTCCTCCCCCCGTTCCCTCTCTGCCCCTCACGTCTCCCATGGGTTGGGGAAGCAGACCCAACAGGTCTGCAATTGGTCTAGTATTTAATTAAAAGTTGAGCATCGAAAAATTCATCCATTTCCACCACCATATATTTATCCCAAATAAACCATAGCCAAATTTGTCAAACACCAAAATCTAATTTAGATAGGTTTTCTATCTTGATTTGTATTTATCATCTCTATTTTTTTTAGTACTCCAACAAGCTTTTTACAATCATGAAGAATGCCATCTAAAAGTCTGCAGTGCCAAATTCTGAACAAGGAGGTATAACGTATTATGTAGGGTACACAAAAAGCTGGAGAAACTCAGCGGGTGCAGCAGCATCTAAGGAGCGAAGGAGATAGGCGACGTTTCGGGTCGAGACCCTTCTTCAGACTTTTATCTCCTTCGCTCCTTAAATGCTGCTGCACCCGCTGAGTTTCTCCAGCTTTTTGTGTACCCTCGATTCTCCAGCATCTGCAGTTCCTTCTTTAAAAAATAACGTATTATGTAGCCAGTTATGCCTCCAAATTCTATATTCTTGTTTTCACTTATTTCCTCCCCAACATCCCTCTTGCTGATGTCTCCTGCAATCCTATAATCCTTCTGGGATACCAACATTTTCCAATACTGATGTTCTTCCATGAATTTAGTCATTTTACTTGAGGTGTTTTAAACATAGATATGAGATACAGAGTATATGAGAAAGAGTAAATGTATCCAAAAGAAAGATTTCCAACAATACAATTACATAGCACTGAAATGAAGCGCCATCTTAGATTATCAAACATTAAAATTTGAATGGATTCTATGTCTTTCTGGTTTCAAGATGACACATTAATATTTTAAAGAAAAATGTAGAGTAAATTTATGGGAATGTGGTGGGGGGAAATAATTCAATATCAATGCCATTCTATGTTTTTATTTCCGCAAAAGAGAATGTAATCATGCAATAGAAAATGCTTGAAATATACATAGAGTATAGAAATAGATTTAATAAAGAATACCAAATCACTGGACTATGAAGGGGGTCTTAAATGTAACAACGACTAAAAATGTGTTCATAAAGTGAACTAGTTTTTAAGTAATAAGCAATCATAGAATTTCCCTGCTAATAAAAACAATCCATTGATCCCCAAGTTTTCTGCTTATAGTTACAGATGCCATGCACTTTTCTGGGCATAATGGAATTTCTAATTATGCTGAGTCACATTATACATGACGTATGCTCAATGTCTAAAGCATTGGTTCAAAAAATACGTGTGAAAATTTACAAACCAATCACATCCTAAGCATGACTAAAATTTGAAGAGAATTCCTTCCCAATGTTTACTTTGCCGATGCTCAACACGTCATTGCACTGCACGTTGTGTATGTAACGATACGGTATGATTTCAAGCAATAGTTAGTTCACGTCTCGTTCACAAACAGAAGGTGGAGTTGCATTTAAACGTAAGTGACATCAAGTACAATAAAGGCAGGCAAATTACTGAACTATAAAATGAAACTTTATCTCGGGTGTTCCACCACGTTTACTTTAAAATATACTTGACTAGTACTTATTCTCCACAACAAATGCAGGTTGAAAATTAAATCGCAGATTAATACAACAAGATAGATAGGCTGTTCTCAAGCCGATCGTACACAATCGAACGTTATTTCACTTCTAATGCTCTAGTCAATTCAAACTTACAAGAGCACGTCTTAAGCACTTTAAGGGAAACGTTTATTTTTGTGTCTAGGTTGTTAGCTTTGGGCAAGTGACACAACGCGAGTCATCCCCGACAACAAGTGTTCCTGAAATACTGCGCGAGCAATGACCAAACAACCCCAAATAGTACAAGGTGGTAGTAAGGAACTGCAGATACTGGTCCGGTCTGAAGTCTCGACACGAAACGTCACCTATTCATTTTCTCCAGAGATGCTGCCTGACCCGAAGAGTTACTCCAGCACTGTCTCCCCACATTGTATAAGAACAGGTAGCCTGAGCTCAGGGGAACCCTTGTGATCTGATGGAGAGGACGTGCAAAGTGGGCACAGGTTCAAGCCACGAGTGGGATGGATGGTTGGTAGACTGGAGGTGAGTGAGTGAAGGGGTGGATAGAGGGCACGAGGCAAGCACAGAAACACAGAGAGAGAGACACACACGCAAATTGTCCCAAGCTTTAGTCAGCAGGCTGGCGCCATATTGGAAACCAAAATGGCGGCGGCGGCGAGAAGGCTTCCACATTTGGGTAAATACCAGCTACTGCTCCGACCCCTATCCCACCCCTTCCCCCGGCCAGCCGGTGGCCTTTGGCTGGTTGAGGGAAGCCCACGCCTGCCCTGTTCACCCCTACCTGCAGCTCGGCTCTCTCCACCTCCCAGTGCGCTCGCTCCATCTCGAAGCGGGCCCACTCGTGCTGGATGTAGTGTAGGATGCCGGGGATGGTGTAGTGGGGCCGCTGTAGCTCCTCTTGCTGGCCCACCGCCTGCTGCTGCAGCCAGACTCCGCCGCCGTTGTTGTTGTTGTTAACGCCGTTCCCGTTGTTTCCCGGGCCCAGCAAAGCGCCACCGGGACTACTATGCGAGGACATCCCCACAGGGTGTTCATCCATGTTTATTATTGTTATTAATTAATAAGGTTATTATTATAACTGTATATCAGGAGGGGAGGGAGAAGGAGCAGAGCCCGACGACGAGCCTCAGCGCCGCCAGCGAGCCGCCATGGACATTCTTTCTGCAGAATATGGCGGCGCGCTGCATTGTGGGACGAGCGCGCGCTCCCGGCGGCGCGCGGGTTCACGCCGCGGGTGCGAGCGCGCGCGCGCCCGGGGGGTCGGCATGGGGCACGCGCTCCGTTCCCGAGGGGAGGGGGCAGGGTCGCGGGAGGGGCGCGCTCGTTCACGACCTGGGATTTTGCCAAAGAGGGAGAGCGCGAGCAGCGGCGAGCGGGAGGAACTCGGCATCAGTCTGAAGAAGGGTCTCGGCCCGAAACGTCACCTAATTCCTTCTCTCCAGAGATGCCGCTGAGTTGCTCAAGCACTCTATGTCTATCTCTGGAGGACACGGATAAGCGATCTTTCGGGGTCAGGACCGCTCTTCTGGCGGTTGAGGGGATGATAAGTAGTTTTCAGTTCGTCAGGCTGTTCGCTTTGGAGTTCCATCCGGTAATTTGATCATTGTCAAAGAAAGGAGGTAGTGAACCAGTCATACATCACGGAAACGGGCCTTTCTGCCGAATTTACCCATGCTGACTTCGATGAATTATCTACGCTAATCCCACCTGCCCGCGTTCGACTAGTATGTTAAACATTTCCTATCGATGTACCTGTCCAAATGGCTTTAAAATGTTGTCATAGTACCTGCATAAAATAATGGGTCATTAAGTTAGACAAGGCGAAACACATAGCTAGGGTAGAGGATTGTTAAACGACAGAATATTGAGTTACGAGATGACACTAAAGGTCGCAAAGTGCTGAATTAACTCAGGGGTCAGGCAGCATTCGTTAACCTTTAGGGTCGGGATCCTTAAAAAAAACGGCTAAATGGGATTAATTTTAAAAAACGGCTAAATGGGATTAATTTAAAAAAACGTGAACGTTTGTTCAAGTATTAAAATACTGCCCACTTCAAGCTATGGTTCTATTTCGCTGACGTGGGAATACATTTCATACTGCAGAAACAAGGAACTGCAAGTGCTGGGGTAAATCAGCTGGTCAGGCAACATCTCTGGAGAATTATAGATAGGTCAAGTTTCTGGTTGGGACTTCTTCAGACTACACATCCATGTTCTCCAGGGATGTTGTTTGACCCCCTGAGTGACTCCAGCATTTCGTGTCCTTTATTTTTGTAAACCAGCATCTGCAGTTCCTCATTTTTACAGTACGAAATGTAGCCCTGCAATCAGAGACCAAGAACCCGAAACGTTGCCTATCCATGTTCTACAGAGATGCTGGCATACTATCAAGTCAGATCAGATACGCCATACATTGATACAATCAGTTCAAACTTATGCGATAGATAGAGCAAAGGGGAAGATATAGAGAACAGAATATAGTTCTCAGCATTGTAGCTCTGTAGACAAAGTCCAATGTCCTCAGTGGGGTAGAGGTGAATCAAACGGTACCCTAGCTTATGGATGGAACATTCAGAAGGCTGATAACGGAAGGGAAGAAGCTGTTCCTGAGTCTGGTGGTACATGCCTTCAAGCTTCTGTACCTTCTGGACGGAAGCAGGGAGAAGAAAGAATGGCCAGGGTGGGGCAAGTCTTTGATCATATTGGATGCCGCGAAACAGAAAGGGATTGAGAGATATTTCTAATAGTATTTAGCTTTTAAACACCCAAGAGCCAAGTAGGTTGGTCGTGCGGGGCGTTGCGAGTCGGCTGCCCTGCCTATAGCGTGTTCGTTATTTTGACTTTTTTTTTGTTGTGTCCAATGTTAGTTTAGGTGTCTCTTGGTGGGTGGGGGGGGGGAACCGCTTTCAGTCGCCTCCTCGACGGAGAGGCGACTTTTTCCATGTCGCCTCCCTCGTGGCCTAACAGCATGGATTTGAGCAGCCTTTCCCGGAGTCTGGCCCGGAGCATCAGCAGCAGGCGCAGCGTGGACTTTTCCATCGCGGAGCGGGTGAACCCTTGCCGGGGGTCACCAGAGAGGAGTGCTCCGATCGCTGGCTTGGTGACTTTCGCATCATGGGGCTGTGGTCTGTGGAGCTTCTAGCCGCGGGTGTGGCGTGGGCTTACCATCCGGGCTCTAAGATCCCTTGCCTGGGATCGCCAGAGAAGAGCACCGATCGCCGGCCTGTGGCCTATAACATCCTGATGCCGTGGTCTCCGGTAGGAAAGTGCCGATTCGGGCGCTCCAGGCCGAGGAGTGTGTTTGACCGTCCCGAGGTCGGAGTTTTGATCATCCCGACGAGAGGGCCTGTACATCGAGCCATCCGTACCGGCGACTACGAAGGGTTTATGGCCCCGACCACGGGTGAATAAAGGAGGAGAACTGGCTGAACTTTGTTGCCTTCCACCACATTTTTTTTTTTTTAAATTTCAAAATAGACTTTATTCAAGTAATAAATACATGAACCGTGCGGAAAATTCATCCGACATTTTAGGAGGCTATACAAATTGTTCAATACAGTTTATACATTTTTCAAATTCAACAAATCTGTCCCCTACCCATGCCACTCATGTGGCCCATTGGCGTGGGATACCTTCCCTTATATTGAGGGGCGTCTCCACCATACCATGCCCCCCATGTCCAGCAGCGGAAGGACCCTAGACTGTGGCCCTCCCCCACTGAGCCTTGGCGTTGGCTGCACCGAGCTTCAGTGCGTCCCTCAGCACGTACGCCAGCAGTCTGCAGCGGGCCAGTCGGCAACATTCCCTGACAGACATCTCGCTCTGCTGGGTGGTGAACAACGCTCGGGCAGACCAAAGAGCGTCCCTCACCGAGTTCATGACCTTCCAGCAGCACTCGATGTCAATCTCTGAATGTGACCCTGGCAACAGTCCGTAAATCACGGAGTCCTCTGTAGCGAAGCTGTTCGGGATAAAGCGTTCCAGGGACCCTTGCATACTTCTCCAGACTCTTTTTACACTCTGCGAAGAGGTGGGCAACCGCCTCCTCTCCATAGCAACCGCCCCGAGGGCAGCGTGCCTGGCAGTGATGTTCCAACGGTGCACGAAGGATCTGATTGGGAAGGCTCACCGCCAGCCAAGCCAGGTCTTGGTGCTTGTTGGTGAGTTCTGGCGATCACCCGGGCCGTCTTCCAGTTCACCTGGGAGTCAAGGATAGACCGAGTGCGACGGGCCACAATGTACAAGTCTGCAGACAACGGGGTAAAAGCATGCCCAACGTCGCCCTTACCCTGATGGCCACCTTCGTGTGTGGCTGCGTCAGGCAGAGCGGAGAGCCAAGGCACGTGGGCACCAAATGTCAATCCCTGCTGAGGTTTTACCTGTCCCCAGTGTTGCGAAGGATGGGCCTGGAGCAGATGCCACGCAATGTGCCAGTCAACTGGACATTGCCGCCCCATCTGTCGTTTGTGGAAAGGTTCTTCCGGACCTACACCTTTGATCACATGTCCATGGGGCTGTGGTCAGCACGGAATGTCCTGCAGGGAAAGGACTCGATGGATCCGGTGGCGTGGTTCCCAGAGCAGACTGCCCAGCTTGTCTGGCAAAATACCTCATTACCACAGTGAAGAATGCTTTATTTATTTATTTATTTGTTTATTTTTAAATTTCAAAAGAGATTTTATTCAAATGATAAATATATACAATACATGAACCTTGCGGAAAACCCATCCAACATTTTCGGAGGCTATACAAATTGATCAATAGAGTTTATACATTTCTTTTCCCCAAATTTCACAAATGTGTCCCCCACCCGTGCCACTCATGTGGCCCACTGGCGTGGGATACCTTCCCTTATTTTGAGGGGCGTCTCCACCATACCGTGCCCCCCATGTCCAGCAGCGGAAGGGCCCTCGACTGTGGCCCTCCCCCACCGAGCCTTGGCGTTGGGTGCACCGAGCTTCAGTGCGTCCCTCAGCACGTACTCCTGCAGTCTGCAGCGGGCCAGTCGGCAACATTCCCTGACGGACATCTCGCTCTGCTGGGTGGAGAACAACGCTCGGGCAGACCAAAGAGCGTCTTTCACCGAGTTGATGACCCTCCAGCAGCACTCGATGTCAGTCTCTGAATGTGTCCCTGGGAACAGTCCGTAAATCACAGAGTCCTCTGTGATGGAGCTGTTCGGGATAAAGCGTACCAGGGACCCTTGCATTCCTCTCCAGACTCTTAGCAAATCCACACTCTGCAAAGAGGTGGGCAACCGTCTCCTCTCCATAGCAGCCGTCCCGAGGGCAGCGTGCGCTGGCAGTAAGGTTCCGGCGGTGCAGGAAGGATCTGACTGGGAGGGCTCCCCTCACCGCCAGCCAAGCCAGGTCTTGGTGCTTGTTGGTGAGTTCTGGCGATGAGGCATTTTGCCAGACAAGCTGGGCCGTCTGCTCAGGGAAACCACGCCACCGGATCCATCGAGTCCTTTTCCTGCAGTGCCTGCAGGACATTCTGTGCTGACCACTGCCCGATGGACATGTGGTCAAAGGTGTTGGTCTGGAAGAACCTTTCCACAGACGACAAATGGGGCGGCAATGTCCTGCTGACTGGCACATTGCGTGGCATCTGCGCCAGGCCCATCCTTTGCAACACCGGGGACAGGTAGAACCTCAGCAGGTAGTGACACTTGGTGCCCACATGTCTTGGCTCTACACTCCGCCTGATGCAGCCACACACGAAGGTGGCCATCAGGGTGAGGGCAACGTTGGGCACGCTTTTACTCCGGTTGTCTGCTGACTTGTACATTGTGGCTCATCACACCCGGTCTATCCTCGACCCCCAGATGAACTGGAAGATGACCCGGGTGATCCCTGTGGCGTAGGAGGGGCGGACAGGCCACATTTGCGCCAAGTACAGCAGCCCAGTGAAGAATGCTGTGGTGGATGTTTGTGTTAAATCTTATTGTGTGTTCTTTTTAAGCGTATCGTTGCTGGCAAATAATGATGAGAAGAAAGCAATTATCTCTAATGCAGGGATACCAGGACAGACTACAAAGTTCCAAAGCTACTCTCACTGGCAAACCTTTCACTCATAGTGAGTGTAGCACAATAGAACACAATTGAATAACCAGTTTAGTGATGAGACAGGAGTCGGGTGAGGATTGGGTGGTGGTTAGCACAGTTTATCTAATTTATACGATTATTGGTGGGTTCAAGTTTAAATGTTTCAACGTAGCAAATCACATTACATTTCCTTCAGTTTGCTTGAGGGTGATTACATTTTGCTTTGAACTGTGAATGGGGTTTCCTGTCATGTGAACTAGTGATAACAAGGTATTTATAGTATCGGCAGAATTAAACTGGAATGCAGCTGTGAAATTACTGGCATGGAAGTCACTGTATCCATTAACCCCGTTCAGGCCAGCCTGAAGCAGCTGTTTGATCTTTATGACTTACCCTTTCAGTTAGTTGCTGCTAGTTAAACCAAAAGACGGTCCATTATGAATGTAGTTCTCATTATATTTTTGAGTCTGAAAGATCCTGACCCAAAACGTCATCTATCCACGTTATCCAGAGATGCTGCGTGATTCGCTGAGTTACTCTTGTACTTTGTGTCCTTTTTTGTAAACCGCTATCTGCAGTTCCTTGTATGCTCTTAACAGCTACAAGCATCAGGTTCTTGAACCAGCCTACACACCCCCAAAAAAAGACCCTCACAAGTATCCACCACTCACTTGCCAGGCTTTGTCCTGCCCCTCCTCTCTTCCAGCTTTCTCCTCCAACCCCCTCCTCCACAATCAGTCTACAAAGAGTCCCGACCTGAAACATGACCTATCCATGTTCTCCAAGGATGCCGCCTGACCGCTGAGTTACTCCAGCACTTTGTCTTCCCTAGTGTCTTACTCTTCTTATAACGTGATTATTAAAGTTATTTGCGACACTTACAGGCTACCCGTGTACAACCGACTTATACAATGCGACACTGCTGCATTGAAGAATAGTATTGAGAGTTACTCTTTTTATTATTTTGTTCTTGAAAAATAATCAGATTGCAGCACAGGTTCCAGTAATTTAAAAGCATGTGAGGTCATATTTCTGTTTTGGAGGATACATTGCAGAGCATGTTTCCAACATTTTTATGTTGCACCAACATTAAATAATCATTTCTTTAAGTTCCGAAAAGTTACTTGTAATCTCAAAATAGCAGTTATTTCAATTGGAAATTAAGTATATTGTTACTGTTGACAACCTACAGTGGAAAACAGGGCCTGGAAGGGCCGAGAGGGCCTGTTTCCGTGCTGTAATTGTTATATGGTTAAATTGAATCCGATAGACACCTGGTATAATTTTACATTGGCCACTGATTAGTTAATGAATCAAATTTTCCATATTTATAGTCCATATCAGTAAGAGTTCTAGTGTGAAAGTTATTGTAAATGATTTCAGCTTTTTAGCAATAAACTTAAAAATGCTAGTAAATTTATTTAACCATTCCTGTTTTAACTACACTGGGGCAGCACAGTGGTGCAACGATAAGAGTTGCTACCTGACAACACCAGAGACCCGGGTTCGACCCTGACTGCGGGTGCTATGGAGTCTGTACAGAGTTTGTACGTTCTCTCTGACCGCGTGGGTTTCTCCGGGTGCTCTGGTTGCCTCCCACACTCCAAAACGTACAGGTTTGTAGGTTAATTAGCTTCAGTAAAATTGTAAATTGTCCCTAATGTGAGGACAGTGTTAGTGTACGGGAGAACACTGTCCACGAGCTCGGTGGGCCAAAGGGCCAGTTTCTGTGCTTTAACTCTAAGGTGGAAAGAATATCTGATTCATTAACAAGGCAGAGTTGTTCAGAATTCCAAAGATAAATTTAATGATTGCTATATTTTGCTGGTTTATTTTCAGAAACATAAATGGGCAAAATTCGTCTTTCTGAAGAGATTTACAAAATGATTAAATTCTTCCTTTTGATGAACAAGCAAGGGCAAATAAGGCTCTGTCGATATTATGAACCTATGGAAATCCAGAAAAGGACATTGTTAGAATCTGATGTCATTAAAAAATGCCTATCACGTACAAAGGACCAGGTAAAAATTTAACACTTTTGATAAGTTACTAAATCCATTCAGGATTCGGAAATAAATCTTTCTTAAAAATGTAATTGCTTATTTCAGAACCAAGTTGACTTCTTTAGAAACAAGGAACTGCTGATGCTAGTTTACCAAGGAAAGACACAAAGTACTGGAGTAACTCAGCACGTCAGGCAGATTAGACACAAAATACTGGAATAACTCAGCGGGGCAGGCAGCATCTCTGGAGAGAAGGAATGGGTGACGTTTCGGGTCTAGAACTTCTTCAGAGCATGGATAGATGTTTCAGATCAGGACCATTATTAAGACTGATATGTCAGAAGAAGAATCCCAACCTGAAAAGTCACCTATCCATGTTCTCCAAGGATGCTGCCTGACCTGCTGAGTTACTCCAGTACTTTGCGTCTTGTCTTCTTGTTTACTTCAGCTACAGTAAGGTAGCATTTTGATGTTAGAGCAAGTTTCAACAGCCAGATGTACCATATCAGGTTTGTGGAGTAGAAGTGGGTGGGAACCATTCCTTGTAAAGGACTATTTGTAAAGAAAAAAATTGGAGTAGGAAAAGAATAAAATCTTCTTTAATTAAATAAGAATCATCAGTGGAAGAAACTTACATTTGAGTGGATCACCCTGCTGCTTCCGAACAGCTCACTTTGATAGAGAAGTCCACATTACCATCCAGTTGTTGAGGTTAGGATATAATGTGTGGCCCTAATTAACTGAAGATGGTAAGAGTACATAAGCAAAATAAATTAATATTTTTTAATCAATATAACAAATTAACGTCATGAAACTAATGAGGATGCTTTTTGGCTTTGTTCCAGTGTTCTTTTGTTGAATACAAGGATTTTAAACTAGTTTATCGACAATATGCTGCACTCTTCGTTGTAATTGGGATTGATGATGCCGAGGTAAACAGCGCTTACCATTCACATTGAATCAATATCTGCTGAACTTCTGTAATTACACTGTGTTCTATTTTAGTCTGAGTATGTATTCTATTACTTGTTTCTGCAGAAAGCTCATCATATCAAATCAACAGCTTTTCTTTCCAGGGGCAAAACCTTTTAGTTTTTAGTTTAGTTTATTGTCACGTGTACTAAGGTACAATGTAAAGCTTCTTGTCTCTGTTATCCAGTCAGCAGAAAGACTGGACATGATTACAATCAAGCCATCCTCAGTGTACAGATACAGGTGCAAGATAAAGTCCAGTAGAGTCCGATTAAAGAAAATCCAAGGGTCTCCAATAAGATAGATGAGTGCTCAGGACTGCTCTCGAGTCATTGACAGAATGGTTCAGTTGTCTGATAACAGCTGGGAAGAAACAGTCCCTGAATCTGGAGGTGTGCATTTTCACACCTGTAGCTCTTGCCTGATGGGAGAGGGGAGAAGAGGCAGTGTCCAGGGTGATTCTCCTCCTTGATTATGCTGGTGGCCTTGCCGAGGCAGCGTGAAGTGTCGATGGAGTTAATGGAAGGGAGCTTGGTTTGTGTGATGGTCTGGGCTGCGTCCACAATTCTCTGTAATTTCTTACAGTCTTTGACTGAGCTGTTCCCAAACCGTGCTGCAATGCATCCTGATAAAATGCTGTCTAGTGTGCATCTGTAGAAGTTAGTTTTCTCTTTGTTCTGATGAACCGTTTTCCCATTGGATCGTTCCCTCCATTCACAATACTTTGAACATTGACAATCCTTTATAAATAAGACCATAAGACATGGGAACAGAATTGGGCCATTCTGCCCATCGAGTCTACTCCGCCATTCGATCATGTCTGATCTATTTTTCCCTCTCAACCCCATTCCCCTTCCTTTTCCCCGTAACCTTTGATGCCCTTACTAATCAAGATTCTATCAACCTCCGCTTTAAAAAAACCCAATGATGGCCTCCACAACAGTCTGTGGCAATGAATTCCACAGATTCACCACCCTCTGGCTAAAGAAATCCCTCATCTCCATTCTAAATGTACGTCCTTTTATTCTGAGGCAGTGTCCTCTGGTCCTAGACTTGCCCTCTACTGGAAATATCCTTCACATTTCACTATCTTCTAGGCCTATCTCTATTTAATAAAGACAGAGATCTCTGGAGAGAGAAACAGAGTTAACGCATCAGATTAGAAAACCTCAGCTTGTGGACCTTCACCAGAATTGTTCAAAATTCCAACGAAAGGTCATCGACCCAAACATTAACCATGTTTCATTCTCCACAGGACACTGTCTGATCTACTGAACGTTTCCAGCAATTGTTCTGTTCTTGTTTATCATTTACAATAATGGCAGTGTATGTTCTTTTACTTTTCAATCTTTATTCAGGAGTTTGTTTTCCATCCTAACTTTAGTGCAACAACCCCCTTCTTCAGAACTTCCTGCAATTACTGTTCCCACATGAAATGCAGCCATCCAATATACTGATAACATTGCAGGGGAAGTAATGGTTAACTAAAAATAGACACAAAATGCTGGAGCAATTCATTTCTAAGTAACTTCTCTGGTGAAATATTGCCTGACCTGCTGAGTTCCTCCGGCACTTTGTGTCTTTTTCTGTAAACCAGCATCTGCAATTCCTTGTTTTTAATCTGTTTCTGATTTTCAGAATGAACTGGCAGTGTATGAACTGATACATAATTTTATTGAAGTTTTGGACAAATACTTCAGCAGAGTGGTGAGTTATTAAAGAATATTAACAATAAGTGAGAGAAATATATACTGTTTGGACAGATACATTTATTCCATAATGTAGCACACAACATTATGAAAAGAAAAGGAAGAGACACTAATACGGCCACACCATTGGGCTGGGTCATATGCATAATGCCAATAAAACAATAATACCTATAATCTTAATAAGGAATTAAACTGGCAATTAGCAGGAAAATTAACTGAAAGCAGTAAGTATTGAAATTCCCTACTCATTCTCGTGCCAGCTAGATTAACTAGGTTAAAGAACAAACTACTGGAGGAACTCAGCGGGTCATGCAGCATCTGCAGAAGATAATGCACAGATGACATCTGAGGTCTTCTTCAGACCTCCCATCAGTCTGAACCAAAAAGTTGGTATCCATTTTGTTTCCCCACACTTGCTGCCTGACGCTCAAGAGTTCTTCCAGTTGGAGTTTTTTTTTGCACCAGATTACAGCATCTGCATTCTCTTTTGTCTCTAGATTAACTACTCTTCATTCTCTTACTTTGGGTTGATTATTCATTTAACCTATCTATTCCCCTCATGATTTTATACACCTCCATAAATCACTCCTCACTCTCTTGTGCTCCAGTCCCAGCCTGCCCAACCCTTCCCCACAGCTCAGGCCCTCAAGTCCTGGCAATATCCTCTTAAATCTTCTCGCACTCTTTCCACCATAACAACATCTTTCCTATTAGGGTGACCAAAACTGAACACAATATTCCAAATGTGGCCTCACCAACGTCTTGCACAGCTATAACATAACAACTTCTATACTAAGTACCCTGACTGATGAAGGCCTTCTTGACCAACCTATCTACCTGTAATGCCATTCAGGAAACTATGCTCAAACACTCCCCAGAGCTCTGATCTTTTTGGCTCTGGAACTGATTCCCGTATGCCTGTAAATGATGCATTTGTCTCTCCTACATTCATGATCCTCTCTATAAATAGTAGCTGTTTTTAAGAAGTTAAACTTTTATTGCAATGAGCTAGTCTTGGTGATATGACAGTAGCACAGAGAACTACTCCATAATGCAGTTTGTGCACAGCTCAGGACTCTCCATTTTAAACAGGAGGTTTGTTGAAATAAAAGTAAAGAGAAGTAAATCCTTGATTTCTTTTCTAATTCTGTTTCTGTATTTTGTTTTCCAGTGTGAGTTGGATGTATCCTTTGCTAAAAGCTAAGTGTATTGGACCCTCTCAGATTAAGTGTTTTATTGTTTACCTACCCATGGTAAATACTGTAAAACCTGGTTTTAACAGACCCCTTTATAATGGATTTTGTTGAGAGCGGACAAACATGCCAACATCACCCAAGGCTTCCATCACCTCCCTGGCCGTTTAAAGCCCCAGCTTCCAACACCACCCCCAGCTCGCAAGGTACACCAGCGAGCCCTTTTTCACTCACAGCATGGTCTGGTTGACGTGGCTGTTGTTGCGGCATACCTTGTAGCTCCCGGAGACATTGTTTTCTTCAGGCCGCTGCTACTGACAGGATGCCCTCGGTCACAGTGGGGCTCCCTCCTCTTTCACCAGCTCCACCATGGAAGATGTCGGCGACTATGTGGGGGGGGAGGAAGAGGAGGAGACGGCAGTGGAGTGGGGACCAGACAAAGCGATGGCCGATAGGAAGAAGCGGCAGCTGGTGAGAGGTAGGGAGCCCCACGGTGACCGAGCACGTCCTGTCAGTGGCAGCGGCCTAAAGAAAGAGCTGTCGGCCAGGGGCTACAATGTGAGCCACAACAACAGCTGCGATAACCATGCAATAACTGGTGAAGAGGGCTCACAGGACATCGGCGCCTAGTTTTAAGGTGAAAAAACACAAAATGCTGGAGTAACTCAGCAGACTGAATCAGTCTGAAGAAGGGTCCCGACGCCACCTTAACGTGTTCTCCAGAGATGCTGCTTGAACCACTGAGTTACTCCAGCACTGTGTCCTTTTATGTATTAACCATCATCTGTAGTTCATTGTTTCTACTACGTACAATGATAATGATAATTCCTTACTCAGTTATAAAAGACAATCGGCAATAACGGACACCATCTCCCCCCCCCGATCTATCGTAACGAAGGTCTACTGTACAGGCAACACGCACACTATGGGTGTTTATAGGTTACAAATATTCACGCAAACAGAATTTAGAAATCACTTCTCAAAAACTTGAGATAAGGAATAAAATCCACTGTCAAAGAATTTAAGTGAAAACGAAATAAATAAACTTCTTTTCAACTTCTATTACTTCACAAATGTGTACATCTCACGGCTTTACCTTACGTAAAAATCCCATTACAGAGTGTTTTATGGTAATGCCACGCCCTCCGTCCCTGAAAGATGGGAATCGCCTGTTGTGATGTGCAGTGATGGGAACTACATACCTGAGCAGTAGGCAAGCACTTGGTTCAGAGTATGACTGAGAGGACTGAATGAGCGGTAAGTCTGTGTAGCACTTGTACATTCTCCTTGTGATGGAATCCGAAAGACATGCGGGTTTGTAGGTCAATTGGCCACTGTAAGTTTGCCCCTAACATGCAGGGAGTGGGATGTGAGAGAACATCGAACGAGTGTGAACCGCCGATTGATGGCAGGCGTGGACTTGGTGGGCTGAAGGGCCTATTTCCATACTGTATCTCTATAGTGCAAAAAAATACATATCAGCCATTTTATATTCTGAAAGCTGACCAACACCTTATCATAAAATGAGGGTATTCAACATGCACAGGATTTACCTCCACCCCAGGCCAAGTCTCAGTGCATGTTGCTCCTTTTGATCATCTGATGATATTCAGACAATAGAATGCTCATCTTCACAGTGACAACTCTGAAAAGGGAAATCAAACACTCGTTGACCAACACTCCCCACCATTTCACCATCTAGGCATTTAATATTTATCCAATCCCTTATTGCAGGATTAGAGATGCAAGAAACTTTTTTTAATGTTATCAAATAAAAGAAATTGAATGTTTAAAGATTTTCAGTATTAAGGTCCACAGATGTCCTGTCTGGGATTGTGGCACAAGTGGGTGTGATATATACAATACAGTTCCACCCAACTAATACTTTAGACTTGACTTTAGAGATACAATGTGGACCCTTCGGCCCACCGTACCATGTCGACCAGGACTATCACTGTCCTACCCACTAGGGCCAATATATAATCTACTGAAGCCAATTAACCTGCATGTCTTTGGAGTGTGGGTGGAAACTGGAGCACCTGAAGAAAACCCACGCGGTCAGTGGGAGAATGTACAAAGCTCCACACAGACAGCACCCGGAGTCAGAATCTAACCCAGGTCCCTGCGCGGTAATGCAGGAACTCTAACACTGTTAAATAGTAATAGGACTCCAAAAACAATCCGCACTTCAGGAGATAGACTTCTGATCGACATCCACTATAAACCCACTGACTCCCATGGCTATCTATACTACACTTCTTCCCACCCTGCTTCCTGTAAGGACTCCATCCCCTACTCCCAATTCCTCTGTCTATGCCGCATCTGCTCCCAGGATGAGGTGTTCCATACCAGGGCATCGTAAATGTCCTAATTCTTCAGGGAACGGGGGTTCCCCTCCCCTTCTACAGATGAGGCTCTCACCAGGGCCTCTTCCATACCCCGTAACACTTCTCTCTCTCTCCCCATCCCCCCCACTCGTAACAAGGGCAGAGTCTCCCTAGTCCTCACCTTTCAGCCCACTAGCCATCACATACAACAAATAGTCCCCCATTATTTCCGCCACCTCCAACGTGACCCCACCACTCTCCACATCTTCCCATCTCCCCCCCTCCCCCACCCCATCTGCTTTCGGCAAAGACGGCTCACTCTGTAACTCCTTGGTCAATTCTTCCCTTCCCTCCCGCACCACCCCCTCCCCGGGCACTTTCCCTTGCAATCGCAAGAGATGCTACACTTGTCGCTTTACCTCCCCCCTTGACTCCATTCAAGGACCCAAGTAGTCGTTCCAGGTGCAACAGAGGTTCACCTGCATCTCCTCCAACCTAGATGTCAGCTGATCTACATTGGTGAGACCAAGCGTAGGCTTGGCGATCGTTTCCCCGAAAACCTCCGCTCGGTCCACATTAACCAACCTGATCTCCCGGTAGCTCAGCACTTCAACTCCCCCTCCCATTCCGAATCCGACCTTCCTGTCCTGGGCCTCCTCCATGGCCAGAATGAGCCCCACCGGAAATTGGAGGAGGAGCAGCACCTCATATTCTGCTTGGGCAGTTTGCACCCTAGCGGCATAAACATTGACTTCTCCAATTTCCGGTAGCCTTTGCTGTCTCCTCCCCTTCACAGCTCTCCCTCAGCCCTTGGGCTCCTCCTCTTCCTCTCTCCTTTCTTCTCCCCTCCCACCCTACATCAGTCTGAAGAAGGGTTTTGGCCCAAAATGATGCCTATTTCCTTCGCTCCATAGATGCTGCTGCACCCGCTGAGTTTCTCCAGCACTTGTCTTCCTGCACTTCAAAGGCTTCTTTAAAGGGTTACTATTGTAATATCAACTTGCTATTGTTGGAAATTGGATTGTGTTCTGACATTTTCTCAAACAGGATTGTCACTCTCCTTAACATCTGCATTTATTCAGATTATGTTTAATTTAGATAAAGTCCATGTCATCTTGGATGAAATGATCTTGAACGGACGTATTACAGAGACCAACAAAAGCAGAATTCTTGCGCCACTTCTTGCACTTGACAAAATGACTGGAAGTTAAAATTAAAGAAACAATTGTCCAGAGCCAGCACCATCTGAATGTTCTTATCAAATGCTGCATAATAAATTGCTACCGAGGTTCTGACTTTTATCACAATGAACACGTTTCCTTGGCTTTCTGTGAAAACTAGCATTGGAAGCACAGCATGATTGTTATCTATATAAAGAAACTATATTAATGTAACATTGCTCAAGTACTTTTTTTCATGAATAAGGTGCAAATAATACTGCTACAGTTGCTAATTGTTGTCCTGAGGAAGTAGTGCTGAGCCACAAGTGATAAGGGAAATGAAAATGTAGGGAGAAAAAATGGGATGCCGTCAAACAGATTATCCTAAAATAGACAGACTAACCGGGTCGGGCAGCATCTTTGAAGAACATGAATAGGTGACGTTTCGGGTCTGGACCCAACAAATTGTGGGCGGCACAGTGACGCAGCGGTACAGTTGCTGCCTTACAGCGCCAGAGACCCAGGTTCGATCCTGACTACGGGTGCTGTCTGAGAGGATTTTGCACGTTTTCCCTGTGACCGCATGGGTTTCCTCCGAGTGCTGCGGTTTCCTCCCTCACTCCAAAGATGTACAGGTTTGTAGGTTAACTGGCTTTGATTAAAAAAAAAGTATATTGTTCCTATTGTGTAGGATAGTGCTAGTGTACGGCGTGATCGCTGGTCGGCGCGGACTTTGTGGGCCGAAGGGCCTGTTTCCATGCCGTACGTCTGAAGTCTAAACATTATCTAGCCCTGGACAAATACAATTGCCATTTATTGTATTATGATTTGTTTCAAGAGTTATTTATATATGAAGAGCTAGCTGTATCTTATGTATCTTCTTGTCTTTACTCTATTGGTGCGAGCGGCTAGAACCAGTGCTTGGTTATCATATGTTATCTTCAACAAGACATCAGTACTTGACATATCTTGAAATAGGTGTGAATTTAAAGTTGTGAACAGCCTGGGATACTTAAGACAGTTTCCATTGCATTGGAACTGTGCCAGAAACTGGAACAGAATATTCATATCGATTTCACCGAGCTTCAGATGGAGGAATAATAAATTATTCAAAAGCTGAAAATTGGTATTCACTCAATAAAATAGACTGAACACTGAAAAAAATCCATTATCTTTAAGCAATTAATTACAATTGATTTCATCGTGACAGCTATCAATTAAATTGTCTTGTGCTTGAAAAGCTGAATACATTTGTCTAGAAAAATATTTCAAAGATCCTAAGACATCTTGAACTTATTAAATGCAGTACTTTCAGATTTTCAATACCAACATTAGTTTTCTGTTCAGAAAATTTCCATGATCTACCTTCGATCAGTATTAATAGGGCTGAGACAGAAATACCGCTGCAGAACCCGAGGTATAAACTTAAGGATAGACACTATCTGAAGAAGGGTCTCGACCCAAAAAGTCACCCATTCCTTATCTCCAGAGATGCTGCCTGTCCCACTGAGTTACTCCAGCTTTTTGTGTCTATCTTCGGTTGAAACCAGCATTTGCAGTTCTTTCTTACACGTATAAACTTAAGGGTTCCATATGTCTGGAGATACAGCATGGAAACAGACCCATCAGCCCACTGAGTCCGTGCCAACCAAAGACCACCCGCTCAAATTAGTTCCTACACACTGGGGACAATTTTACAGAAGCCAATTAACCTCCAAACCTGTACGTGTTTGGAGTGTGGGAGGAAACCGCAGCACCCAGGGGAAACCCATGCGGTCACAGGGAGAACATTCAAACTCCATACAGACTGCACCCATCGTCATGATCAAACCCGGACTCTGGCGCTGTAAGGCAGCAACTCTACCGCTGTGCCACTGCTGCCCTGCAGTAATGTGTGCAGTAATACAAGTGACTATTGATATTAATACAAATACTATTACTCTGTCGGTCCAAAGGGAAGAATGACAGGAGCATTGTTACTAGCCTTACAATGTTTGGTTGTTAGTCTTTTTAAAGACCTGCCTGGCTGGGACATTAAATTGCTTGGGTTCCCAAAGTCCACATGCATGGTTCACTCATTGCTTGCCAGCAGGCATTTGATCAGATCCATTCTTGTAGAAATCACTTTCTCCCCTACCCCTTCTAATAATGTCACTAATTCGTTATTTGATGACCTACGAGCATAGTTTTACGTGGCAGACTCCATTCGCTGACGTAAGTGACAAAACTCCATCAGACACTTTAATGTACAAGTATGGGTAGCGGTGGCGCAGCGGTAGAGTTGCCGACTTACATGACCACGTAGGTTTTCTCCGGGTGATCCGGTTTCCTACTCACTCCAATGACGTACAGGTTTGTAGGTTAATTAGCTTCTGTTACTATGTCCAGTTACTCTTTTTCTCTCTAAAGTCTAAAGTAAAGGTAAAGTAAATTGTCCTAAATGTGCAGGATAGATCTAGTGTGTGGGTGATCCCTGGTCAGCTCGGACTCATTGGGGCGAAGGGCCTTTACTTTAGACTTTAGAGCAAAACTGATCAAGAATCTATCTCTGCCTTAAAATATCCATTGACTTGGCAAAGGCACCTGGAGAAGGTGCCTTTGCCAATGTATTTCACAGATATACCACCATTAAACCATCCTCCAACACTCCAAAGACGTACAGGTTTGAAGGATAATTAGTTTTTGTAAAAATTGTAAATTGTCTCTAGTGCGTAGGATAGTGTTTGTGTACGGGGTGATCGCTGGTCGGCACGGACACAGTCTGAAGGGCCTGTTTCCATGCTGTATATCTAAACTAAATTAGAAAATCGTCATCTTGGCCACAGCACAAATAGATGCCAGATTTCACTGAGTAATGGTGACACCAGCCAAAGGAGTCGAGTTTCAGCAACATAGACCTATCTTCTAATCAATGCCTTCCACCAGCTGCTTCCCCAGTTCCATCAAACAAGATAACACCAGCTGTGATCTTGACATTTTAAATGATAGTCCAGTGTTATGACCTAGGCTTATTTAGCAACATTCAGTCACTTCTCCAGGTGCCTTTGCCAAAGATAAGGAACCTGTACCGTTTCAGTGTGGTCAGTGGCAGGTCAGTTCCGATCAAAATTCTGCATAGATGCAATAGTTCCCCAAAATAGTCCTTCACACATCATCTAGTTGGTTGGAAAAAGTGGATGCAAGGATGAGCTTCAGCATGAACTGAACGAGAAGTACTTTGGTTTATGTCTTGTCACAACTTAAACAGTGTTTGGAACTTAGGAGGCATTTGAAGCAACACAAAGACCAAAACACCACATGCTGCTTCTTGGGTTACACAAAAAGCTGGAGAAACTCAGCGTGTGCAGCGAGGAGATAGGCGACGTTTCGGGTCGAGACCCTTCTTCAGACTGGTCAGGGATCAGGGAAACGAGAGATATAGACGGTGATGTGGAGAGATAAAGAACAATGAATGAAAGATATGCAAAAAATTATCGATGATAAAGGGAACAAGCCATTGTAAGCTGTTTGTGGTGTGAAAATGAGAAGCTAGTGCGACTAGGGTGGGGGAGGGAGATAGAGATAGAGGGAATGCCAGGGCCCGAGGGCTGAGGTAGAGGTGGGAAGGGGAGGAGACAGCAAGGGTTAACAGAATTGAGAAAATTCAATGTTCAAGCCCAAAGGATGCAGACTCCCCAAGCGGAATATGAGGTGCTGTTCCTCCAACTTGCGGTGTTGCTCACTCTGGCCATGGAGGAGGCCCAGGACCGAGAGGTCGGATACGGAATGGGAGGGGGAGTTGAAGTGCTGAGCGACCGGGAGGTTGGGTTGGTTTTTGCGGACCGAGCGGAGGTGTTCGGCGAAACGATCGCCAAGGGCATTGTTCCATTGAATGTTGAATATTGACCATTCCTCAGTCCACTTGCCCAACTGATCAAGTTCCTGCTGTACTATTTGATAACCATCTTCTCTATGATACCACCCACTTTAGTGTAATCTGTAAAGTTCCGAATCATTGCCTTCTACGTTCTCATCCTAATGGTTGATATAAACCGCAAACTGCAACAGACCCAGCATCAATCCCT
This sequence comes from Okamejei kenojei, assembly GCA_035221665.1. NCBI lineage: Eukaryota > Metazoa > Chordata > Chondrichthyes > Rajiformes > Rajidae > Okamejei > Okamejei kenojei. The sequence continues at coordinate 53,283,026 of CM069139.1, read as the reverse complement.
GAGGCACACCACCAGCTCCTGGCCTCAGTCTGAACAGTCTTCCACCATCATGTCTGCTTCCTTCCACAAAGCCGATTCTGGCAGCTAGCTCTCCAAGGACTTCAGTTGCTCTGCTCAGGAGCTAATCTTCCAGAGCAACTTACCATGCAGAATCTTATCAAATGGTATATTTGCAAATTATTTGCAAGAGTATAAAATATTTTCAAGATATCTATGGTTTACAAAACTACACCTCTGCATCTGAGAGCACGTCATCCATAAATCTGCAGTCATTCTTAGATGAATGCCTGGAAGACATGCAATGCTTCACTTCAAGTGCTATTAAAGAAGAATTGTTACGGCAGGGAAAATAATTCAAAGTATGTTAGGAACTGCAGATGCTGGTTTAAACCGAAGATAGACAGAAAAAGCTGGAGTAACAATGGGACAGGCAGCATCTCTGGAAGGAAGGAATGGATGACGTTTCAGGTCGAGACCCTTCTTTCCAGAGAGCTGCCTGTCCCACTGAGTTACTCCAGCTTTGTGTGTCTATAATTCTAAGTATGATCCTTCCGGACAGTAACTTAATATGGAATACCTACCTTGGATAGTGAGCGATGAAGCTATGTATTTCCCCAAGCTTCCAGCTTTTTGAAAGCCAGTGAAAACTATGACAGTAGGTTTCTTCTAAATCTTTCAGTAACCAGTTTTGTTAATAAAGCGGCAGACAGGAAGGTCGGTATATATTAGCCTCGTGCACCCTCTTGTGGTAACAGTACACCAAAGCACCTCATATTTTTACTTGGGCAGCGTACAACCCAGCGGAATGAGTATTGATTTCTCCAACCCATGTAACCCATGCTTACTCTCTCTCCCGCCCTCCGCCACCCTAGTTCTCTAATTAGTTTCACTGTCTTCCCGATTAATTTTGCTGATTGTATGCCTCATCACCTTTCCCTCAGTTGACAATGATCCACTCCACATTTCCTTGGCCATTGTCTGCTCTGATCTGTCGTTTTCACACCTTACCCATCCATATATCTCTAGTCTCTCCCGACTCTCAGTCTGAAGAAGGGTCTCGACTGAAACGTTACCCAATTGCTTCTCTCCCGCTGAGTTACTCCAGCATTTTGTGTCTATCTTCGGTGTAAACCAGCATTTACAGTACTTCCTGCACAGTACAGCAAAGGAGATTTTTTAATTGGACAGTAGAGCAAGTCATTTATTTACACTCAAAATAGAGATTAGTGCACAGTATTGTTATGTAAACTTGCATCAGGACATATTAAGAGGAAAAATATTACAAATCTATTCCATCAATTAAGTCGTTGTTCGTTCTTTATAAAGAAAGACCTACATTCATATGATACTTGATGCATTGACCATTCCAAACTACTGAGCATATTCTGCTTGTTGTGACTGTTTCAGGAAATCAGATGCCAATTATGGGCATAGCTAATTCCCACAAATAGCATAATGGTCATGACATCAATAATCTGCCTTACGAATGCTGGCTGAGGGATAAACATTGGCAGAATCCCAAGGATAACTCTCATGCTCTTCTTTAAAATGGTGCCAGGGGTTTTTAGCAAACAGCTGAACGAAGATAAAATCTAAATTAAACATCTCATCAAAAATTCAACAGCCCTGAGATCGAGCATTCCTTTAGTTGCCGGGCAGAGAATCAGCGTGGACTTTTGTTCTGTATCCTGTGGAGTCAGTCTGGTACTTACATTTTCTGACTTTTGTAAGAATGATACCAAAAGAGGATCAATGATACCAAAATAATGATACCAAAAGAGGACACAAAGTGCTGGCATAGCTCAACAGGTCAGGCAGCATCGTGGAGAACATGGGGGGGGGGGGGGGGGTGGGGGGGAGAGAGGAGGGGGGGAGAGATGAGGTGAGGGGGGGAGAGATGAGGTGGGGGGGGGGAGAGAGGGGGGGGGGGAGAAAGGAGGTGGGGGAGGAGAGGAGGTGGGGGGGAAAGGAGGTGGGGGGGTGAGGGGAAGTTAGTTAGAGGTTGCCTAAAATTGGAGAATACAATGTCAATTAATACCACTGACATCCCAAACAGGTGGTTAAATTTTTAACCACAGCTGCCTTAACTTTATAGCAATCATGATACCAACTGGATTACAAGTGGCAGTCAGTTCATGCTTGTTTTCAATCCCTTGGGGGAGTGGGAGATTGCAACCTTCATGTGGTCCACCCTATTTCGATTATTGCAATCAACCTGGCGTGCACAAACAGAAGAACAAACAGAACAGATAGTAGAGTTCATGTGGCTGCATGCAATACTGTGTATCCAACAACATATGGATGTAACAAAGCCACTCCATCATTATTATGAAAATAATAATTCAACTGTTTGTTCCAATAACATGTAAAACATTGCTTTTCTTGTCTTAGGCAGATTTTAAAAAAGTTTTCGATCATATTCTGATCATATTATTAATGTAACTGTCCCCGGAAATCTTATGTTACAAAATCAAATCCATCCATCATAAGACTCTAAATAATTTATAATAGCCAGAAATTCCCAGCTGTTGTTACATTGCTTGGCCTCACATTAATAATCAAGTTATGTGAATTAATTTATCAGTCCCTCAGTCTTCTCGGTGACCCCTAAGGTAATAAGTTACAATAGAGTTCACTAACAATGAATTAGAGCTTTCCCAACACATTTCCCCCACGAAGGATCACAACAGCAAAAAAAAATGATTCCTATTTAATAAAACTGCATTACATCCCTGACTTGTGTAAGTTCAAACAGGTGCACTAAATACTCATTGCAGCTGCCATCACTTTATAACAATCATGTAAGGCAAGGCAGCGCCTTTACCACCTCAGGCAATTGAGGAAATTCAGAGAAACCTCCAGTGCCTCTACTCAGCGGCTGTGGAAAGCATCTTGTTCGGAAACATCATGATTTGGTTCGGGAACTGCTCTGCCCAGGACAAGAAGGCTCTGCAGAGAGTAGTGTGTTCGGCTGAACGCACTATGGGACTACACTCGCCCTCCTGCAGGACCTATACATCAGGAGGAGCAACTCCAGAGCCAACAAGATCATGGGGGACCCCTTCCACCCCAGCAACGGACTGTTCCAGCTGCTACGGTTGGGCAAACGCCTCTGCTGTAAAAACGGAGAGAATGAGAAGGAGTTTCTTCCCAGAGGCCATTAGGACTGTAAACTCCTATCTCACCAGGGACTAACTTACTGTACCAATTTACTGTTGTGTGGTGTCTTTTTTAAATTGCTGTTTTTTCTTTTTTTTCATCCCACAAATATGTAATACGTGAATATGTGATTCTGTTCCATTCTGTTTAGTAGTTTTTTTGCACAATCCGCAGGCATTGCCACTTTTCATTTCACTGAACATCTCGTATGCGTATGTGACGAATAAACTGGACTTGACATAACAAAGATTGTCCGATCTCAGAGTTAAGGGCCTGTCCCACCAGCATGCAACTCCATGCAGTGAGCGTGAGCAAACTGGAAGCGGGGGCCGCGCGGAGGTCGGGTGATCCCCGTACAGGGCCGGTCCCACCAGCATGCGCCTGCATGCGGCGAGCGCGACCGCGCGGAATTCGGGTGAGTGGCGCGAAGTTGGAGCGAAGTCCGCGGTAAGTTCACAAGGACAGAGAGAGACACACAGAGAGGGTCACGGAGGCACACAGAGAGAGGATCACGGAGGCACATATAGAGAGGTTCACGGAGGCATATATAGAGGGTCACGGAGGCACAGAGAGAGAGGGTCACGGAGGCACAGAGAGAGAGGGGCACGGAGGCACACAGAGAGGGACACGGAGGCACACAGAGAGGGACACGGAGGCACACAGAGAGGGACACGGAGGCACACAGAGAGGGACACGGAGGCACAGAGAGGGACACGGAGGCACACAGAGAGGGACACGGAGGCACAGAGAGGGACACGGAGGCACAGAGAGGGACACGGAGGCACAGAGAGGGACACGAAGGCACACAGAGAGGGACACGGAGGCACACAGAGAGGGACACGGAGGCACACAGAGAGGGACACGGAGGCACAGAGAGGGACACAGAGGCACAGAGAGAGGGCCACATGGAGGCACAGAGAGAGAGAGAGAGAGTCACGGAGGCACATACAGAGAGGGACACGGAGGCACGAAGTGAGGCGGTGCGTAATGTGTCGAGGCGGCTGCGGGCCTACAGGCCGTTGCCGCGCGGAAGTTTTGAACACGGTCATTCGGAGCCCCGCGCGATGTCGGGACCAGCTCCGCACCAGTCCATACGGCTCCGGCGATCGAAGGTCGTGAGGCCAGACGGCTCAAGCGACCACGTTAGGTCGTGCTCACCGCATGGAGTCGCATGCTGATGGGACAGGCCCTTAAGCCTCAGCCAGGCTCCTGCTACACCCAGTATGGCTGCCCTGGAAGAGTCTGCCTGTGAAGGTGGTAGAAACTGGTGCATTCACCAACATTTATAGAACAGTACAGCACAAGAACAGGTCTTTTGGCCCACAATGTTTGCCATGATGCCAAGGACAACTCTTATCTGCCTGCACATAATTCATATCCCTCCATTCTCTGCATGTACATGTGCCAATCCCAAAGTCTTAAATGCCACTATTGTATCTATCACCGGCAGCACGTTCCTGGCACACACCACCCATTACGTTAAATATCTTCTCCTGTACATCCCCTTTACTTTGACCCTCTCACTTAAAGCTATACCCTCTAGTACTTGATTTTTCCATCCTGGAAAGTATCTATGCTTTTCATGCCTCTCAATTTTATATACTCCTGTAAGTTCTCCCTTAAATCTTCCAACCTCTCCATATAACTCAAGTCCCCCAGACTCGGGAATCTTTCTTGCACCTTTTCCAGGGCCATCCGAACCATTCACAGTGCACCAAACGTGGACTTAACACGTGGGCTTTCTCCCTCCAAAACGACACCTATTCATGTTCTCCAGAGATACTGCCTGACACGCTGAGTTACTCCAGCATTTTGTGTCGACCTTTGCCATCAACCTGCATCTGCAGTTCGTTTTTATTACATTTGGACTTACCAACGTGTTGTACAGATGTTAACATTCTTTGTGCAGATGTTAACATGTCCTTCACTTTGACATTCTTCCTTCTTACAAATTATCCAAGTGCTAAACTTTAGCAAGGCAATGCTAGAACAAAGCTAGGAAACAATCACAACTGCAGACCCCTGATTTACGTAGTTTGAAGATTATTCTGGCTTGATACAAAGGTTTAGTTTAGTTTATTGTCATGTGTACTGAGGTACAGTGAAAAGGTTTTTGTTGTGTGCTATCCAGTCAGTGGAAAGACTATCTACAATGCCATCCACAGTGTATAGATACTGGTCAAAGGATGTAACGTCAATGCAAGATAAAGTCCCATAAAGTCCAATTAAAGATAGCCCAAGGGTCTCCAATGAGGTAGATGGTAGGTCAGGACTGCTCTCTAGTTGGATATAGGATGATTCAGTTGCCTGATAACAGTTCAAGGGTTAGGTGCAGTTGTACTGTGGTCAGTTGAGCAGATGCCCAAAGGAGTCCAGTCAGGAGATGTCTTTCAGGAGAATGCGAGAGGTGATGCAATGTTATACAGTGCCCTCCATAATGTTTGGGACAAAGACCCATCATTTATATATTTCTCCACAATTTGAGATTTGTAATAGGAATAAAATCACATGTGGTTAGAGTGCACATTGTCAGATTTTAATGAAGGCCATTTTTATACATTTTGGTTTCACCATGTAGAAATTACAGCAGTGTTTATACATCGTTCCCCCATTTCAGGGCACCATAATGTTTGGGACACGGCAATGTAATGTAAATGAAAGTAGTAATGTTTAGTATTTTGTTGCATATTCTTTGCATGCAATGACTGCTTGAAGTCTGCGATTCATGGACATCACCATTTGCTGGGTGTCTTCTCAGGTGACGCTCTGCCAAGCCTGTATTACAGCCATCTTTAGCTTATGCTTGTTTTGGGAGCTAGTCCCCTTCAGTTTTCCCTTCAGCATATAAAGGTTTTTTGAAAGTATTTTGTTGCTTTAGCAGTATGTTTGGGATCATTGTCATGCTGTAGAATGAACCGTCGGCCAATGAGATTTGAGGCATTTGTTTGAACTTGAGCAGATAGGATGTGTCTATACAGTTCAGAATTCATGATGCTACTACCATCAGCAGTTGTATCATCAATGAAGATAAGTGAGCCAGTACCTTCAGCATCTACACATCTCCAGGCCATAACACCCCCACCACCGTGTTTCACAGATGAGGTGGTATGCTTTGGATCTTGGGCAGTTCCTTCTCTCCTCCATTCTTTGGTCCCCTAATTTGGGGAAGGACATTCTTGCTATTGAGGGAGTGCAGCGTAGGTTTACAAGGTTAATTCCTGGGATGGCGGGACAGTCATATGCTGAGATAATGGAGCAGCTGGGCTTGTACTCTGGAGTTTAGAAGGATGAGAGGGGATCTCATTGAAACATATGGGATTGTTAAGGGCTTGGACATGGTAGAGGCAGGAAACATGTTCCCGATGTCAGGGGAGCCCAGAACCAGGGGCCACAGTTTAAGAATAAGGAGAACAAGGAAACACTTTTTCTCACTGAGAGTGGTGAGTCTGTGGAATTCCTGCCTCAGATGCAGGTTCTCTGGATGCTTTCAAGAGAGAGCTAGATAGGGCTCTTAAAAATAACAGAGTCAGGGGATATGGGGAGAAGGCAGGAACGGGATACTCATTGGGGATGATCAGCCATGAACACATTAAATGGCGGTGCTGCCTCGAAGGGCCAAATGGCCTACTCCTGCCCCTATCGTCTATTGTCATACTTTGCTCTTGCCATCACACTGATATGTTAATTTTCATCTCATCTGTTCACAAGACCTTTTTCCAGAACTGCGGTTGCTCTTTTAAGTACTTCTTGGCAAACTGTAAGCTGGCCCTCCTTTTTTGCGGTTAACCAGTGGTTTGCATCTTGCAGTGTAGCCTCTGTATTTCTGTTCACAAAGTCTTCTGTGGACAGTGGTCATTGACAAATCCACACCCGACTCCTCAAGAGTGTTTTTGATCTGTTGGACAGGTGTTTTGGGATTTTTCTTTCATATAGAGAGAATTCTTCTGTCATCAGCTGTGGATATCTTCCATAGCCTGCCAGCCCCTTTGCGATTAGTAAGCTCACCAGTGCTCTCTTTCTTCTTAATGATGTTCCAAACAAGTGATTTTGGTAAGCCTAAGGTTTGCCTGATGTCTCAAACTGTTTTATTCCTGTTTCTCAGTTTCATAATGGCTTCTTTGACTTTCATTGGCACAACTTTGGTCCTCATGTTGATAAACAGCAATAAAAGTTTCCAAAGGTGATGGAAAGACTGGAGGAAAGACTGGGTGTCGAGAGCTCTCTTATACCTGCTTTAAGGAGGCAATTAAACACACCCGAACAATTACAAACGCCTGTGAAGCCATGTGTCCCAAACATTATGGTGCCCTGAAATGGGGTAACTATGTAATTTCTACATGGTGAAACCAAAATGTATAAAAATGGCTTTTAATAAAATCTGACAATGTGCACTTTAACCACATGTAATTTTTTTCTATTACAAATCTCAAATTATGGAGTACAGAGGCAAATAAATAAACGATGGGTCTTTGTCCCAAACATTATGTAAGGCACTGTAAATGCTCAGCAAATTGTCAAGTCTGTCAGACTGAACACACATGACAAGGAGCATTATAATTTTAATGCGGGCAGATCACGTTGAGTCCAGAGAGCATCACCTCTACTTATTGGTTCATTATTTTCAAATGTACACAGGTGCAGTGAAATTATTTGCATTTCAGCAAAGTCTTACCGTACATTTGGTTAGTGGTATAGAAATAGTCCACTGAGACAGTATACAGTCTCTCGGTTTTGGCACCATTGTCAAATGCCAGTTTGCCAGTCTTGGTCACTTGGTCTCTTGATCTAGCTGTGCCCTAAGCTGCTGCACTGGTCTGTGCCCAAGATTCTGGAGCTAACGTGCATTTCTGTGCTAGTCACAGACAACAGCTTGGGAAGGGAGTTATTGATATGCCAGGTTTCAGTTTCCACGGATGTAGCTGGTCAGAGCAATCAAAACCTGCACGTCTCATCAAAGCTGTGCTAACTGTGACTGAAAATGCTGAAGTATCTCTGATCAGGCGAAAAAAGATGGGCCATTTCTGGTTGGGACCCTTCTCTAGACTCTGACTCAAAACGCCACCCATTCTTTTGCTCCAGAGATGCTGCCTGCCCTGCTGAGTTATTCCAGCACTTTGTGTCTAGCTTTGGCAGGAAACTAGCATCTGTAGTTCTTTGTTTCTACATTAAGGCTTTAATTCCCTCACCTCCTATTCCTCCACAAGGCACAAAGTTTTCAACTTCCACACTATCCTTTCAACAAAAGGTTACTTAAATAGGCAGATATTTTAGTGTCACATGTACCGTGAAATTCTTTTTTTTTTGCATACATGATATACGGCAAGGTGCTGACAAAGTTACAAAAGTACCCTTAAATATTGTTGGTCCCTTCTTCGTCATCCCTTCCCCCCTCCCCAGTTGTCCCTCTTGTTTTCTTTTTTAGTAGTACTTTTTCAAGTACTTTTTTAGAAAGGAGTACTTTTTTTACAAGGCTGGCGTTCCTGTGGGAATAGTTGGAAACAGGTTCCTCGTGGACAAAGGCTTGTTACATGCATCCAGCATAAACATCTGCCTAGAATAAGTTTAGTTATAGCCATGAGAGGTGGAGGGAGGGGGCACTACAATTTTGTTGTGGAACTGCAGGGAAAGCAATACAAGAAAGTACTAACGTTTGTTGAAAAGTTAATTAAATGAAACATACAATTACTACACAATTTATAATCCTGCTTTTTATCGTAAGTGGTCCTTTTCATATTTTAGAAAATTTACAAAGTGCAGGCATAACTCAGAGGGTCAGGCAGGATACCCGAAAAACATGGATTGGTAACATTTCAGTTCGAGACCATTCAGGAACGTAGACGGATGAGACTTTGGGTTGGGACAAAGAAGGGTGCTGACCCAAAACGCCACCTATCTATGTTCTCCAGGGATGCTGCCTGACTGGATGAGTTACTCCAGGATTTTTGTGTCTGAAGATAAACCAGCATCTGCTCTTCTTGTTTCTACTTTTTATATTTTAGGTCAATCATGTGGAACAGAAATATTTTAGGCTGCAGTGACAGGCAATACTCAGTGGAGATGGACAGAGGCATTGTGCAGGTTGGACAACATGGATGTAATAATATGGATAAAGTTGGAAGCTTCTCAACACGGAGGTAATAATTAACCATAGTGCAAACAGAAAAGCATTTACTTTCATCGAGTAGCTTTCCCACACCATAAATGCCAGCTTTTCATGCAAATGCTGACCCCTGCCACAGGATCACAGAAATTACTCTGAAGAGCAGTCTGACTGCCGTAAAAATTGCAAACAGTGTAAGAAGAGACACACACACCCACACTTCAGAAAAAGTCATCCGAAAGTCTCGGCATTTGTTGTGAGAATATTATTTTCCATGATATCTACTTTTGGTAAAGGCCAAGTTAGAAGAGAGGAATGAATCTTGTACAGGCAGATGACATCAGTTTAACAACCTCATGTTCGGCACAAACATTGTGGGCCGAAGGGCCCATTCCTGTGCTGTACTGTTCTATGTTGTATATGTTTCCGTTTTGCTAATATAGTTAAAGGGATCCAAACAGAAGAATCACTGACCCATGAATGGCTTTACTCCCAAAGCTGTTCCATTACTGTGATGTGAGTAAGGCACTCGCATTATGTTATGTACGGTCTACACAAAAATGGACTCTGTGATCTATGATCACCTTCAAATACACCCTGGTGAGCTCAAAGACCACCTCTGCCCCTTCAAATGCCTTACCTCCAATTACCTCAATCGCAACCAGTCAGAAGAAAAATATTAAATGGTGCTTTACTGTCACACGTACAATGTGCTAACACACAGTGATATTATTTTCTTACAAACAGTCCAGCAGGGTATTGCCATACCACCCTGATTAGCAATTGTACAGAAATAGTTTGCTGAGCTCGCATGCAAGAGGCTCCATGTTTTAGCACAATTTTCCTGGTCCAGTCCACGCTCCAGTTGTTGTGAGTGGTTCCCAATTCAGGCCCCAGGTTGCTGTGGGCCACCAGCCATCGTCTTCCCTTGGTCGATCAGCAACCGACGTCCCTCTCCGCACCCGTCCACCTTTGTTCCCCGGGGAGAGCCGCCCGCAGCCGACCTCAAGGGTGTGGTACGGCCCGCCCCGGTTCCCTCTCCTCGTCTGTGGCCCTCTCTCCTCTCGCCGCTCCAGTCACCGCTAGCTCCATCCTCCCAGACTCTGCACTTCAGGAAAGGAGCAGCAGCAGAGGCTCAGTGGGCTCCCCCCTTCCAAGCTGGGGTTCACCAGACCCTCCGAGCAAGGACCGGCTTGGTGGCTACCCCTTGCAGGCCGTGAACCACCAGGTCATGATTCAGATCCAAGTGCTGCAAAGAAAGGCCAGCATTTCATTCTTTTAGAGCAAAGCCCGTTTAAAATGATCTCACACGGTTAATTAAGATAAAGCTCCCCACCATTTCAGCCATCAGTATTTGCCCATTATGCCTCAGTTAGACATTTAACATTAATGAGAACTGGCTGCTACTAACCTGGCAGATTTCACCTAGGAATAGATCTGTTAGTTGACTACAGGGGCTCTTCAAGTATTTCATTTGATCAACAGCTGCAAAGCTGATGAATGGAAGGAGCTTGCCATAACGGGACTGATCCTGCCTGGAGATTAATTATAACATTATAGAAGCAGCAGGTGCAATGCAGCCAGACTAATGGACTCAGCCCCATCAAACAAAACAACCTCCCTTTCATTGACTCAATTTACACTTCATGCTGCCTCAGCAAGAGCACCCCCATAATCAAGGACAAGTCTCACCCCAGTCACTCCCTCTTCTCCCCTCTTCCATCAGGCAAGAGGTACAGAAATGTGAAAACACACACCTTCAGATTCAGGGAGTTTCTTCCAAGCTGTTATCAGGCAACTGAACCATTCTATCAACGACTCGAGAGTAATCCTGACCTACTATCTACCTCAATGGAGACACTTAGACTATCTTTAATCAGACTTACCTTGCACTAAACGTTATTCCCTTAAGTCTGTATCTGTACACTGTGGATGGCTCGCTGGTAATCATGTCTAGTCTTTCCACTCAGCTGACTGGAAAGCATGCAAAAAAAGATTTTAATTGTACCGCAGTACACGTAATAAACTGAACTAATGTATGAACTTGACACTTGAAGCAGCTATCACAAAAAAGACCAGTGTATGGAGATCAGCCTGAGGCAAATAAGATAAGATAAGATGCACTTATTTGTCACATGTGCCAATTGGCACAGCGAAATTAAATCACCATACAGCCATACAGTAAAAATAAGGAACACCACATGGAGTAGATAGGAGTCAACATAAAACATCCCCACACAGCAGGATCAAAATTTCCTATTGTGAGGGAAGGCACCAAAGTCAGTCTCTTCCCCTGATGTTCCCCACTGTTCCCCCGTGATCGGGGCCTCCCCGAGCCCTCCACAGTCGCCGCTACGGGCGGCCCGATGTTCAGGCCCGCTCCCCGGGATGATGTAATTTCAACGTTCGGGGCTGTGGGACCTCCTCAGCGGCCTGGACCCCGAGTCGGCCCCCTCCTACCAGAGTCCGCAGCTCCCAAAGTCCATTGGCCGCGCCGGGTGGAGATACAACACTGGCAGCCCTCGTCAAAGGGCCCCAGGACTCCACGATGTTGTTCAGCGCCGCCCACGTTGGGAGCTCTCTAAACCAGAGCTCCACGATGTTGGAGCAGCGGCCCAAAGCTCCGGAGCTCCAACGCCGACCCAGGTAGGCATCGCCAGCTCCGTGGTGATTCCAGCGCCGCCGCTGTTGCAGCACTGGTCCGGTTCCCGGTCCCCGGCAGGAAACGCCACTCGGATCCAGGAGGTAGGCCGCGAGGTGGGGGGGCGAGGACGCGATCTCGGAGAAATAGTCGCGTCCCCGCCAGGAAGCGACTGGGAGTTAGTTTCCCCCTTACCCTGCCCCCCTCCCCCACATAGAAAAGTTAAAGTTTCCCCCCCAAAACAGACTTTAAACTGACTAAAAATTAAAAAAATTAAAAAATCCTGCACATTCCAGATATTGTTCATACTTCTGGCTTCCTGCTGATTGCCTGAAACAGATTTCAAGTGCACTGCCTGTGGCTACATACTGGAGAGTAAAGCAAATATATTTTAAGAAGTCAGTCGTCAGGATGTGGGCATTGTGTGAACACAGTTACTGTGTGCCCCTCACTGTTCTTGAGAAGGTGATGACAAGCCAGTTTCTTGACACGATGTAACCCTTCTGTCGATGGTATTCTAGTGTATGATTTAGTGATGAACCTGTGGCTGGTAGTGCCCATCAGGTCATCAATATTGGAATGTCCTGAGGAGGAAAATCTACAAAAGCAATTTCAATATATTTTTGGGATTTATAGTACAGGTTTTCCAACCTCCCTTCCATTGACTCCATCTACACATCACGCTGCCTCAGCAAGGCCACTGGCATAGTCAGGGACCATTTTCACCCGTCAATCCCTCTTCTCCCCTCTCTCATCAGACAAGAGATACATAAGTGTGAAAACATACACTTACCAGATTCAGGGATAGTTTATTCCCAGATGTCATCAGGGAACAGACTCTCAACAGCGAGAGAGCGGTTTCGGCCTTCCAGCTACCTCACTGGAGACCTTTGAACTGTCCTTAATTGGATTTTATCGCACTAAATGTAACCTTTATCCTTTATGTTTAAGAAGGAACTGCAGATGCTGGAAAATTGAAGGTATCTATGCACTGTGGATGGGTTGATTGTAATCATGTATGATGTAATCATGTATAGTCTTTTCGCTGACTGGATAGCCTGCAATGAAAGGTTTTCACTGTACCTCAGTATACATGACAATAATAAACTAAACTATCCAAAGTATTTCTCCACCTCCAAGTTTAATTAAGATTGTCGCAAAAAGATTATTCACTTAAATACTTTGCAAACATTTTAATGATTATTTGAGCATACACATTTGAAAATAGTTTGTATGACTTGAAACTGCAACTCAAGTTAAATAAATGTGTATAATATACAAAGAAATACAGAGAAAAGCTTAGCTTGCTTCAACGTGTGCCTTGCACCTAGAACCAGTGTTTCTAGCTTTACTGTAAAATTGCACAAACGCATTCAAGGATTTAATCTTCAGAGCAGGGCATTCAAGAATGAAAACATACACCGAAGAAAAAGTGGGGTGGGAGGGGGAGGGTAGGAAAGGGGAAAAGAAAGCTGATTCATGATTGTATTACAAAACTGAGGGAAAATAAAACTTTAATACTCCAATGAACAGTGCAGGCACTAGTAAACAGGAAATGGTGTTGGGAGCAGTGCTCATTCACTCTCTACATTACAATTCTACTCAAGCATTTTGCTCACCAAGAGCTTTCAGCCAGCAAAGGGGATCATAATGTGGCATTCTTAGTGAACCCAGGTACCAATTGCTATGAGTATTGAAAGGAAATATGACACAATGCATTGTCAAAAATTAAACACTGAAAACATGACAAAAGAAAACTGCCCTTGGGAACATAGAGAAACTGTTCCACCTTCAGCCTCTTAAGCCCTTGAGGCAGCACACAGTGCCCTGCGCCATTTTATCTGCTGGCTTTGTAATTATTAACAGGAGAATTTTGTTCCTGCCAAAACATTAGCAGCTAACAGTTACTCGTTATGCTTTTTATTTTTCTAAAGCCTCAAAAAGGCAGACTGCATCAGAGCACAGCTGGAGGTCAACATTTTTTTTCACACAAACACAAGAGGCTTTTTTTTAAGTTTCAGATTTAGTGTCTGTTCACTATCCACCAATAATCAGCTCAATTAAGATGGAATCCTTTTTCCATGGTAGCAGCTAGCAAACGTTCTCTCATGATTTCTTCAGAGGAATATTCAGGCAATTTAAGGTAGTGCACGCATGTGTTCACCGATGGATAACTTGCATCTGTTGCATCAACCTAATAGGAAAGAACATGTTCAAATTAATTCTTTAGATTTAGAGATTCAGCATGGAAACAGGATCTTTGGCCCAACGACTCCACACTGACCATCGATCACCCGTTCACACTATTTCTATGTTATTCCACTGCCTACTCACTTAGGGGCAATTTTACAAAGGCTGCTTAACCTACAAACCTGCACTTATGTGGGATGTGGGAGAAAACCAGAGCACCACAGACAGCGATCAGAGGTCAGGATTGAACCCGGGTCTCTGGTGTTGAGGAAAGGCAACTTCACAAGCAGCGTCATTGTGCAGCCCAGTAATTTAGTGTGGATCATTACTTTTAACTAGACCAAGTGGGATCCGTTGGGCCCCGTTCCCACAACACAATATTCCACTACTTACCCGTTTCCCCCAACGCAACCTGTTTTCCCAAAGCAATATTCCACCACTCACCCACAGCCCCCAACTGCATAGGTGTGGCTCATTTCTCCTCATCCCCAGCACTCTCTCCCCCTCCACTTCACCCTCCCTCTTCTATCCCCTCTCCTCCTACCCTCACCCACTCCCTCCCTCACCTCTCACCCTCTCCTTTCCCCTACCCTCAGTCACTCAATCCCTCCCTCCTTCCATAACCTCTCTCCCCTCCCTACCCCTCCTCTACATCTATCTCCCTGCTCCCCTATCTCACTCCCCCACTGAACACAATGTTTAAATAGCATTTCTCCTCCTCCCCCACTCCCCTATCCCCTACCCTCAGTCGTCGCTCCACAGAGCCAATCAATCGTCCCCATGGGGGAGGGTGGAGGGGGTGTCGGCATGCATCCCCAAAGGTAAATTCTGGGTTTTTGTTTGTAAATGTAACCTCTCCCCTATTCCAACCGCCCATCCCACAATGAAAACCTCGATTTTTTTTGTAAATGAAACCTCCACCCAAGATTTTGATTAAAACTGATTTTTTTTTTAAATCTCACTCCCTCCATTACCCCTCTCCCCTCCCTACCACCGTTGAGATGGAAGCTGCAGATCCCATTCATTGTGGGCTGGAACACAGCTCACGGGCAGTCTATGTAAATAAGATCCCATTGTGATGTCATTGTTGGGTGGGGCACTGCTCATGGGCAGTTTATGTAAATGAGATCCCATTGTGACGTCATAGCTGTAACTGCCACTGCAACTTCAAGTCGTTTTTCTTAAAGTGGGGCTTTGTAAAGTTGAAAATGTGAATAACTTGTGAAATCTACCATCGCTCTGAACAAAACTTGATACACCACACCTGAGGACAATGGTGAGAAAGGTGGTCCAAAACTTCCCCCCCTCCTCTTCACCCTGCCTCTTCTCTCCCCCCCTCCCTCCCTCCCTCCCTCCCTCACCTCTCCCCTACCCTCAGTCCCTCTCTCCCTCCATAACACCTCCCTACCCCCCTCCTCTCCCTCTATCTCCCTGCTCCCCCACTCCTCACCTCTCCCCTATCCCACCGCCACTAAACACAAGATAACATCTCTCGTCCTCCCCCACTTCCTCCCTCTCCTTACAACAACAACGTAACAAATCTCTCATTGCACTGGGTGGAACACTGTTGATGGGCAGTTTATGTAAATTATATCCAATTGTGACGTCATATGCTGCTAACTGCCAGTGGAACACTGCTGACGGGCAGTTAATGTAAATGAGATCCCATTGTGACATCATAGCTGCGAAATGCCAATGCAGATGGAATTCTTTCTCGAAGTGGGATTTTGTAAACTTGTAAAATATAACCAATCAAACTTTGATACACCACACCACAGGACAATGGTGAGTAAGGTGGACCAAAATTTGTAGCGCTATCATGTACCGATTTGGCATAGTTCAGGTCATGAATCACACACGCACCCACATCCACACAGACAAGATGAGAATTTTAGTAATATTCTAGACCATGTGGGACCCATTCCCTCAACGTGCGGTTGCGGGGGCGGGGGGTGACCTGCGGTGTCACACACACACTAACTAACCCCCACACGCACACACTAACACCCCCCTTGATATTGGAGAGAGGGGGAGGGAGGAGAGAGAGGGGGAGAGGGACAGTGGGCGGGAGAGAAGTTGTGGAGGGGAGGAGTGGGGGGGAAGAGGAGGGGGGGAGAAAATGGGGTAGAGGAGGGGTGGGAGAGAGGCCCGGGGGAGCGGGAGAGAGGCCCGGGGGAGTGGGCGAGAAGTCAGAGGCACAGAGAGATGGCGCGCGGCGTCACAGGGCAGGGCTGGTTACTGAACACAATACTCCCTCACTCCATCTCCAGGATCTGCTCCAGCCCAGGTCCAATCTGCAGCAGCGAACTCCCCACCATGCGCCGACCCGAGGACCCCAAGCGAGAGGGAGCGACTGACCAGTCAGCGACCAAAGGACTGCAAGTTCGGCAGCTTCAGTGCAGGGCCCGACTTGCTCGTTCTTTCCGCGTCTTTTGACTAACGGGCGGGGAGGGGGGTGGGGGACGTCACTCGCAGCACGAAAAAGACGGCAGTAAGCAGACCCATTGTGAGCGAAAGACAGTTGTTTTATTTCAAAGTTTTGTCCGATTTTTGAACATTTTCAGTAATAACTTGAGAAATAAAGCATGAAAATTTCAGAAAATGCAATTTTGGACTCCGAAGGAAAAATATGTAAATATTTAAAATATGTAAAAATTGTACCGTTAGCGCGTTGTTTTTTAACGGAGATGTGATTATGCACAAAACAAACACATCCAAGATCAGACTTTTAATAGGTACTAGACCAAGTGGGACCCGTTGGGTCCCGTCCCCTCAACGCGCAGTTGCGGGGAGAGGGGGCGGCCTGCGGCGTCACACACACAAACCATCTCCCCACACACACACACTAACCAACCCTCCCCCCCACACACACACAAACCACCTCCACACACACTAACCACCCCCATTGGTATTATATTAATATTATTGATTCACTCCTTTTACCCCATCCCCCGCCCTATCCATCGACACATAGTCCCCAACTCGCAGGCATGGCTAGAGAGGGAGGGGGGTTGAGAGAGGGACACAGAGGCACAGAGAGGGAGAGAGGAGGAGGGGAGTAGGGAGCGGGCAGCGGTGCGAGCGTCAACCAAAGGGCTCCAATCCAGTGCCGCGAGGGGGGGGGGGGGGGCGGGGTCGTCGCAGGGGAGGGCTTGTTCCCGAAAGCAATACTCTGTTGCTCCAGGGACAGGGCAGAAACAGTGAGAGGGGAGCTTCCTGCCTTTTGGAGCCGGGGTTTCTGATATGCGCCATCTTTTTGAGACAGGGAGGGAAGAGACAGGGAGAGAGATGGGGGCAGACGTGGACTCGAGGAAAGCCGCGGGCGGTCATGGACCCGAGGACCCCGAGTGAGGGGGGACAGAGAGAGGCCAGAGGGCAGCCGAACGGGGCCGACTGTGAGCGTGCGGGCCCACGGGGAACGTGTGGCGATTAAAGGACTGTGAGTCCAGGAGTCAGTGCAGAGCAGGCCGCGCGTGGAAAACAGCGCGGAGCAGACCCATTGTGACGTCATCAGCTCATTTATTTTCAAAGACATTTCAGATTTGTGAACAATTTCGTAGTTAACCCAAGAAATAAAGCACAACATTTTCAGGTAAGCCGATTTCTGAATCCACGGGATAAAACTCTACAGCAATATGTAAATATTTTACCATTAGAGCGTCGCTTTTTTCGAGCAGATGTGATTATACACACACACACATCCAAAATCAGAGTTTTAAGTATATATATGATATGATGATAGATAGATAACAGATGTGACAGATTACATGTCAAATTTTATAGATCCAACAAGATCCACGGTGGCAAGCCAAAACAATTTGATGAGCACTTGGGGAATATTTTACAGACAAATACACACACTTGTGCACCATTAAAATTGATTTTCTTGTGTGGAGCAACCTTACATCTTCCCATGCCAAATCAGATGCAATCATTTCCACTAAAGTTTCCCTAAATATTTCGGGCTTTCTGATGATTAATTCAGGTGACACTCTGAAGGCTATATTACATACCTTGCGGACAATAGTGAGGCGTGGGTGTAGATTGGCAAGTCCACCTGGTGGGAGAGTGGAACACCCTGTAGTAAATTGCAAAAATGCTTTCCTTTCATCAGATGACATCCCACAGAGCACCCTCACAAATCGGATAAATCCCGGACTGAGGGGAAAAAAAGAAAGAGCTCTTGAGTGTCACTGAAGTTGGTTCATTTGCGATATTACACTTACACTCAGTCCACCTTGGCCTACGCGATCTCCCAATTGCCAAACATTTCCAACTCCCCGTCCCATACACCTTTCTGTCCTGGACCTCCTCCACTGTAAGAGTGAGGTCACACCCAAATTGGAGGATCATTTGTTTGGGCAGCTTACAACCCAGCGGTATGAATGTTGAAATCCCTAATTTCATGTAACTTCCTCCCCTCTCTCTTTCATCCTATCAGTTCCACTGTTTGCAACCTTGCATCCCTCTCATTATTACACCTTCCCCAGCCAACGATGGGCCATTATGGGCTCCTCTGTTGCAGGCCCGATTTGTTCTGGCCATTTCTCGCCTCCAGTTGGTTTTCTTTCAATACCCCTCGCCACTACCATCCCCATTTCTTTCAGTCTGAAGAAAGGTACCGACCCGAAACTTCACCAATTATTTTTCTACAAAGATGTTGCCTGACCCGCCGAATTACTCCAGCATTTTGTGTCTATTTTCTGGTTCATGTGCAACATATTTATAGATTGTAATATTATGTAAATATCAATATTTAAAACTATAGAATGCTGCAACCTTAAAAATAAGAAATTAAACTATTATTAACCAAGTGAACAAAATTTTGTAAAACAGTCTTCAAGATATCTTGGAATCATAAACATGTCTTTGAAAATGGGAGTCCATTTTAGACCCATGGTATCCAATCGAGGCACTGTAGGAATTTTCAAGGGAGGAAATATTTATGGATTATTTTCTCAGATTCCTCATGCATTGAGAGCAGCAGCAACAGAATTCTCAAATATATTACTTTTCAATTCCCACAAGATTCATTGCAGAACATGCAAAGTTTCAGGGAAGAAAGGGAAATATTTGAATTTGCTTCACAGATCACATTGTTTAACCAATCATGACACTTATCTGAAATTTCCTTCCCGTTGATCTTGTATGTTTAGCTACAGCCCTTGAAAGTATATTCCACAGAAAATCCCACATGTTTGGGTCATCGGCTGTACTGCCAACCGATAGTTCACACTTCCAAATGAAACCATCCATTTCACAATTAATTTTACCACTTTTGTTACCAGAAATGGCATGCAAATGTTAATGGAATTTTCTCGTCAAAATGCATCCGTTTGCTTCAACTATTCTGATGATGCGGCAGCATCTTCCAATTTTTTTATTTCTTAAGTCATTTTATACTAACAGCAGAGACAGAAGAGACAGAAGACAAAGAGACATATGCTGAAAACATGAGCAAAACACCGTGCTGAAGGAACTCAGGTGGTCAGGCCTTATTATGATTCTATGTCTTATGCCAAATCTATAGTTTTCTTGGAAACAACAAATTGCAATGACTAGTAAGTAACATGCCTATTAAGAACAAATCAATTTTGGACTTGAATACTTTTTGGCATTGTCTGATTATTATCTTATGTTCCCTATTAATCTTCAAAACGTTTCCTAACCATAGGCTTACTCCCAAAGTGCAAACAGTAAAAGGTTAACAGTGACTATTTTGCACACATGGGAAACAAACAAGAGTGATTAAGTGGCATCATTCCCGGTACTTGGTTAGCTCATTATATTTTAGCATTGATAGCATACTCATTCAAACGGAAGGGTTGGATCCTTTACATATGTATTCGGCTATCTGAGTCATAGTGTCACAGGACAGTAAAGAATAGAATTAGACTGGTTGTCAGAAAGCTTGATCTTTTGTGCATTTCATCAGTACCTGGAACATTTGCACAAGGTAGAGATTAGCTGTAAATCTTCAAAAGGGAACTAAATAAGACCACCGCCAGAAATTACAATGTAAACTGTACTTTAATAAATCTATCTGAAGACTACTGGTCTCCTGAAACCTGTTTTAGTCACCTTCAATGAAAGGCAAAGTATTTCCTTTATCTTTTCTCTCCATAGCCTCTCCTATTGGTGATTGGGGGAACAACAGATCATGGTGCTCAACAAACTTCATGCAGGTGTGGATAGATGATGTTTTAGGTGCAGACCCTTCGTCAGACTTATTGAGGTGGGGTGCGGGGAGAAAGCTGGAAGAGAGGAGGGGCAGGACAAAGTTTGGCCTCGTATGCCCCTCCTCTCTTTCCACCTATTCACCAGGATTTGTCTTGGCCCTCATCTCTTCCAGCATTCTCTGCCCCCACCTCAAAACTCTATTCAGTCTGAAGATGGGTCCTGACTGGAAAGGTCACCTGTCCATATTCTATAGAGATGCTGCTTGACCACCGAGTTACTCCAGCACTTTGTCTTTATCTACAAACCAGCATCTGCAGTTCCTTATATCTAAACTTCATTACAGAGTCAATAAACCAACTGATCCAACCTATTTTAAGGTAGTGCCATTCAAAGATTGGGCATTCATTCACAAAAAAAAAGGAAATATCCAAGTCACCCAAAATTACCCTTCGGAACAGGTTATTCTTTACCTCCCGTCACATTTACTCAGTACAAATAAAACATACTTCTCACAATAATAAAAAGTTAATGGTGCTAAAAAGATCCACTGAGTGTTAATTATTATTTGTGAACAAAACTGTTTATAAATACCTATCACGGGTGTAGCCCAACTTAGGTTCAGTATAGTTAATGATGTCCTCTGCAGCCCAAGATGGTGACTGGTTTCCACAAAGAATCATTTGAACTTCTTCATGGCTGAAAGAACTCAGCTTTTCCATAGGAAACACACGGTTGAACCCATCTGGATAGGAAGAACAATTCTCAGTCATAGTCAGAGCGTGGAAACAGGCCCTTTGCCCCAACTTACCCAGGTCGACCAACATACCCATCTACACTGAGTCTCACCTGCCCACGTTCAGCTCATATCCCTCCAAACCTATCCTATCCATGTACCTGTCTATATGTTTATTAAATGTTGCATCAAATGTTTATATTTTCTAATTCCATCCTTTAATTTATACTGCTCATTTAACTTTGACAAGTTTTTGTTTAAAAAGAGCTTTGCTTAGAGTTGACAAGACACTGCATCAAAATACTAATATATCACCATTCATTTCTTAAAATGTAAATACTTGAGTTTCTACTGTCCTCCAAGGTTCTGCCTTTTCATAAAACTACATACTGCTTGCGTAACATTCAGAGAGCATGTTCTCTCACAGTATTATTAACTACATTACAGAAGTTCACTGCATCTAGCAAAATGATAATTTCTCATGAGTATTAGAATGTTCACAGTCCAACGTTAACGTCCATCTTTCCTTGGAATGCAACACGACCCACCCAGATAATTTCCCCAATGTAGCACACTTTACAGCTTGGATCACAAAATAATCAAGAGCAAAAATTCTAACAAATCTACTGCATGGATTTGTTCTTTTCAGTCTTGTAGCATTAATTCAAAGGACGACAGTCACCCAGCTGAGGTTAACTAACAGTGCAGAAGACAACCCTTATATCTTTGTACCATGTGGGGTAGTACATATCGGGGAAAACGAAGTGTTAAATTATTTCAATTAGAAAATTATATTGAAATAGACTGATCAAACTGGATAACCAACTGGGCATTTTCATCGCAAGTAAGAAAAGGAAACTATTACAGCTAAATTGCATAACAATATTATAAAAGACATTGCTGATGAAGTGAGTGTGAGTTAACAGCGCACTCTGGTTATTAATGTGAAAACGTGCCAGCAAGTCTGGGGTATTAACAAAGATACCATGAGCTGCAAATGTTCAGAATTTGGATGAATTAAACAAAATTTTTTATCCACAAAGGCAGTCTTCCCACATTGCATTTACTACACTTCTGTCAGCTAATAGGTAGGAAATTATGACCGAGACATACTTAGAACAGAGCATGTGCAAGATATCTTGCTCCACAGCAAATTCAGGGCCATTAAATTTACAAAGAAAATAAGATACCTCTGAAAGCATCCATCTGTTTTTGTATTCCGGTATGCATGCAGAAGTCAAACATCAATTCAACATACTCTTCAGCATTGTCCATCGTTACCATCTAAAACAAAAAATTCATTTGATGAACTTAAAGTAATAGCAAAATTAGACAAATAGTAAGATTTAATTCTGACCACTTTGATAAACAGCATAAATCAGTGAAGAATCAAAGGGGCGCTGATGCAAAAGTAAGCTGGGGGGTGTAAAGATCACATGGCAGTAAATAAAATCTAACCTCAATCCTTTCTGAAAATCTTACCACTCACCTCATCATCCCCATTAGGTTTTAGATCAACAGATGTAAATCCATGCACTTTGGATGAAGGACAAAACTGGAAGTTCAGCCTGCAAGATTTAAAATATATATTTAGGGCAGCAATTAAAAGTAGATTGTCAATTACCTTGTTTGTAAAGGGCAACTGCTAGAAATATTTCCAATATGCTCAGAATCACTGATATCCTTGTGATTTTCCTCAAACATTTGCTTATGGCTTATCTGCATTACTGAGTAGATGCAGCCATTGGCAAAGGCAACCAAAGCAATTTTCTGGCATGATTCAACCAACAGGAGCTAATTTTGGTACCAGTCAACAGACCTAACTTTTCAGAAGAGTGAATTATGATCATAAAGGATCATAACCCCACCAGACATAACTTATGGGAAATAAAAAGACACAAAGTGCTCGAGTAACTCAACAAGTCAGGCAGCATTTCTTGGAGATTGTGGATCGGTGATGTTTCAGTTCAGAACTCTTACGGAGTCTGAAGAAGGCCCTCACCCAAAAATAAATCACATTTTCATGTTCTCCAGAGATGCTGCCTGACATGTCTGTGGGATGTGGGCGGAAACCCACACAGTCGCAGAATGTGTAAACTTCAACACAGCACCCAAAGATAGATACGAACACTGGTGTCTGGAGCTCTGTTCTGGCAGCACTAACTGCTGCGCCACTTCCCACAAGTGTAATCCTCAGGTACACCGAGAGATTCCCCTACTTCCCGCATCCTGCTGGGTGAGCATACCAGTACCTTCATTGCCATCTCAACTGCATTAAGACCATGGACGAGTTACAGCAAAACAAACATCTTTATCACTTGACCACTCCATCGTTTACAAAATAATAATGTGAAACAAAAAGTGTACAATAATAACCTCACGGTTATAATATGATAAAAAAAATCCATACCCCAAATCCTCTATACCAAGCGGTGGTCCTGATCCCGATCGATTCTTCAGTGTAAGCTCCTGGAGCTGTGTGTTTTTCTCATCTTCTGAAAGCGCCCTGTTACTAAGTATTTGCCGTCTTTTCACAGAAAGCTCTTTTATTTCCTTCAAGAACCTAGCTCTATGTGGATTGACCAATTCAAAATCATCCCAGGTTAAGATTCCATGGAACCATCCAGGAGGCTTGGGTTTGGGGGGATCAAGAATAAATTCTGATTTGGAGTCCTCATCAAAACTTCCAACAGATATAGAATCGTGACCCTCCTCCGTTGAAGCTTCAGATTGGCTTTCAGTATAACGCAATTCACCATCTACCCGGGTACCGTATTCATGTAACAGTTTACTCATATTGCTTTTGATATCTCCCATACACATGAGTTTAAAGAAAGGCTTAGAAATCGGAATGTCCACCAATCTGTTGTCCTGAACACACTTGGCTAAGAAAATTCCAAGGAAATGGAAAAGTTTGGTTATTCTGTCCATTTCTTCACTATCCTGTGGGAATGCTGCAGAAAAAAGACCACAGGATCGCTGTACATAGTATCCTGGCGGCTTAAGTCCTCCTCCCAAATCGACCTATTTTAAATAGACAATAGACAATAATTGCAGGAGTAGGCCATTTGGCCCTTCGAAAATAAGAAAAGTTACATGTAAAATAAAGTTAGATAAAACTTTTACTTTTAACTCTTTGCCTCATAAAAACAATGCTATCACAACTTCATGAAGTTGTTTATAGAGTATTGCGTTCAGTTCCGGGCACCATGTTATAGATAAGATGTTGTTCAGCTGGAAAGGGTGCAGAGAAGATTCACAAGGATGTTGCCAGGACTCAAGGGCCTGAGCTATAGGGAGATGTTGAGCAGGCTAGGACTTTATTCCACAGGACCATGAGGGGTGATCTTATAGAGGTGTACAAAATCATAAGGGGAATAGATCAGTTAGACGCACAGTATATCTTGCCCAGAACAGGAAAATTGAGAACCAAAGGACATAGGTTTAAGATGAGGGGGGAGGATTAAAGAGGAACCTGAGGTATTTTATACAAAGGGTGGTGGGTGTATGGAAAAAGTTGCTAGAGGAGATAGTTGACACAAGTACTATCACAAAGTTTAAGAAACATTTACGTGAACGTGGATAGGATAGGTTTAGAAGGATATGGGCCAAATACAGGCAGGTGGGACGATGCAGATGAGACATGGTAGTCGGTGTGGGCAAGGTAGACCAAACTGCCCTTTCTCCATGCTGAATAAATCTATGATTAAAAACATCACTGCTGCATAGCCAAATATTTTTCTATTTAAAATTAATTACCTGTCGTGACTCGTCATCGGGAAAATCATCATCGCACAGCCAAATTCCAAGTTCTTTCTTTTGAAACTCTGCCGCTACAAGTGCATAAAACTCTAAAGTGGGACCAAGACCAGTCCCTTCTTCACCTAAAAATTCAACCTAAAAACACCAGTAACAGATAGATCAGTGGAAAAATATCAGATTGACATATACCAAGATACACAGCACAAACATTTTTTTTTAACGTTTTACTTAATTACAAGCAGTTTCTGCCAAATCTCTCCTGAAGAAAATCTGGGAGGTGATAACAGTACACATGAATTGTGGTTGTTTTAGAGCATGAATCCGAATCTTTTAGATGACATACAATTCGATTAGTTTATTGTCATATGCACAAGGTTGTAATGAAATTCCTTGTTGACATGAAGCTCCCAGAGTAAACAGTATACCTACAATAATGATAAATACAAGTATAGACTGGTAGAAGACTGTAGTGCAACCCAAAGCAATGCAAAAAATATTGAAGTACAATAACAGAATAACCAAATGAGGAATGTTAAGAGTAAAAGTGCATGGTAGCACCTCTGAGAAGGGAGTGTGAAAGAAGCGACTGGTTCCAGATTCTCACTGCAGTGAGGAAGCCGCAGTTAAGTCAGGACATCAGTTTCCAAGCTCCTCCACCTTCTCCCAGAAGATGGGAGAGAGAAAATGGAATTCCCAATGTGGCAGGAATCCTTGATACTTACAGCCACCTTGATGCATGCACCACGAAGATGGATTGAATGGAAGGAAATTACGAGCTTGTGATGAACTGGGCTGGGTTCACCATTCTCTTCAGGTTTGTATGGTCAAGAGCAAGAGCTATATCGACCGGGCTGAGATGCATCCTGTCAGAATACTTTCTCTAGCGCACCTATAGAGGAGGTTCAAGAGAATCCTCATGGACATGCCAAATATTTTCAAATGCCTAAGGAAAGAAATATACTGATAAATTTTTTTGATCACTGCATTAGTGTGAAGGGCCCACGTTAGGTGTAGTGGCCATTTGGTTTATTTTGTGTGTCATTAATTATGGCATGTGTATTTAAATTTTAGACTGCCCGTTATTATGTGGGTGGGATTTGTATGTATTCTAGGGCGTTTTTGGAGCAAAGTTTCTTCTGCAGAAGCTTAGTTTTTAGTTTAGTTTTGGACTTACATGAGGAAGACACACCCTTCGATCATGTGAAGAGAAAGTTTTCTAATGTTTAAAGCGATATGCTGGAGTTTGACGAAGATTATAGTGTACGTTGGAAGACGGTCGGATGTATACCTTATTGTTTTTCTTCAACAATAAAGAATCTATCAATCAAAAGACTGTGTTATGAAGATTTATCTGTGAAGAAGCTCTGAAGGTCTCACGGAGAGCTCACATACGTATTACAACATTCGCCTTAATCATGTGGTGTACTTTAGTGGCTAGAGGGAGTAATCTCTTGAACGATATAAACATTTGCCGCTACATTAGTTTCCCGTAATAGAAACTTGAAGTTGTTGACCATCTCTGCAGCAGCTTCAATGATGAGTACAGATATTTTGTTCCCTCCTGTTTGAGCTAAATTGCTATCCTGACACAAGGTTCTCAATCTCTTTCCGATACTTCATCGAATTGCTGTGTTACTCCAGCCTAAATCAAGTGATATCATAGGCAAAGATTAAGATTAGTTTGAAGATAGAGCGTGGAAACAGGCCCTTAGAGACACCGAGTCCATGATGACTAGCGATCACCTCATACACTAGTTCTATCCTACCTGCTAGGGACAATGTACAGAAGCCCTAGAAACCTGCATGTCTTTCGAATGTGGCACGAAACAGGAGCACCCAGAAAAAACCTATGCGGTCACAGGAGGAACGGACAAACTCCATAGGCAGCACCCGTGGTCAGGATCAAATCTAGGTCTCTGACACTGTAAGGCAGCAACTCTACGTGCCTCGTCACTGTGCTGTTGTCGAGTTGACGTTGTAGTTGGCCAGTCTAAATTGTTCACCTTTAGCAATTTCAAGAATTGCATATCTGCTCATTTAAAATTCTCTCTTGAATGTAATAATCCAGATATTATTCCAACTGAAATTATAACCATGTGTTTTTTTCCATCACTTACCTCCAGAACAGATTTCCTGTCAGCATGAATTTGCATGACATTCTCTGCCCATTCCATTAATGTATCACCTCGAGGAACCTTAACCCGCTCATGTTTTAATCTTCCAACTCTAAACTCTCCGGGGTCATCACGTCTCACTGCAGTGGTTGTCCGGGTTCGTTCCATGGTGGCCTCGCGCCTATTCTGTAGCCAGACTATTGCTCTAAAACAAGTGGAAGTATGGAAATACAGATATTAAGCAAAGGTTGCAAATAGCTATCTTCAGCAAAGCAGAGATGAGAGTTAAGAAAAACAGAAAAAAAACAAACAACAGGCTTATGCAGCAACATTTTAAGCATGGTCAACTTTGCTATTGACTAGACCTTAGATACAGCCGACCAAATCTGCGGTCACCTCGTGCACTAGCACTATCCTTACTCACCAAGGACAATTTACAATTCTTTTTTATCAAAGTCAATTAACCTACAATCCTGTACGTCTTTGGATTGTGGGAGGAAACCGGAATATCCCAAGAAAAACTGTGGTCACAGGGAGAATGTACAAACTCCGTACAGACAGCACTCGTAGTCAGGATCTAAAATTATACCTTGATGCACCAAATGCTGTGCATGTGAAGTATAGTTGTCTGGTTTCAAAGGGGATTAAGAATGGGCACTTGCTGGTCAGCTGCTCACACCAGTCTGGCAATGCACTACTAGCCAAAGCCAGAGGCTCCTGTAACAAACAGCAGAAGTAGAATAAATGAATAAGCAACTTATGTTTAAATGCTACCCCAATAACATAAAATCTAATTTCCCTTACAAATAAATTCATATAACAATGCAAAACAATTTTACACTAGCTAAAGGAAACACAAAGGCCACACCTAGAGACAATACTAACACGGAAAAGGCTTTTCATACCTTAAAATGATAAAACAAGTTTAAAAAAACAAGGAAAAATCTTAAAAATTTCGAAATTATCTTTTCAATATTTGCCATACAAACTAAACACAAATATGCATCATTGTA
Source organism: Okamejei kenojei (assembly GCA_035221665.1). Taxonomy (NCBI): domain Eukaryota; kingdom Metazoa; phylum Chordata; class Chondrichthyes; order Rajiformes; family Rajidae; genus Okamejei; species Okamejei kenojei. The sequence continues at coordinate 53,255,134 of CM069139.1, read as the reverse complement.
TTGCTTCAGTATTAACTAATATTGGGGTGAAAAATGTGCTTGAATTGTACATTTGTATTAATTTAACATTACCTCAATTTGCTGCAAGATTTTTGTGGTAACTTTTTTGCTTGTGAATTCCTCTGCCGAAACATTGAACTCAAGTTGACCATCACCTTCTATCGGGTAACAAAAACATTGTCAACATTAAAGTTTGCAAAAACATCCCCTATTTTAATGTATTAATCTTTTGTTGTCTAGTGCGAAAAATTATTCTAACCTTCCTGACTTCTCCATGTAGAGTATGGATCACTGGCGACAATGTAGAGAATTCGAAGTAATTGTAGAACATCTTCCATACCACAAGCATTCTGCCCGCTTCCAGCCTTTGCTTGCGGCTGTTCCCGTGTTCCACTAAGAATCTCGCAACTGTGCAAAGATGATATAGACCCATGGCTTAATCCAGAAGATTTTGTTCCATGCTCACAAAATTCCTGTAAAAAGGTCATTTAAACAGAAACACCTATTAACCCATTAAAATTATCTGTATGTATTTCTGTTAAAAATCGCAACCACGTAAAATGTATATATACACATATGAAGTAGAAATATTAAAATGTATATATACACACATATGAAGGCGTAGAAATATTAAAATGTATATATACACATATGAAGGCGTAAAAATAGAATATTTCTACTCTATGAATGCATTTAGGTGCAAACTTACATTAAGCTCATTTCAAGCATTTACTTTTATAAAGCAAGCACTGTTTTTGCTTATACAGATGCAGACACACATTATGCAGAAGAAACATGTTGCACAGTAATATACCTTGTATGCAGCTATGAGCTGAGAACAATTTCTGTTTTTCCTAATACTTTTATTAGTGCCGGTTAATTTCCAGTGCCGCAGGAAAGCTGAGTCTGCATTCTTCTGCAGGTAGGTTATCAAGTCATTCTTTGGTAATTCATCAGTGCCAAGGTATTGTTCCACATGCTCTACAGACCAGCAGCCCTACAACAGGAAGAACCATAGGTTGGTCTTTCCTGATTGTAAAGTCTTACAGGTTGTACATGCATTACACATATGAAAATTTTATTCATGCTTTTCAGTATTGTCAGAATTATGTTAGTTAATCAGTTTAAAACAGTAAACACATCTTAGTTTAGTCTGTTATTCTTTGCAGCAAAACAAAATCTACTGATAATAGAGGAACACGAATAGAAACACAACTTACCATCTTTCCACTTTCCACTCTCTCTTTATCAGAATCTTTCATCTCTCTATACATAATCCTGAAAATAATCACACAATCATTCATCATAGTGTTACAAACTCAAAAAGATAGTAAGAGGTTATTTTCACCATTATGTATGTATAAAAGATCTACTCGGTCAAATGCCATCTTTCACCATTAACTCGGTACCTCTGCCAACCACAGCTCTTCAAATATACATCTAAGTAACAACTTTAAAACATGAGTGCTTCTGCCTCAATCAACTTCTCGTGAGAGAGCCAGATCCTTACCAGGCTCAGGTTACAATTTATCTATCTCTGATCTTTCTATCCATTTAAAGCCGTACACACTGGGTTTTGACCCTCCGTCAAGTAAAAAAAGATCCTTCTTATTTAAGGGCAGAGCTGCCAAATTTTGTCAGAGCATATCAGTATTCTAGTACCTGAAAATCAGTATTTTGCTGAGATCGGTATTTTACACGGTGCCATTTTGCTGATTATTTTTTAATGTGCAGTCATACCCATGTAAGAGTACAAGAACGCATAACTTTGTTACCAACTGACACGTCTTCTATGCACCGTACTTGACAGTGCATTCGTTGCCATCTCTTTGTATACTGCTGTTTGAACAGCTGCTTCCTGATTTTAGCACTAACGATGTAGAAGGCATTTTGGAAGCCTCCCTCTCCCTCCCTCGCTGCCTCTCTCCCTCCTTCTTCTCTCTCTCTCCCTCCCTCCCACTTTCCCACCCACCCTCCCTCTCTCTTCCTCCCTCCTTTTTTCTCCCTCCATCTCGTATTCCCTTCCTCCCTCTCTCCCTCCCCTCTCCATCCTCTCCCTCTCTCCACCCCTCCCTCTCTCCCCCTTGAGCCCACCCACCATTCTGTAAAATCAAGGCCAATCCCAATGTAACTGCAATCCCATTGGTAACCTTTCACCACTAGGCTTATCCAGAATTCTACCACTGCCCGAAAAATAATCAAAGGCTCAACTACCTTGAAGAAAGAGAATTCCAAAGAATTCCAAACCTCGCGTTGAGGGGACGGGACCCAACAGGTCCCCCTTGGTCTAGTAAGAATGAATGTATTATGTACATTGGATTTTTTAATATTCATAATATTGTGGGAGCTCGTTAATATATACGATGCCCATAAACCAGGAGTGGTAACTCAGGGATGGCCTGCACTCCATCCATGCCCTTCTTGTAATCAGATCTTCCCTCAACCTCTGCTGTTGCAAAGGAAACAAAGCTTGTTTATTCCATCTATCAATTTTTTTAAATTAAAGAGATGAACATTTTATGATATTTTTATAGTTGACTTAATAACACAATACAGCAACATATTCATGTCCTACTGAGAAGTTTAGGAAAACTAACACACACCAAGCCAAACATGTGGAAACCACCATTATTCATTTCACATTCAAACACCACAAAAAGTGATTAGAATTTAATAAGCATAGGGCTACAAAGAGCATCCCAAAGAACCCACTTGCAGGTTTACATAGAGGCCTTGCTAGCATTGCCATCAAATTCTTTTAGAGATCATTTATTGCTTTGTCCCAAAAACATTCTAAAATGGTAGCAAGAATTTTGAATATCAAGTTCCAGAGCAAATAACACATTTTAGATAAACTCATAATTAATCATTTTAGGACTTCCAATGAAACAAGTTTGAGAAATAAAACATCATGACACGTTCACTTACGTGTACGTTGGTTCCCAAATGCGCCTAAGTTTATCGGATTTTATATTTCCATTGCAGGAGAGCTGCAAAAGTTTCTGTACATAACAGAAAATGGTTGCTCTGTAGTTTGAGAGCGGCAACTCCACTTCACGAGAGGTTCCCAACCCTGCTACCTTAAGAGTGAGTGCCAATCGTGGCGAAGGAGCACACTCCACTTCCTCCAGAAGCTCAGATCGTGGAGTTCCTATATGTTTAAAAAAAAATCGAATTCAATTCCGTAGGTTTTTGGTGAAAGACACATCCAGAATGATTATGCAAAATCAATACACTGCTTGCTTTGAGAAACATATTGCAACAAAACCAAATTGTCATCTTTGTCTTTATAGCAACATTTCATGTCTCATTATATTTAGTTTTGGAGACACAGCATGGAAACAAGTCCTTTGGCCCATTGAGCCCACGCTGACCATAGATCACCCATTCACACCAGTCCCTAGCCAATCCTCTACAAACTAGAGGCCGATTAACACGAAAACATACACATCTCTGAGATGTGGGAGGAAAGCGGAGGAAACCCACGCGATCACAGGTCGAGACCCTTCTTCAGACTGAGAGTCAGGGGAGAGGAACCGAGAGATGAAAACAAATTAATGAAAGATATGCAAAAAGGCAGATCAAAGCCAGTCTCAGGGTGAAGTCTCGATCCGAAACGCCACCCATTCCTTTGTTCCTGAGATGCAGCCTGTCTCGCTGAGTTACTCTAGCATTTTGTGTCTATCTTCTTCAAAATAAGTCTCAATTGGTTTGACATATGGGAGAATGCATCATTAACACAAATGAAAGATCTTCAAATTCCACCAGTTTATTTTTATTTGTTGAATAAATGTACCTGGGGGTGGGATCTCCAGGTCAGTTGTTTGCTGTACATTTGTACGGCCAGGGCGCGGATCGAAAGCAGGTACTAAGGCAGAGAACTGCCTTTTTAGAACAAAATCATCATCCCATGTTCTACGACGCCCTCCTTTAGTTTCATATTCCTCTTCTTCCTGCATTCCAAGGATAAAATCAAGGTGATTTTATTCTTAAAAGCACAATAAACTCTAAACTTAATAGAATACAAGACATCAAGCAAAGGCAATAACCAGCATTATGACTTCAATTAGTTAAAAAATATTTTTGGTCTTAATATGAACAATCTGCAAGAAATAAAAGACACTCAATTAAAATATAATCTGCAAACATACCATTACTTCTTCATATTCTTGATCTTCTTGATTGTCATCCTCATTTTCATCATCTTCCTCATCTGGTTCAGGCAAATCTTCATCATCTTCAAGTTCTGCTAGTAAAGTACTAGCTCGGCAGCTGTCCAGAAAATCTATACCACATCATAAAGATCATTGGTTTGAAATTGTCTACATTCAGTCCAAAATTAATCTTATGTAGAAAACAAAATCAATATCCACAATAAATATGAAATATATTCACATAACAATTGCTGAATAATTTAGGTTAAGATTGTGGAGAACTAAATATTTTTAACTTCAAGCTACAACCATGAGTCAAATTGGTACAGCTTCATGAATCATCTGATTTACTGAGTTATAAAAACTCAATTCTTTCTATACACCTTCAAAGTTGGCAGATAGGCTTATGAGATGATGGATGTGTGAAGGGACACATGGGAAAATAGCATTCATGATGCTATCAAAATGACAAGTAAGACATCCAAATTTGACCAAAAGGAGAAATTACAGTTTACTTTCACGTTTGACGTATTTTTCAGCGGGACAACACCCATACCATTCTGACATGAAGAAAGAGTTTAAAGTCTTGGACAGGAGGATGAGGAATTTCAAAGCAGTGTTGGATCAAAATGGAAGATGCAATTAGAACCATAATGGCCAATCATAATCAGATGATTTTATCTTAAAAGTATGCTTTGTCAGGATACTGTGGTCAAGGGAGGGTGATCTAGTGGAGTCACCAGGTTTTTGTTCCCACAGGTGGATCCCCCAAGACAGTGGCTGCATGCAGGGAAGGTGACCAGATCTGCGTGCTTCATGTGCCGATATATTAGTACTAATGGAACAATCATATCAATGAACACGATTAATGATAGATTATTTAATGATAATGCCTGTACAAATGGAAAGATTGAAAATAAATTTGATTATATACAGATCATGTTCAACAAAATAAACACTGAAATATAACAATCATTCTCTCAATCAGAAAATAACTTACCATATAAAGAAAATTCTGCCTCTTGACCAGTATCACTTTCGCTGGAAGTGGATGTCAGGCTGGTTGTCAAAGTATTACTAAGTGACTGACCAACAGTCAAACCTGTGGTTGCTGTGGCTACATTGTTGCTGCTGGTGACACTGGAAGTAGACATGGTGACAGTCGATGTGGTACCGGTAGTTGTAAGATTTGGGAAACTCTGGGCACCCATAAGAGGAGATGCTGTAACATTCAGGAAGTTAAAATACTGGATCACTGGCATCTCACAAAAATACAAAATTCCTATCCATGAAAATCAACAGCTATATAAAAACAAATCAATATTAATAAAACGCTAATATATGTTTGCAGAGTACTGCAAATCAAGATGAAGGTACATTGTCTGAAGGGTCCCGACCCGAAACATCACCTATTCATGTTCTCCAGAAAAGCTGCTGACTTACTCCACTATGTGTCCCTTTGTGCTTGTAATTCGTGCCATCTAACAAATCAAGGATTAGCCGATACATAAAAAATAAGCAAAACCATAAAAAGAGTATTCAGTGCTTTTAACCTAATTATTTACAATTTTACTTACCTGATGCATTGAGTATTGTTAATACCATTACTGGATATTAAAAAGTAATCTGATGTAAAAGTAAAAAGCAATGTAATTGCAAACGGAATCACTGTGAAAGTGAACTACAGCCATTTCTAGTTGCTTGCACGTCTCATTAAAATTATTTGAAAGTGGCTTTTTAAACAGGAATGTTCAAGGAAGAAAGCATATAACGGGATGATAACTTTCTACAGTACAGAAACAGGACCTGCAGTTCAAGTCTTCACCAATCACTAAGCTCTTGTTTTCACTAATCCTACCCTAAATCCCCCTTTACTCTCCCCACATTCCTTTATGGCATTTCCCCTCTTCAGAATTCTACCATCGATCTATATACACAGGGCTACTTAAAGTGGCTAATATCCCAACCAACAAGCAGCTTTATAGGACTTAGGTGGGGCTGCATTTGGAGTATTGTGTGCAATTCTGGTCGCCTCATTACAGGAAGGATGTGGAGGATTTGAAAAAAGGGTGCAAAGAAGGTTAACCAGAATGCTCCCTGGATTAAGGAGTATTGAGAGGTTGGAGAGACTTGGATTGTTTTCTCTAGAATGCCAAAGGTTGTGGGGAGACAATAAAAGTACATAAAATTATGAGGGGCATAGATAGGGTAGACAATCAAAACTTCTTTTCCCAGGATGAAAAAAATCAAGTACTAGAGGGCATAACTTTAAGGTGAGAGGGGCAGAAAGATTAAAGGAGATCTGCAGGATTATTTTCTTTAAAACACAGAGGGTGGTGAGTGCCTGGAACACACTACTGGGGGTGGTGGTTGAAAGTGGTTGTAAGTGGTATTTAAAAACTTTTCGATGGGTGTATATTGAAGCTGTGGTGCATTCAATAAATCGCACCACTGTACTGCCCATGGATTCAGTTAAGAAATCAGTTTCCAAGGTCGGGAGTTCTCAAAACTTAGACATAAACCCAAACTCTCAATGAGATGTTGCCAAAAGAAGTTAGGAAGGACGTTGGCATAAAACTGTGGATCAATGAAACAAAATCTCAACTGTGAAAATTCCTCATGATAGAAAACATTGAAAAATTAGCAGTTTCTCAATGCATTTTTTTGCAGCATATTAAACTCTACGTCAATGCAAAAAATAGAAAAATAAATGACTTACTTGCAGTACTCATTACGTTTCGTCCCAAGGTGTTAGTGTTGTTATCACTGCTACTGCGGCTTAAATTCATGTTGTTGGTGGCATTGGTGCGTGCAATATTTGCAACCCGCCGGACAAAGGACTCCATAAGGCTGGAGGCTTCCCGCGAGGATAGATTAGGTACACTGGCACTTGAGCTCATGGGCGCTCCAGCAGCCAACAGGGAGCTCACTGAAAGTCTATTACTGGCTGAAGAGCTCAGAGGCCGTTGCGATGCTGCTTCTTTGTTTGATGACTCGGCTACCAAACTCACATCAGGGGAGCTCACACTAACAATACCCATTGATATTGCTCCCGATTCTCCAGAGTTACGCATTGAAGCCTCGGGCCCAGACTTCCTGTCTGCATTTTCACTCGCTGTGTCTGCAGTCAAGGTGCTGGTACTGGCACTTGATGTCGATCCTGCTCCACCCTGGGGCAAAATATCAGAAGCAGAAAGGACAACAATGGGTTCATGACTGTCTGTACCAGTCGCTGTAGTCTGTTCCAATACGCTTTCAGATCTGCGATCCATTTTAGATGAACTCAAGCTTATATCGCTGCTACTAGCCACGCTACACACAGAACTGCTGCTTCCTTTTCGACTGGAGGAGCCCGGTGCAGTGGCCACCATCTTGTCTGGGCAGTTGTTTTTCACCAAGCTGCTCCATGCCTGCGCGGTGCCTGAAACAGTGGATGAAACAGGTTTGGGTGATGGCGCTGAATCAGGGTCGTACCCTGGTGCAAGCTTGAGGTCAAACTTTCCTTCTGCGCCCATACGGTAAGAGTTAGAGCCACCAGCATCCCAGGTGACATCAATCCAGCCTGGAAAGGGACAGGAGTTTATCAGACCCAGCAGAAAGCAGACAGCAGCAATATGGACAGCAGCTTCATCCAGTGGGACCAGATTATTACATACATAGAGAGCAGTTTACCATTACTTCATTTGAAATAGCCACATCATTTTAAGTAGAATAACTATGTTTAATAGTAAACCACACTTACTCTCCAATGTATGATGTGAGATAAATTACATGATTTCTTGCCACGGGCATATCATTATATTCAACAAGTAGCCTCATTAAGCACAAAATGTTCTGTGCATTTTATGCAACTATGATTTACAGTTTATCAGATTACAGATTTCACTGCAGTTTAATGTACATATTGGAATTTATAATAAAACTGCAGTCTGGTCCCAGTGATGTAACATGAGGAGGAAAATTGAGGAACAGAGAGATAAAGAAATGTTTTGCAAATGCCAAGCCAAAAGCAACATAGAAAAGTGTAGTAACCGGCAGAAAATCTAACTTTATGCATACAACGAATCTTGATGCACTGTTAAACAGTTACACTGTTGAATTATAACTTAGAGTTAGAATTATAACTTAGACTTAGAATTATAACTTAAAGAACTGTTATGTTCTGAGACAATAATTTAATGCACATCCTAATGGTAGCATCGCACCTGGTAACTAGCACACACCTGTTTGTTTCAACTCAACAAGTACAAATTAAAACTGTTTTCTGTTGGCTATGGAATAGGTTTAAGTGGCCTTCATTCCGTTTCTATTGGACATCAGGCTGAAACACTGAACTGAACCTAATTCAGTAGCATTTAGTGTTCCTTTGAGATAGATTGCACAATGGCTTATTTGGCCTGGGGCCAATGTACAATGCTGGGAAAGAACTGAGGCATCTTCATACTGTACCTGAACTGTGTGTGTTCTTGTGTTTGATGCTTACACATGCTAAAAGCATGCACATGGAGATGTTCTGCTCCCTGGTATCAACATGTTTTACATTCAGAATCACAGAAATGAAAGCAGGGACCAACCTAATTGCCTTTCTCATATCACTTGCTGTGTTATCCCGAATAATGATGTACATGTGTGATATTCCAAACGATTCCATGGAAAAATCTCAATTCATGTCTTTGTTGTTCATTTTGAAGTTACACCCTTACCATTTAGCCAAAACATTCAATGAAGTTGGTCAATCATTACCCATCCGATAGATTTATCCTGACTGACATAAATAGCACGTTTTAATCTTGGCCAAGAACCGCAACTCTGGCCAAGAACCCCAACTGTCTGAAAAGCCGAGAAATTTCTGACAAAACCTTTTCCACAATGACAACATAAGCAAATTAAAATTATAACTGGTGTCTCTGAAACTTAAACACTCCTTGAAAACGTGGTCGTATTCCAGTTATGGTTTATGCACGGCTTCCTCATTGCTCCTGCAATTCACCCACCTTATTAACCAAAATGAAAACTTTATTATCCTAAATATTTTCTTTCTCTCTCAGCAACAAATTCATTTACCCAAAACCAGCCTATTAATTTCATAAAGTCACGAAGCTGAACAAAACAGATCTATGACACTGGAAATCTTGGCATCAAATGACAACCCCCAAAAAAATGCAGTCAGAAAGCCTCTATTAAATAAACTAGGCCAAATGGGCATAAACTTAGTTTTGATACTTGCTTTTCAACAAGCCAGCTGACAGGGTCCGTATAAAGTGGAGAATGAAAGAGTAATAACTTAATGCATAGGAAGGAACTGCAGTTGCTGGTTTATACTGGAGAAAGATACAAAATGCTGGAGTTACTCAGAGGGACGTAACCTATTCTTTTTGTACAGAAATACTGCCTGACCTGCTCAGTTAGTCCAGCACTGTGCGTTTATCTTGAGTAATAACCTAATACCAGTAGGCTAAAAGAAATTAACTCTAGACTTTAAAAAAACTGTAATAAAACACAAAATATTGGAAATATTCTGCAGGTAATGTAGCATCATTGGAGAGGAACGTTTCAATTCGAAATTAATTGACCATCAAATGAAATGCTACATAACCTGCCTGCCCATTATAACCACAATTTATTTTCTGGTTTCTTGATGTCAATGATTCCCCAACACAGATAATTTGATTTCAGCAGGCGTGTATTGTGATTTGAGGCATACATTAATTAAGGTTGCATCTAAATATTTAAAGTTTGTATTCAATTAATCGATCAAAATGAAATCAGTCAAAAAGGCAGCACAATTTTTCTTCTATATAATGCATGACATTTATGACACTTTTCATGTATATCGCAAATGTTATAATTGCATATTAATAAAGCTTTTAATAATTCAGGTGGGAATAAATATTGCAATAAGTTATATCAATTTAATTACAAAAGAGCAAGATCATGAAATCTCATGTTAGTGTAGATACAAGTCAGACCAAGAGCACTGGATTTACATTTTACATCAACCTGTTCTTGCTTTACTCAAACAACAATAACTCCAAAAATGGTGGTCATGTTTTTAATTAGCATTCGCTGTACACGAGTTAGCACTCCTTTTTAACACTGCATTCAGTGCTGTAAGGATAGAAATAAATTTTACTAGTTTACCATTATGCAGTTCTCCTGTGATAGTGCCCTCGCCTGGTGGATTGCCATCCTGATCTCTCCATTTCCAATCAATGCCTCTCACTACACGTGCTCCTGGGACCATATACTTCAGAACCTGGGAACGCACTAGGCGCCTCTGCCTCCTTAGGTTGGCTTCCGCTTCCTTAGCTGCTTTACCTAATATGAAAACAAACTTAAAATTGCAGTACTACTCCTTTGGGGTTGGAGATACAGAGAAAAAGATCGAGAGAGAGATCCAGAGAGAGAGAGATCGAGAGATCGAGAGATCGAGAGAGATCGAGAGAGAGAGAGATCGAGAGATCGAGAGAGATCGAGAGAGAGAGAGAGAGAGAGAGAGAGAGAGAGAGAGAGAGAGAGAGTGAGAGAGAGAGAGAGAGAGACAGAGAGCGAAATACAGAGTGAGATATACAGAGAGAGAGATACAGAGAGAGAGTGAGAGAGAGAGAGAGATAGAGAGAGAGAGAGATAGAGAGGGATAGACAGACAGAGAGACAGAGAGAGACAGACAGACAGAGAGACAGGCAGAGAGAGCGAGAGAGAGAGAGAGAGAGAGAGAGAGAGAGAGAGAGAGAGAGAGCGAGAGAGCGAGAGAGCGAGAGAGCGAGAGAGCGAGAGAGCGAGAGAGCGAGAGAGCGAGAGAGCGAGAGAGCGAGAGAGCGAGAGAGCGAGAGAGCGAGAGAGCGAGAGAGCGAGAGAGCAAGAGAGAGAGAGAGAGAGAGAGAGAGAGAGAGAATATCATAGTCATAGAGTCATATAGCGTGGTAACGCCCTTTGGCCCAACTTGCCCACACCAACCAATATGCCCCATCGACACTAGCCCCACCAGCCTGTGTTTGGTCCATATCCCTCTAAACCTATTTTATCCATGGACCTGTCGAAATGTTTTTTTAATTGTTGTACCTGCCTCTCTGACAGCTCATTCCATAAACCTAACACCCTTTGTGTAAAATGGTTACAGAGAGAGAGAGAGAGAGAGAGAGAGCGTGAGAAATATGGACAGAGAGAGATATACAGGCAGAGAAAGGAGAGAGACAAAGAAGGGGAGAGAGAATTCAATTAATAATACATTTTCTCTAAATTATAAACAGCATTTGGATTATGATCACTTAAGAGCAAAGATGTTGTTAGGATTTTTTTTAACATATAATTGTCTATTAATCTTTATGATTCAGTCCCAGTTGATTAAGTGGAGTTTTGATTAACAGAGGAGAAAATGAGTTTGAAAATACCAGTGTTAATTTAGCAAATTTAAACCAGTATCTAAAACCATTATTTTATTTTTATTTTTTTAATTACTTTCTTACCAAGTTGGTCTTCACACACACCGGACACTGTCCCGTATAATTCAAAACCAGACAGGGAAAGGTAATGGGTCTGTCCACTAGCATTTTTACCCATCTGCTTGATGCGAATATGTCGCCACCCTTGTTTCTCATCCTTTGGAAGATCTAGCGGCCACGTTGCTGTGGATCTAAAGAATAATTTTTAGTGTGCATTCAAACTTATTCAACCAGCCGAAACATTAATGACAACTCTTTACAAATAATCCTTCAACCACATTTTGAATCTAAATGTCCACTGCAAATTCACATCAGTCATCCAAGCAGTGCTTCCACACCTCAAAAAAAAAATTCCCTTCAATAGAATCCCAAATTTCCTGGAATTGATGATATTTCCTGAAATTCCCCGACTGCGCATGTGTGACTGCCGGCCCACTGCGTACGCATGTTTGGGGAGACGGCGTCATTTTGCGTCCCTACCGCACCACCGCCGCCATTTTCAATTGTGACGTGGCTGACGGGCCTCCCCCAACTGCGCAGGAGCGGATGGTCTTAAATATACTTTTATTTCCCCCAAATCATCCCGTGGGCTGAATTGGACCCCTTCGCGGGCTGGATTCGGAAATTTCCAGAAATTATTTAATTTCCCTAAAATTACCCGAAGAAAACCAAATTTTCCCGAATTTCGGGTAATTTCCTTCAAAGTGGAAACACTGCATCCAAGTGGCAAAAATAAAGTCAAAGAGAGAAAGTGACTTTTTCTCCCTCCCACTTGTCCTTCACTTTGTTCTATCCCCACTCTTCCATGCCTCACACCCCTTTCCTCCATCTTCCCCCCCCCCCCCCCCCCCCCCCACTATGGCTTCTCAATTAAGGGAATTATATAACATACGTTTTTAAATCATAACACAGAAACTTGAGAAAATAGATGTACTTTGAATTCATGCTGGAAATCAATGGGGACAGATTGCTATTAGAAAATGGCAGTCTCCAGCTTGCTGAAATCACAAACAAATTACATTGTATTGCAAACGGTAGTAAGCTAGAGATATTAAGAAAATCATAAACTACCAGTAAGACAGTTTGCAAACAAAAATTTCAAATTGTCGGAATAAAAAACTTGAGAATTGTGCTATGGTTATAAAGCACAAATGGAAACAATGGAAGTTAGAGTGGAAGCAATGATTGTGGGTTTTGCAATAAAGGCCCACAAACAGAAGACACATATTTAATAAATGTTATTAAATACCCAGGAGGGTGGAGAGTAGTGGAGTGCACCAACATAATCAGTGAAGCAAAGTTAAGATTTAACAAAAGATAGGTAAAAGGGAAATAGACAATAGACAATAGGTGCAGGAATAGGCCATTCGGCCCCTCGAGCCAGCACCACTATTCAATCTGATCATGGCTGATTATCCACAATCAGTACCCCGTTCCTGCCTTCTCCCCATATCCCTTGACTCAGTTATCTTTAACATAGAAACATAGAAAATAGGTGCAGGAGTAGGCCATTCGGCCCTTTGAGCCTGCACCGCCATTCAATATGATCATGGCAGATCATCCAACTTAGTATCCTGTACCTGCGTTCTCTCCATACCCCCTGATCCCTTTAGCCACAAGGGCCACATCTAACTCCCTCTTAAATATAGCCAATGAACTGGCCTCAACTACCTTCTGTGGCAGAGAATTCCACAGATTCACCACTTTCTGTGTGAAAAATGATTTTCTTATCTCGGTCCTAAAAGACTTCCCCCTTGGTCCTAAAAGACTTAAGAGATCTGTCTAGCTCTCTCTTGAAAGCATCCAGAGAACCAGCCTCCACCGCCCTCTGAGACAGAGAATTCTACTTTGTGAAAAAGTTTTTTTCCTCATCTCCATTCTAAATGGCTTACCCGTTATTCTTAAACTGTGGCCCCTGGATCTGGACTCCCCCAACATCGGGAACATGTTTCCTGACTCTAGCATGTCCAAACCCTTAATAATCTTATATGTTTCAATAACATTCCCTCTCATCCTTCTAAATTCCAGTGTATACAAGCTCTATTCTATCAACATATGACAGTCCCGCCATTCCGGCAATTAACCTGGTGAATCTACGCTGCACTCCCTCAATAGCAAGAATGTCCTTCCAGAAATTGGGAGACCAAAACTGCACACAATACTCCAGGTGTGGTCTCACTAGGGCCCTATACAACTGCAGAAGGACCTCTTTGCTCCTAAACTCAACTCAACTTGTTATGAAGGCCATCAAGCCATTTGCTTTCTTCACTGCCTGCTGTACCTTTCAGTGATTGATGAACAAGGACCCCCAGATCCCATTGTACTTCCCCTTTTCCCAACTTGACTCCATTTAGATAATAATCTGCCTTCCTGTTTTTGCCACCAAAGCGGATAAACTCACATTTATCCACATTAAACTGCATCTGCCATGCATCTGCCCACTCACCCAACCTGTCCAAATCACCCTGCATCCTCATAGCATTCTCTTCATCGTTCACACTGCCACCCAGCTTTGAGTCACCTGCAAATTTGCTAATGTTACTTTTAATCCCTTCATCTAAATCATTAATGTATATTGTAAATAGTCTGAAGAAGGGTCTCAACCCGAAACGTCACCTATTCCTTCGCTCCATAGATGCTGCCTCACCCACTGAATTTCTCCAGCATTTTTGTCTACTCGTAAATCGCTGCGCTCCCAGCACCGAGCCTTGTGGTACCCCACCAGCCACTGCCTGCCATTCTGAAAGGGACCCGTTAATCCCTACTTTTTGTTTCCTGTCTGCCAACCAATTTTCTATGCATGTCAGCACCCTACCCCCAATACCATGTGTTCTAATTTTGCCCACTAATCTCCTATGTGAGACCTTATCAAATGCTTTCTGAAAGTCCAGGTACACTACATCTACTGGCTGTCCCTTGTCCATTTACCTAGTTAAATCTTCAAAAAGTTCCAGAAGATTAGTCAAGCAGAAGGTTAGTCAAACCCGTTCGTAAATCCATGCTGACTCTGTCCCATCCTGCTACTGCTATCCAAATGTGCCGCTATTTCATCTTTTATAATGACTCCAGCATCTTCCCCACCACCGATGTCAGGCTAACTGGTCTGTAATTCCCTGCTTTCTCTCTCCCGCCTTTCTTAAAAAGTGGGATAACATTAACTACCCTCCAATCCATAGGAACTGACCCTGAATCTATAGATCTGAATCTATTGGAAAATGATCACCAATGCGTCTACAATTTCTGGTCCCAATTCCTTAAGTACTCTGGGATGCAGCCCATCAGGCCCTGGTGATTTATCTGCCTTCAGTCCCTTCAGTTCACCCAACACCACTGCCTGTCCAAAGTGAATTTTCTTCAGTTCCTCCGTCACCCTAGATCCCCTGGCCACTAGTACATCAGGGAGATTGTTTGTGTCCTCCTTAGTGAAGACGGATCCAAAGTACCTGTTCAACTCGTCTGCCATTTCTTTGTTCCCCACAATAAATTCACCTTTTTCAGTCTTCAAGGATCCAACTTTGGTCCTAACTATTTTTTTCCTGATTGTAGTCCTAAGATATATCAGGACTACAATTAGCATGGAAAACAAATAATATTGAAAGTTTAGATGATTCACCCCTGCATTTTAATTTTAATGCCATTCCTTAAAATGTGTAAATGGAAATGTCACATTGCACATGACATATATTGCTACAGGTTACTTGACCCTAATTTTGGTGACTCACCCTGGCTCATTCAAGCTGCAGTCATCCACATGGGTATAAAGGGTTGTCCAGTTTTGTCCATCTTTGGATACTTGAAAAACCCAATTCCTCAGAGCAGACCGACCATAACCACGTGCATGTCGCAAAGTGTAGGCTGAAGGTATCACCCAAAGCCCAAGGTCAATGGCAAACCAAGCATTCTTGTCATCATTCGTGTGACAATTAAGGGCTGAGCTGTCACGACTTAAAATGTCTTCCAATCGCCCGTATGGCAAATTCCTGCCTTCTGAGGATGTCACAACTACCAAGCCATAAGCTGCAGGATTCACCCACTCGTACGCTGTTCTGAAATACAATATTGGATATAATGATGAAGAAACAAGGAATGGCAGATGCTGGTTTACAAAAAATGGATACAAAGTGCTGGAGTAATGCAGCACGTCAAGCAGCATCTCTGGAGAAGATGGATATGGACTTTTCTTCAGACTCAACCAAAACATTACGTCTCCACGTTCTCCCGAAATGCTGCCTGATCCGCTGATAACACAAATATGAAGGAAGTCTTAGACTTCGGTAGGTATCAGTTAACTTTAAACCCTGGTGCAAATCTAGTGGAAGACCTCAAGGAGTTCCAAGATGACTCAAATCAGAAATGACTACTGCACACAAGAATATTCACTCGTTCAACTTTGGTACAACCATCATAACTATCCACCAACCTTTACCAAAATATATCTACAACTCCTCATCAAAATACTTAAATAGAAGTTTTGAATCTTACTTTGCATTTGTCCCAATCCAGTATATTATTCCATTTTCATCAAAATTATGTTGGTGTCGGAAAAAGAATGTTTGTCCTTCACGCAATTTACGCACAAATACAAAAGTCGATCTGTCAAAGTCATACCACTGTTTTGCCACCTGAACCAAAAAAAAGCTACAATTTGTAACATATTTAAATATCACTCAATCTTCAATAAATGTATGAAATTTAAAATGTTCATTGTTGGAAATGTTTCATCACATTGTTTACCATTTTAAGAAGATACTGCTCTAAGGATTCGACTGTTGCCAAAGGTTCCATTTTGAGCATTCTTCCAGTTCTATCTATCAAAGATGTTTCCCCAGGAGCTCGTTCTAACCTAAACCTTAGCCTTCTTGTAAGTATCTTGAAAGGAGGAAAAACAGTCTGTAAATAGATTGGTAGAATTTTATCTGAATCTCAGTTATCTACAATAACTTTTACAAATATATTTAAAGTACAAGATTTATTTTAACAACAATCACCAAGACAAATGTGAGATGGCAGACAATGGGAAAAGTGCTGAGTGGGGAAATCAAATTTTTAAATGGTTACACGCTGCTTTAACTTCTTCATTATGTTTTTTTTCAAGCTACTATACATTAAGAACATGTCCTGCAACATAGGACAGGTTTGCACAGAATAAAGCTAACAAAATAATTTCTCAGTATTACAAATATAGCTGAACATTGTCACTATATATAAAGTAAAAGTATACAGAGCAATTGATAGCAAAGTATTACATCTACCAACTAAATGAACTCATAACCACAGGAAAAGAAAATCAAACCATGATCATCAAACAATGGCCTTCATACCTGCAAATTATATGAGGAACCAGGGGTATCATACAAATGAAGAGGAAGTCTCTCAATTGATTCCAACACTGCTATCAGCTTTCGAACCAGAGCAACAGCTGGACGACTATGAAGAAATACATCTGTTAAATAGCTGAAAATGTTAAATAAATAGATAAATAAATGCAAGATAACACGACATACCTTTCTTCGTCTTCATTTTCACTGAATGCAGTTTTGAAGACATTTATTCGTTCAATTAGTTGGCTACAATCTTGTTTCACGTCCAAGTCCATATTCTACATCACAGGAGAAAATTAGTTAATACTAGACCAAGGGAGGGGGGTGTGGGGGGAGGGGTGTTTGGGCAGGTGGGGGGTCTGGGATGGAAGGGATAACTTTATGGCATTGCAATTTTGGTCCTTCTCTTGCTCAGAGCATATTTCAGAACTATGTGCATTCAAGTCTCTATGGTTTCTGAACTGTTGTCAGGAGTTGGAGAATGACCTTTGAATTACTTTATCACTGGTCTGTTAGTGGGATTGAATTTACCACGGCGTTGAGAGTTGGCCATATTACTTTCAAAGCATATTTGGTCCGCGATGGGAAGTGCGATGGAGGGAGGAGCGGTGAGGAGGGAGCACCGCGTGCGGGAGGGAGGGATGGGCATTGAGGAGGGAGCACGGCATGGGAGGGAGGCAGAGACTGCTGACCCAAGCGAGGCTACGGGCGGGCGTGGGCCCGAGCGAGGCAGCGGGCTGGCGCCGAGTCGAGAGAGGCCGCGGGTCGACCCGAGCGAGGCTGCATCTTCAGTGTGACTGGACCTAAGCAAGAGAGAGGGATTTCCAGAACATTTGAGCATGGCGCCCCCCACCCCCTTGTGAAGAATCAGTGGTTTATGAAGTTAAAACCGTTGGGGAGGTGGAGAGGGCGGCGACCCCCTCCCCTTGCGGGAATATGACGTCATTCGAAGCTGCCATTGGGGAGGTGGAGAGGGTGGCAACCCCCTCCCATTGTGATGTCATTCAAAGCAGCTTGAAGAATCTGTGAGTTGTTTGAACGGCCATTTTTGGCTTAAATTTTTTTTAAAATGATGAATAACTTTTGAAATATAGCGTGAAATGGGTAGGGGGGAGCGGGAGAGGAGGGGAGAGGGGGGTCAGGGGGGAGAGAGAGGGGTAGAGAAGGGGGGAGAGAGAGGGGGAGAGGGAGAGGAGGATAGAGAGGGTGAGGGGGAGAAGGGGGAGAGAGGGACAGGAGAGGTATAGGGGGAGCGGGGAGAGGGGGAGAGGAGGGGAGAAGAGAGGAGGGAGTGAAAGGAGATGGGAGGGGAGAGGAGAAGGGGGGGAGAGGTGGGAGAGGAGGAAGGGGGAGAGGAGGAAGGGTGGAGAGGAGGAAGGGTGGAGAGGAGGGGGTGAGAGGAAGGGAGGGTTGGGTCCCATCCCCTCAAAGTGCAGTTGTGGTGTGGCGGTCTGCGGCGTCACACACACACACACACTAACCATCCCCCACACTCACCACCCCCCTTGATATTGGAGAGAGGAGGGGAGCGGGGGGGGGGGGGGGGAAGGGGGAGAATGGGTAGTGGGGGTGGGGGTGGGCGGGAGGAGCGGGCGTCAACCAAAGGACTGCGAGTTCAGCGGAGGGGGTGACATCACTCGCAGCGCATGGAAAACAGCACAGGCCGCTTGCAGCAGACCCATTGAGGCGTCATCAGCGAGACCATCTAGTTTATTTTCTATGTTTTATCGGATTTGTGAACATTTTCATAAATAACTCGAGATATACAGCACATTTTTCAGATAGGCCGATTTCAGACTCCAGGGGGTAAATCTCTACCGGAATATGTAAAAATGTTACCGGTACTGCGTCGTTTTTTCGAGAACATGTGACAACACACAAACAAATAAACACACAAATATCCTCATGCATCCAAGATCAGAGTTTTATAATTATAATAAGGATATGGATAGATTCCAAACAACACAGGTCATTAAAAGAGACAAGTATTCTTTTGCAAAATTCATACTAACATTATTGAGGACAGTAAGTAGTGCTTGCACCAAACCACTGCTGCACATCTCATAAGGTGAAATTGTGTTTTCATCCTTCAATAGTACAATCAAATTCTCCAGAGCTGTTTTCATCAAATCTCTCCATGTCGCCTCTCCATCCACACCCTGCAACATAAAACAGTTTTTTTTTTAAAGAGTAAACAATGCAACACAACAATTGGAACATCCAATTCTGTAATCTTCACTAAATGAGTACCATTTTGGAAATATCATCTCGAGTATCAATGACTTCCAAGATTTCAAATTTTCACTGAATCATTCTCCCCACAATTATAAAAGATACAGAAAATTCCTGTTGAACAACTTACAGATGGAGCTTGAGAGCTGAAATTAACTTCAAAATGTACAGAAGCATCTGATGTTTGTGACAATGGTCACTGATTGATTGAGTCAGAGAGAGGTGTGTGCATGCATGCACTGTCCTTTATATGTACCCATGCGTGAGGAGTGCAAAAGCCTGCATGCTGCTCCAGCAACTGAATATTGCGGCAGCTTAGTTCACTATATAAGTAGCAACTCTGTAAACGTATTTACTAAAAGCAGCACGAGGCACAGAACACATGGGTGCAATGAAGTTGGCCAAAAGAGAAATATTGCATGACTTGCTGTACTGTTGCAGAAGCAGAGCTATACAGCAGAGAGCAGGTAACCACTACTCACTTACTCTGCAGTCGAGTTCTAGTTGAGTTCTGATCAACGGTCCCTGACTTGAAACATTGGCTCTGTTTCTCCTCTCACAAATGTGGCCTAACCTGCTGAGCATTTCTAGCATTTTCTGTTTCAGCAGTTAACTACGCCAAGGTATTAATTTAACATGGCCTAGCTATACTTTCTAAATGGCCAACTATTCACAGAGCATCACCACATCTATGGACTTCAGGCACCATAACTTCATTTTGAAATAAAACTTCACAAACGCCCTTGCAAGCTTTTGTTTTACTTTTTAAGTTCTTGCACAGTAACTAATCCAGCTGTTGCTACACAACAGTTTACCTCGTTGCAATCAGTGGTCAATCCCAAATTCATCAAATGCGGTTTCATTCATCTCTGATGTAAATGCAGAGATGCCAACCCTAAATTTAGTTCACAGTAACATTCAACCCATTTGTCCGTAACAAATGGGGTTAAATGCATTTCTCTCCGTAACATACTCACCTGGGGTTGTTGCCGGCGGCTATGCGCCTGCGCACTGGTGCAGATCAGCGGGCTGCCGGCGGGCGGGTGCGGCACATGCGCACTTGGCAAGGTTGCCGGCGGGTCTGCGCCGGGCGGGGGGGGGGGGGGGGGGGGGGGGGGGGGGGGGAGGCCCGGTGATGGGGCTGCCGCGAGCGGCCGGCTGGCGGCAAGAAAGTGCCGCTGATCGCGTGGGCCGGCGCCGCCCGGGCTCTGGGCCGGGCGTGGCGTGGCTCGAAATGGCGCCAGGCCCGGCAACCCTCCCCCACTGCGCACGCGCGGCCACTGGGGCCCGGCAACCCTTCCCCCACTGCGCACGCGCGGCCACTGGGGCCCGGCAACCCTCCCCCACTGCGCACGCGCGGCCACTGGGGCCCGGCAACCCTCCCCAACTGCGCAGGGCGGACACTAGGGGCCCGGCAAAGTGCCGCTGATCGCGCGGGCCGGCAAACCGGGGACACATGGCGCCGGCGTTCACCACGGGAGGAACACCGGCGCGGCGGTGTTCCGTAACAGCATGTTTGGCTGCCGGAACACCGTAAAAAGGTTATTTCGCCGGGACAAAAATACGGCGAATCCGGGACACTTGGCATCTCTGTAAATGTCAAGCTGCCGCGAGCGGCCGGCTGGCGGCAAGAAAGTGCCGCTGATCGCGTGGGCCGGCGCCGCCCGGGCTCTGGCCGGGCGTGGCGTGGCTCGAAATGGCGCCAGGCCACTGGGGCCCGGCAACCCTCCCCCACTGCGCACGCGCGGCCACTGGGGCCCGGCAACCCTTCCCCCACTGCGCACGCGCGGCCACTGGGGCCCGGCAACCCTCCCCCACTGCGCACGCGCGGCCACTGGGGCCCGGCAACCCTCCCCCACTGCGCAGGCGCGGACACTGGGGCCCGGCAACCCCTCCCCAACTGCGCAGGCGCGGACACTAGGGCCCGGCAAAGTGCCGCTGATCGCGCGGGCCGGCAAACCGGGGACACATGGCGCCGGCGTTCACCACGGGAGGAACACCGGCGCGGCGGTGTTCCGTAACAGCATGTTTGGCTGCCGGAACACCGTAAAAAAGGTTTATTTCGCCGGGACAAAATACGGCGAATCCGGGACACTTGGCATCTCTGTAAATGTCAAGCTGCCGCGAGCGGCCGGCTGGCAGCAAGAAAGTGCCGCTGATCGCGTGGGCCGGCGCCGCCCGGGCTCTGGGCCGGGCGTGGCGTGGCTCGAAATGGCGCCAGGCCCGGCAACCCTCCCCCACTGCGCACGCGCGGCCACTGGGGCCCGGCAACCCTTCCCCCACTGCGCACGCGCGGCCACTGGGGCCCGGCAACCCTCCCCCACTGCGCGCAAGCGCGGCCACTGGGGCCCGGCAACCCTCCCCCACTGCGCAGGCGCGGACACTGGGGCCCGGCAACCCTCCCCAACTGCGCAGGCGCGGACACTAGGGCCCGGCAAAGTGCCGCTGATCGCGCGGGCCGGCAAACCGGGGACACATGGCGCCGGCGTTCACCACGGGAGGAACACCGGCGCGGCGGTGTTCCGTAACAGCATGTTTGGCTGCCGGAACACCGTAAAAAGGTTATTTCGCCGGGACAAAATACGGCGAATCCGGGACACTTGGCATCTCTGTAAATGTCAAGCTTATTGTCCTTCACACACAAGTTTGGTAATGAAAATGAAATGAAAATACTGTTTGTAGTATGATCACAGTGCATATACTCAGGCAAGACAAAAAAATAAATTAAATGTCAGTTACACAAATTCTACAAGATAGTGAATGGGAAAAAGAAAAAGAAATAGACGTTAAAAAAAGACAACGCAAAGCTAATTAGCAAACAAGTCCATGATGGGTGCAGAAGGCAATTAGTAGTGATCTGATGCCAAGGTCGATTCAAGAACCTGATAGTTGCAAGTAGCTAATCCTGAATGTTGAGTTCTGATCAAGGTGTCAATAACATGGATTGGAGGTGGAAAAGCCCACATCATTAAATTCAGGTTCCTCAACCTATGACCTCCCATGACAGCTCCTTTTGCATGGGACAGATAACATAGCTCCTCAATGTTCCATTTCACAGATACACACATTGTTTTTTTACACCTACCTGTCTGTTAGCATGAAGCTCCCAAGCAGACTCAAGCTGCGTAGCAATGTTTCGCAGTGTGACCACCACTCCTCGAGGCATACTTTCTACAGCCTTAAAATGATCATCATACAAGTCTCTGGCCATGGTTCGTACCTGCAAATAAAACTATTTTATGTTTTCAGAGAAAGTAATTGTGGTTCCACGCTCTGAATAACTTTATCTCAATTGTTAATGACTACAACATTTGTTAAGCAACTGTGCTTTGGATACCCATTCTTGTTGGATCTGCTCTAAGTTTACCCTTAGAAGTGAAGAATTTCTGTAGTGCACTATGACTAGACCTTGCACTTCATTTTTTTTTTTAAACGGGTTCTGCCTCCCAAGTATAGATTGTTAGATTAGGAGAGAAAATCTGAAATAGTTTCAAAAAATTATAACTACGCAAAAGTTTATTTTATCTAGTGCAGCAATTTTAATTGGATGGAGACAACGTGTTGGAGAATCTATTTATCAAGCAGCCAAAGGAAAAACTCATGAAATTTAATGATACATTACTGAAAATATTTTGTAATGAGTACTATCTCTAATAACACTTATGCTGTATAAAATTGTAATGGTTTAGTTTTTTTCTTTCAACTGTGCCACAAAATGCATTTGAAAAAAGCCAAGTAGCGTATATTGAACATAAGCTTCTTACAACATCCTGAAAAATTCACTTATTAAATGTTTTGAGTTCAGTAACTCCACTCTCAAAATACAATGTATTGAAAAAATTCTCATGAGAAACGTATTAAGAAGACACCGATGAAGAAAAGGTTTCATGGAGCTTTTGTATTCTCCAATGATAAACTGCAAGTTCATGCGCAGATATGATTGCCAATGTAAGCAAATAGATTGGCTCACATTTGTCAACCTGGTGGGGGAAGGTGCCTTAAGGAATAATATAAAAATAAAAACAAATGGTTCTCCATTACTAGATTATACTAACCAATTTCATTATCCCACATGGTAAACCAGAGTCAATCTGCATAATTCTATAAATGATTGAAAAAAAGGGCAAAATAAAATGCCGGAGTAACTCAGCGGGTCAGGCAGCATCTCTGGAGAACATGCATACGCGACGCTTTGGGTCGAGACACTTTTCAGACTTAGAGAGGGGGAGCAGTGAGTTAGGGTCTCACAGAACTCCAGTTAGAGGAGGGAAACTCCTTCAAAGTAGGCATACCATGAGGAGATTTTGCAGTTAAAATGTAGAAAATCCATCAATTGTGTTGCTGAATACGTACCCATTCATTCACCAATAAACTAGTTCTGACCTTACTGTGTGCTGCACTGCACTCATGTCAGGCACACTGCAGACAATCACCCCCAGTTTCTAATCCTCAATTACAGCAAGCGAACAGCCAAACCTTGTGATAATTCTTCAATTCTAGCACATTGAAATGTAATCTTCCCATCAACGACTCAACTTCCCTCAATGGCTCCCTCTTTCAAAACCCTTTGACTTTTTCTTCCTTTTCCCTTAAAGTATGATCCGCAAGACCATAGGACAATAAAATACTCAAAGTCATTCAGTCAGGATTCAGCTGATTATGCTATTGAAGGGCAATTCCTAAACACTTGAAATATGAAGGAGATCAGTGCCTCAATCCTACACAAATGCAGTTATTGGAGCAACAACAAATGAACTGGTGGGCAAGTCAGACCATGTCTCATTGTCAGCATGTACCAATGTAAACTTGTGACTTGTGACAGCAATAGTTTTCTTTCATAATCAACATAACCTTAAGCAGATTGGAAGTAGTTCACATTATGCACAAGGTGCTTCAATCCTCATTCTTCAACAATCTGAACTTTGGGCCTCTGCATATTTGCTTTCTTATCCAAGGCTTAACATCAAGAGGCTAAGAGCTGATTATACTTTGATGTTAACATGTAGATAAAATCTATTCTACTAGAAAAGTATTTAACTCCCCGAGAATAACTCACTTTTTGCTTAGTTTTCTCTAGTTTTGATTTCAGCTTTCTTCCTCTTTTGCCAGTCCAGCCAGCAACAAATTCTGATCCTGCAATCCAAGAAACTAATTAAATCCAAAATATGCTTGCTTCAGGAAAAAATATTTTGTGAGCACAACGACTTGAAATAGTACCAAAAAAAAAGAGTTTAAGTGTACCCTTACCGAGTGATGTCTCTGCAGTAAATGAATGTTTTGTCCCTCGATTTGACTCGAACACAAATCCAGGCAGATCCTCTTTCAATATAGTGGCCTGTTGACCATCAGAATTGTGTATTGCAATTTCCCCTTCTTTCAAACAAGTTAGAGACCAGTTGCCTACTGTAAGCTTTGTTTGCCCCGGTGCAGTGAGAATTGGTTGGCTACTCGTAGCTGGTTTGACTTGACTTCGCGCTCGTTGCAACTTTTCCAGGAACTCACTTCTGCTTTCTATCAATATAGAGACAAAATTAATTTACATATCTATTGCAAGTTACAAAGAAAAAAAACTGAATTATTGTTTTAGAACAAGTCTGGCAATCAAAATCAATTATTCTATAGATTCTCCAGCAAAGACAACCCACATACAATGACATTTTCCACTGGCACTTGGCTCAAGGTGGGCAAATAAACCATTTGGTGCATTTTCAGGATTTAAAAAATCACAAAACAATCAATCAAGTCAAGTTAAAACGCGTCAATAATTTGCTCAAGGTTTTTTTAATACTCTTCGAAAGAGTGGAAAGATACACTTACACCAAAAATTATTTGCAATTGCAGGGGTTAGAGAGCAATAAAATCACGAAGAGCAGAGGTAAGATAGATTATCACAATCTTTTTTGCACGATAGTGTAGTCTAAAACTGGAGGACATAGGTTGAAGGTGAGCGGGGAAAGATTTATAGGAGACCCGATGGCAACCTTTTTCCACAAAGTGGATGGTGGATTAATGGAATAAGCTGGTGGTGGAAATGATAGAGGCAGGTACAATTACAACATTTTAAACATTACAACATTTATGGGCAGCACGGTGGTGCAGCGGTACAGTTACTGCCTTACAGCACCGGAGATCCTGGGTTCGATCCTGACTACGGGTGCTGTCTGTACGGAGTTTGTACGCTCTCCCTGTGACCGCGTGGGTTTTCTCCGAGATCTTCGGTTTCCTCTCACACTCCAAAGACACACAGGTTTGTAGATAAATTGGCTTGGTAAATGTAAAAATTGTCCCTAGTGGGTGTAGGAAAGTGTTAATTTGTGGGGATCGCTGGTCCGCGCGGACCCAGTGGGCTGAAGGGCCTGTTCCGCATTGTATCTCTAAACTAAAAAGACATTAGGATAGGTAGATGAATAGAAATATTTGGAGGGATTTTGGCCAAATGCAAGCATATGAGACTAGCTCAGGAAGACATAGTGGTCGGCATGGATGTTGGGCCGAAGGACTTGTCACTGCACTGCATAACGCTATGCCTTTCAGGACCTCATCCAGACACTTTCCCACAGAAAGGGCAAGAAAAATAAAATTCACTTCTTGCTGCAAAGATTGAAGGCTTTTTGACTGCATATACACACAAACAGTATCAATGTTTCTTAGGGAGTCAATGATATGCTAGGATACCCTTTGAATAACAATAATAATCCTTTCACATTTTTCCACATTTAAATGTAAACATTTAGCATTTCTATGACATGGGCCTCAAGCAAGAATAATTCTATGCAAGTGCTTCTCCAACAGCTTTTTCTTTCTTCCCCAATCCTACAAACAGTTTGGTCAAAAAAAAAACCAACACACACTTCCAGTGCCAAAATCAACAGCAGAAACAAGGTCTGATTTATGGCTTACTTAACCTACATGGATCAGCACAATACCATTTGATGCCCCTGCACATTTCAAAATGTATTGGTCAAACATACATTACCTGAGCTGTCTGAACCACCTTCTGGGCTTCCACTTGAATACATAGTAGCTAATTTTCCATCCAAGATGAATCGAAACCATCCATTACTACCATTCGACAACTCTAAGGCAGCTGCATCACTCCAGATGTATAAACAATCCCTTCCCCTGATGATAGACCAATCCCTCCAATGGTATGGCCTGCCCTGCTGCATTTCTTTGGCATCTTCTTGAGGCTCATCATCCTGAATAGAAAAAATAGTTAGCTAAAACAACACGATATATCTCCTGCCCTGAGACCACTTCCACCATGGAACCAGGTGACAAAACCCCACTGGAAGCCCAGATCTCAGCTTATTCGCAAAATCCAACACGGCAGAATTCAATACTGAGCTTCTCTGTGCCCAAGTGGTCTGAGAGGAAGACTCATGAAGACTTGCTAGTACTAAAGGGTAGAAGTTTTAGACATTTGAACACTTACACCCAAAATTATCACTCAAGGTCTGTTTTTGAAAATTAAACACTTGACCAAAAATAGTGCCTCACACACATAAACATGTATAATTAAAGACAATTATACAAATCTAACTCAAATAGATAGGGTAGACAGTCAGAAACCGTTTCCTCTGGGGTGGAAATGTTCAACACTAGGGGGATTAGGGGGACAAGATTTTGGAGATGTGCGGGGCAAGATTTTTCGTTTTACACAGACAGTGGTGGGGGCCTATAACACATTGCCAGTGATGGTAGTGGAGGCAGATAATACTGGTAATTAAGTGGCTTTTAGATGGCACATGGGAAAGCAGAGAATAGAGGGATATGGATCATGTACACGCAGGTCTCCCATTCACTTGAATGGGTTTGCTGTATTTACACTGATTGATTAAACTTAATACGTTCTCAAGCAGTTTGAGAAATTGGTAGATGCTGAATCAGTTCATTAGCACAGGTTTCCCTCAGCTGCCATCCTGTTAATGACCACGCTACATCTTGATCTTGGGTAATGCCCTGAAACAGGTTTTATCTGCAGACCTCTGCAAATAAATAGTCCTTTACAAAAATAGCAGCCCCACTGAATATTAATTTCATTGCATCCAGACATTTTGTTCTTTAAACAGCCCTTGATATTAACAAACTGTCAAATTGCCCATTCAGTTACCACATGCCACATTTTAAGTATGTTTGTCTACTCTTTTTCTTTTGTCTAATGACAAGCTTTATTATATTGTCCTCGAGTTATGACATTGTTCACATCTTTACCAATCATTTCAAGTACCCAATGTAAATGAAAGTAAGGCATGAAGGCATAAGAGACCGTAGATGCTGGAATCTGTTGCAAAAGAAGGGGAGCTGCTGGATAACCTCAGCAGGTCAGCCATCATCTGTTCAGGGAAATGGATAGTTGACCTTTCAGGTCAAAACCCTTCATCATGAAAAATAAGGCAAGCTAACCTCCCTGTTATCGCCAACTAAACAGTGGACCTGACCTCCCATCTGCCATCGAACTATCTTTAATTGGACAATACCTTGCACTAAATCTTATACCCTTTATCCTGTATCTGTACACTGTGAACAGCTCGATTGTAATTATGTATAGTTTTTCTGCTGACTGGATAGCACACAAGAAAGCGCTTTTCACTGTACCTCAGTACGTGGGACAATAATGGTCAAAACTATATGACTTTTTAATATCAGGTCAAAATGTTTGGTGAACAACTGTAGTTTCTTCATCTTGTTCAATATCAAAACTTGCCAATGGAGTTTTCAGTTATCCAATATTGGTTTTGAATTTCCAAATTAGAAAATGTCACCCCACTGAGGGATGCTGAATGGGTAGGTTGAGTGGATTTTTCAAATCAACCACTCGACCAAATAATGAACACTACATTAAAAAAAACAGCTCCTTCATCTACAGCACTATTCCTACTCCAGATGGAAAGTTTCCCAGAATCTCAATGTATGGCAATATAAAAAGATGAGTGGTATAAAAAGATATTATTTATCTTATTATATTTACACATTATATGGTGGAGTGAATTCAACGCTTCAATTCTCATTTCAATATGCACGGAGCTTATAACCTTAGCACAGGAGGAGGATCGTTTCATTAGCAACATTTATGGAATTAAGCAACTTTCGATCAACCTCTTGCCAAATAATGAATACCTACAACAAATGTCATGCCCTTGAAATACAGAACTTGAAAAGTTACCAGAAATTATATTCATGGTGTTCCAAGTCAGACATTACTTACATGCAGAAACAAAGAACAGCAGATGCTGGTTCACACCAAAGATAGACACAAAATGCTAGAGTAACTCAGCAAGTCAGGCAGCATGATGCACTGTCTATCTTACATTACTTATATGCATTTCAACTTTTTGTTCGGAATTGTTAAACTGCAATTGTAAGCTGATTTCTGTATGAAAATCTATCAAATAAAATAAAGATGATCACCTTATCAGGCTTGCAATCCTCTTCATTTTCATCATCTGAAGATGGCCCTGCCAAGGTGGACACTTTATTGATTACACCAAGCCTCGCAAGTTGATCCAGAAAGAGGTCACCTCCTTTGTCTACAAGATCTCTAATGATCTGCAGAGCTAGCAAATGGCCATCATCATCATCCTATAACACAAACATCACACTGCTGTATCATCAATGAAACCTTTTTGTGAAGAGATCAATTTATGTTTCATATGTCTATTTTTCATTGTGGACATGACAAAAAAATCACCAACTATTCAGCTGGTGAAGATAAATGCTCTACTTCAACAACCTAAAAGGCTTAAAAACTGGAAGATTATCACAACAAAAGGAAGATTTTAATGCATTAAATTTTAGCACCTCATGTGATCAGTTTTAACGTTCCTCAGTAATAATTTAATTCAACTATCTGGCTTACATTTAAATGGTACATGAAATGGGTACGAGAAAACATCCAATAATTTGGACATTTAATATTTATTTCGGAAAGGTACATGGATAGGAAAGGTTCAATGCAAGGGTTCCCAACCTGGGGTAAATTTACCCTCAGGGGTTACATTTCACCTACCCAGGGGGTAAATTTGTTGGTTCTGGATTTGTACATATTTTTTCTCATTGACTGACTGTGTTTGGTTCTGGTTAAGAAGGAACTGCAGATGCTGGAGCAATCGAAGGTAGACATAAATGCTGGAGAAACTCAGAGGGTGAGGCAACATTTATGGAGCGAAGGAATGGGTGACGTTTAGGGTCGAGACCCTTCTGTTTGGTTCTGGTATCTGATCATCATCAGTTGTTCATAAATAAGTGAAATAACATTGCATGTGCTATTAAAGTTTCCAAGGGGTAAACGGGCAAAAAAGGTCGGGAACCCTTGGTTTAAGGGATCCGGGCCAAACGTGGGTAGATGGGACGAGCGTAGATAGGCAACTTAGGTCAGCATGGGCAAATTGGGCCTAAGAGCCTGTTTCCGTGCTGTATGATTGACTTTATGACAATGACAATCTCATGTTATCGAACCCCCAAAGGTTCAATTTGGTGACAGCAATTTACTTTTATTAGAAGGCAGTCTAACCTCTTGATCCAGGACTGTGGCTGTAATTTCTACCAGCACTGTCGGCAAATTATGGCCAGCGTCAGAATCACACACTTCCTTCAGAAGAGCCTCAGAACAATAATGTACCATCTTTCGAACAAGAGCGAGACTTGCTTTCCTAAAAATATAAAGAGGAAAATGAACATTGTTGATTAAAATACAAGTAATGAACTAAATAATTGACAAATGTCAACTAAAATTATACCTATTTCAAAGTACTGATGGCGGTCATGAAAACGTTTCTCACAAATTATAATGCATTGTTCAGTGAAGTCTCCTCTGATCAAAATTTCTATATATAAAAAAGTGCTGGAGTAATGCAGTGGGTCGGGCAGATCTGTGGAGAACGTGGATTGGTGACATTTCATGTCGGGAAAAGTGTTGACCCGTGTTACCTACCCATTCTCTCCGGAGATGCTGCCTGACCCAATGCATTACTCCAACACTTTGTAACTTTTTTTGTAAACTAGCATCTGCAGTACCTAGTTTCTAAATATAAATGTATTCCTGTTTATCATACCAAACCCCATTGTCAATAGCTTTTCTTAAAAATTACAATATTTGTGAGTAGACAGCTGTTCTTCACAAACGAGTTGCTTTTCTTCATGAAGAGAGAGATGTCATGTGAGAAATTGTCTTTTCCCCTAATGGAGCAGAGGCTGGATCTCACCAACCACCCACAACACTCTTCACATCCGACCTCTCTGTCTTGGGCCTCCTCCATGGCCAGAGTGAGGCCCACCGTAAATTGGAGGAGCAGCACCTCATAGTTCACTTGGGTGGTTTACACCCAACGGTATGAGCATTGACTTCTCCAAATTCAGGTAGTCCCTGCTTTCTCCCTCTTTTTCCTCCCCTTCCCTGCTCACACTGCTCACTGTCTCTGCCTCTTCCTTTCCTCTTCCCGACCCCCCCACCCCACATCAGTCTGAAGGGTCTCGACCCGAAACGTCACCTATTTCCTTCGCTCCATAGTTTCTCCAGCATTTTAGTCTACAGTGTGGTAGATATTGGCTTTGGTGCAAACCTTGTCCTTCAGAAAGCCTGTTAATGGAGTGGTCCCAACAATGATACCACTTAGGCATGAAATCTTCTAAATCCTGAAGAAATCACCCTGTTAGTTTTAGCGCACACTATGAACTTTGGAAGATTTCAGAGAAGCCTAAATTCGGAGGCTGTCCAGGCAAAACTCATGACATTAACAGTGTGTTCCTTAAACTTCAACAAAAGCAACAAATGCTATACTTGTATGCTCCTAATTAATATGTATATTAAAAACACTTTTCATTATTGCTGTTTTTTCGTAGTTTTTTTCCCCCTAATAGAAGCCCTATTTTAAGAAACATATCCAATTTGAAAATATACACCTGATGGATGGTAGCATAGTTTGTTGAAATGTCTGTGCAAAAACTGGCAACAATCTCTTCAAGTATAGTGGGGCCATTTCAGGGTCTCCTTTTGGTTCATTTCCATCTTCATCTTCTCTGTTAGCATCTTTCTTCTTCTTATCCTCTCCTTTATTTACAGGACACATCCAATCTCCTAAAACCAAAACAATTAAAATACATTTTATGCACATTTCTTTCTATTACGAAAGTTTGTAGATGTTTAATGTGTGAAACATTAATGTCTGCAAACGAGAATGACATACAAGCAGCTCAAGCGTCAAACACAATTTGCTATAGAAATTAAGTGTCTGAAGTAGTATCTCGACCCGAAATGTAACCTATTACTTTTCTCCAGAGATGCTACCTGACATGCTGAGTTATTCCAGCACTTTGACAGCCTCTCTTGTCAATCCCTCATTCCTCTAAATTCCAATAACTACAACTCCTATGGTAATATAGAGATCAAGTTGCTGAACTAACAGCTAGAATTCTAGGACATTGAATCACAAGATCAAATATCACTACTGCAGCTATGGAATTTAAAATCAAGTAATTGGGTAAATCTGGAATTTTAAAATAAACTAGTCTCAGTATTTTTAACCACAAAAGGAAGTTCTTCAATGCTCCAGATAAAGATATGTGTCATTGGTATATATATTTGGATGGGGAAAAAAGGTAAATTTGAAACCAACATTCCAGATTACTAAGGAGTTTCAGTGTCTGAGATTCCATCCCAAATATTGGCCTGAAGATTCCTACTTTCACACCTTACTTCTAGGAATGACAACAAAACTGCAACACTGACATTCACAGAAATAAAAGCTGAATATATAGTTACAACATGTTGCTATTAGATAGCATCTGCAATGGCTTTCTCTCCTTTTGACTGCCCCACTAACCCTGATGTTCTCCTCAACCCCCACAGATCTATTATCATCCTACTTCTCAACATCCACATCCATGCTTTTGACATTAGATTATACCTCTCCATCTTTCATGCCCCTTCATTTTACCTGTCGGATTACTTGCCCAACATCCTGTACCAGATAAGCAGATATTGCTTTCAATTAAATCAGAACTAAATCCATTTAATCCTCTCCTCTGCTCCAAAATAGTCACCCACGCGTTTGTTATCTGAAGGTCAGCCTCCTTAGAAATATGGTCATCCAAATCACCGGTGCCCATCATCAAATGCAGCAAGTCCTTTAGCATTCTGATGAAGTGACGAAAAGTTAACTGGTTTCTCTTTCCACTGATGCTGCTTAACTGGCTGAGTTCTTCCAGTATTTCCGTTTACGTATACATCCATCTTGTGTTAAAGTATGTATATTGGCATCAATTAAATATTGATGCAATTTTAAAATTCTCATCGCCTCCATGGCCACACCCGTTCATTTTTCTAATCTCTTCCAACTCAACAACTCCCAATCATAGTCATGATTTTTGCCTTAAACTAATCTCATCACAAGTGCAGAACACATATTTGAACCCGCCCCAAGCTCCTGAAATTTTGACTTAAATATTTCCTCCTTCATTTAAGATGTTCCTTAAAAGCTTTACATGTACGTTTCTTGATATTGCTCCGTATCATATTTTGTACGACAATATTCCTTTGAAACATTCTCGCAAGTGTTACTACTTTAAGCTGCTACACCAAGTTTATTATTTAGTTGAAGTAGTTGGAAAGAATAGGCTTATGTTCTTTGCAATTTTTTTCAAATAAGAGTTCAAACATTTGTTGGGTTGATTCCGTTGGTCCGTTTCTTCTGCCTGATAAACTGCACAATGAGTCATTAACTCAAGATAAAAGAGTTGGCCCCTTAGGGCAAATGGGAAGCAAAATATTTTATATTCATGGAACTATAAATCTTAAGAACTCTCTTCCCCAGATGGCTGCTGATACACAATGCGCACATTTGAGAATTTGTTCCACAGCTCTGGACTGAAGAGATGAAAGTTAAAAGAAAGAAAATAGACTGAAGCAAAAGATCAGCCATGACATTGGTGAAGGTCAGGTATTACGGGAGGCATGCTTAAAAGATTGCATGGCTATTTCATCTTTGTGATGCAAAGAAATAATTTAAGCTCCAAATGAGCTCACATTTTTACACATCCAGAAACAGGGTCTTCGAGCATTTTGTTTTCAATGCACTGAAAAGGCAGATCAGGCACCCAACCATCATTCCGATCTCGTACAGACATTAAAATCACACTCAACATATTACAGCTCTTGCAGTGTACTGCTGGTGCCGACGATGGCTGCCAGGGTGTACTGTTCCTTGCTGTTTTGTATGTGTTTGCTTGTTTGTGTCGTCTGTGAAAACCCTACAAAGATTACTTTCACAAGAGAGGTAATTAACATCGGACATACAGTACCTCCAAACATCGTTCTGGATTTCTCTCACTCGCTGGATTATTTGGATATACTTGTCGGCGGGGCTGTGGCTGTGTTCAAGGTCTTGACAATAGGCAATAGGTGCAGGAGTAGGCCATTCGAGCCAGCACCGACATTCAATGTGATCATGGCTGATCATCCACAATCAGTACCCCATTCCTGCCCTCTCCCCATATCCCCTGACTCTGCTATTTTTAAGAGCCCTATCTAGCTCTCTCTTGAAAGCATCCAGAGAACCTGCCTCCACCGCCCTCTGAGGCAGAGAATTCCAGACTCACCACTCTGTGAGAAAAAGTGTTTCCTCGTCTCCGTTCTAAATGGCTTACTCCTTATTCTTAAACTGTGGCCCCTGGTTCTGGACTCCCCCAACATCGCGAACATGTTTCCTGCCTCTAGCGTGTCCAAACCCTTAATAATCTTATATGTTTCAATGAGATCCCCTCTTATCCTTCTAAACTCCAGCGTGTACAAGCCCAACTGCTCCATTCTCTCAGAATATAAAAGTCCCGCCTTCCCGGGAATTAAACTTGTAAACCTACGCTGCACTCCCTCAATAGCAAGAATGTCCTTCCTCAAATTAGGGCACCAAAACTGCACACAATACTCCAGGTGTGGTCCCACTAGGGCTCTGCACAACTGCAGAAGGACCTCTTTGTTCCTATATTCGATTCCTCTTGTTATAAAGGCCAACATGCCATTCACTTTCTTCACTGCCTGCTGTACCTGCATGCTTACTTTCATAGACTGATGAACAAAGATCCCCAGATCCCATTGTACTTCCCCTTTTCCCAACTTGACGCCATTTAGATAGTAATCTGCCTTCCTGTTTTTGCTACAAAAGTGGATAACCTCACATTTATCCACATTAAACTTAATCTGCCATGCATCTGCCCACTCCCCCAACCTGCCCACGTCACCCTGCATTCTCATAGCATCCTCCTCAGTTCACACTGCCACCCAGCTTTGTGTCATCTGCAAATTTGCTAATGTTACTTAGGATCCCTTCATCCAAATCATTGATGTATATTCTAAATAGCTGTGGTCCCAGCACCGAGCCTTGCGGTGCCCCACTAGTCTCTGCCTGCCATTCTGAAAGGGACCCGTTAATCCCAACTCTTTGTTTGCTGTCTGCCAACCACTTCGCTATCCATGTCAGCACTCTACCCCAGAGATGCCAACCCTAAATTTAGTTCACAGTAACATTCAACCCATTTGTCCGTAACAAATGGGGTTAAATGCATTTCTCTCCGTAACATACTCACTTGGGGTTGTTGCCGGCGGCTATGCGCCTGCGCACTGGTGCAGATCAGCGGGCTGCCGGCGGGCGGGTGCGGCACATGCGCACTTGGCAAGGTTGCCGGCGGGTCTGCGCCTGCGCACTGGGTGGGGGTGGGGGGGAGGCCCGGTGATGGGGCTGCCGCGAGCGGCCGGCTGGCGGCAAGAAAGTGCCGCTGATCGCGCGGGCCGGCGCCGCCCGGGCTCTGGGCCGGGCGTGGCGTGGCTCGAAATGGCGCCAGGCCCGGCAACCCTCCCCCACTGCGCACGCGCGGCCACTGGGGCCCGGCAACCCTCCCCCACTGCGCACGCGCGGCCACTGGGGCCCAGCAACCCTCCCCAACTGCGCAGGCGCGGACACTAGGGCCCGGCAAAGTGCCGCTGATCGCGCGGGCTGGCAAACCGGGGACACATGGCGCCGGTGTTCACCACGGGAGGAACACCGGCGCGGCGGTGTTCCGTAACAGCATGTTTGGCTGCCGGAACACCGTAAAAAGGTTATTTCGCCGGGACAAAATACGGCGAATCCGGGACACTTGGCATCTCTGCTCTACCCCCTATACCATGTGCCCTAATTTTGCCCACTAATCTCCTATGTGGGACCTTATCAAATGTTTTCTGAAAGTCCAGGTACACTACATCCACTGGCTCTCCCTTGTCCATTTTCCTAGTTACATCTTCAAAAAATTCCAGAAATTTAGTCGAGCATGATTTCCCCTTCGTAAATCCATGCTGACTCAGACCGATCCTGTTACTGCTATCCAAATGTTCGGCCATGTCATCTTTTATAATTGACTCCAGCATCTTCCCCACCACCGATGTCAGGCTAACTGGACTATAATTCTCTGTTTTCTCTCTCCCGCCTTTCTTAAAAAGTGGAATAACATTAGTTACCCTCCAATCCACAGGAACTGATCCTGAGTATAGAACATTGGAAAATCATCACCAATGCATCCACGATTTCCAGAGCCACTTCCTTAAGTACCCTGGGACGCAGACCATCAGACCCTGGGGATTTATCAGCCTTCAGTCCCATCAGTCTATCCAACACCATTTCCCGCCTAATGTGGATTTCCTTCAGTTCCTCCGTCCCATATGGATCTTTTTACCCTTACAATTCCTTAGTTCTATCTATACTGACTCCACATCTTCTGATTCAATGTCACCGCTTGCAAGGGACTGAATTTCATTCCTCACCAACAGGGCAACCTCACCCCCTCTTTTCGATAGGAGGTATACCCTTGAATATTCAGTTCCCAGCCCTGGCCCCCTTGCAGCCATGTCTCAGTAATTCCCACATCATAGTTGCCAGTTTCCAACTGAGCCTCAAGCTCGTCCACTTTATTCCTTATACTTCGCGCATTCATATACAGCACTATGACCTCTGTATTCACTTCCCCCCTCGCACAGCTCGCAATTGGCCTTGACCTTACTCTGTTGTCCATTCTCGAGCTTTCCTTCCCATTAATTTGAGAATCTTTTGTAATTTTTCCTGCAGCCCCTTCCCCTTCAACTCCATCTATATACTCCCATTTTGTCAATCCCTCCCCCCCCCACTATTTAGTTTAAACCCACACGTGTAGCCCTCACAAACCTGCTTGCCAGAATGTCCCTTTTGTACAGGTCACCCCTAACCCAGAAGGAATCCCAGTGGTCTCTAAATCTAAATCTTTGCTCCCTGTTCCAGCCCCTCAGATCCTCTATCTTCCTGTTCCTGTCCTCACTAACACGAGGTACTGGAAGCAATCCAGAGATAACCACCCTAGAAGTCCGGCATTTCAGTCTTCTTCCCAACTGCCTACATGCACAACTACTGCCGGCTGTTCACCTTCTCTCTCTCTCTCGAATGTTCTGAATTTGGCTCGTGACATCCTAAACCCTGGCACCAGGGAGGCAACAGACCATCCTCGCATCTCGTCTGCCGCCACAGAATCTCCTGTCCGCTCCTCGGACAATGGAGTCACCCACCACTAGGGCTCTGCTCAACGTCGGTCTCGCCGGTCGAGTACCATCTCTAAGATTGGAGCCACCAACGTGTCCGCTGCTCGGACTGGAAACATCGTCTCCCCGGACAGTTCCCAACAGGGCGTACCTGTTTTCATTAGGCACAGCCACATGGGTCTTCTGCACTCCACGATTTCCACCCTTTCTCTCCGTCACACAGCTTGGTTCTTCCCGTATCCTCGGCGTGACTACCTCACTATAGGTCCTGTCCAGGACACTCTTGTTTTCCCAGATGGCCCCGAGGTCATCCAGCTGCTTCTCCAGTGTCCCAACATGGTCCTTTAGGAGCTGAAGCTGGACACACGTGCCACAGTTGTAGCAGCCAGAAGCTCCATCTGTGTCCCTGGGTTCCCACATTCTGCAAGCCTCACACTGTCTCATCTGCCCCGACATGTGCTCACCTCGCTCCGTCCTCCCGAGCTTTATGCGTAGCCTCCTCTCCTCAGCCTCCTCGCCGAAGACTCTCACAAGGCCGCTCCCTCACTGTCACTCCCTAATAGCCATCTTGCTTATATTGACTGATAAATTGCCTAATTTACCAATTTACAAACCAAATTCCTCAGTCTTAAATTGTTTTCCCCCGCTGACTCACTTCTAACTCTCCTCCCACTTGGGCTAGAGCCAATCACAGCTTTTCCCTGCTTCTCTTTGCTGCTGTTTCTTCAAAATCCACGGGAGCTCTGAGCTCTGAGACGGAGGAGGACCCGTGGGAAGCTCTCTGGGGCACTCACTCGACTCTAGCGACGAGGGTTACGCACACCACTCCCAAGCAAATTCCTGGCAAACATACGTTCTCTCAAAGACAAAGTGGACGAACTGCAACTCTTTCGCCGGAGAAACAATGACTTTTCTCGAACCGCTGCCCTGTGCTTCACCGAGACCTGGCTGTGTGAATCGACCCCAGACAGGGTGCTGCAACTGGTTGGCTTCCAACTTCACAAAGTGGACTGCGAAGTGGAGGCAGCAGGGAAATCAAGAGGCAGTGGAATATGCTTCAATACCAACCAGGACTGGTACAGTGACATTACGGTACTGTCAAACATCTGCTCTCCCAACTGAGAATCGCTCTTTATAAACTGCAAACCCTTCTACTCGCCGAGGGAATCTAACTCCTTTATTCTCGTATTCTCGCTGGAGTTTACATCCCCCCCCCCCATGCCTGCGTACGTGAGGCGCAAACGCAACTCGCTGGCCAGGTAATGAGGGTAGAGAGTGACTTCCAGGACTCCATGGTCATTGTTTCGGGGGACTTTACCTCAGCCGCGACCTTTCAAAGTACAGACTTCAGGTTACCTGCCCCACCAGAAGGGAGACATCACTTGATCACTGTTACAAGTCAATCAAGAACGCATATCGCTGTTCCCCAGGCGGGTCTGGGTCTCTCTGATCATTGTCTAGATAACCTAATTCCGACCTACAGGCAGAAACTAAAATCTGCTAACGCCTGTGGTCAGAACAACGAAAAGGTGGACAAGCAAGGGCATCGAGAACCTACAATCGTGCTTTGACTGCACGGATTGGAATGTGTTCAGGAATGCAACCACAAGCCTCGATGAGGTTTACAGACACTGTATCATCATATGTCAGCTTTTGTGAGGACAGTTGCATTCCAACTAGGACCCGGACCTGGTACAGCTCCGACGGTCTAAAGAGGAAGCCTACAGCAGAGATGCCAACCCTAAATTTAGTTCACAGTAACATTCAACCCATTTGTCCGTAACAAATGGGGTTAAATGCATTTCTCTCCGTAACATACTCACTTGGGGTTGTTGCCGGCGGCTATGCGCCTGCGCACTGGTGCAGATCAGCGGGCTGCCGGCGGGCGGGTGCAGCACATGCGCACTTGGCAAGGTTGCCGGCGGGTCTGCGCCTGCGCACGGGGGGGGGGGGGGGGGGGGGGGGGGGGGGGGGGCCCGGTGATGGGGCTGCCGCGAGCGGCCGGCTGGCGGCAAGAAAGTGCCGCTGATCGCGCGGGCCGGGCGTGGCTGCGAGCTGCCGGGCTGGCAAACCGGGGGCACATGGCGCCGGCGTTCACCACGGGAGGAACACCGGCGCGGCGGTGTTCCGTAACAGCATGTTTGGCTGCCGGAACACCGTAAAAAGGTTATTTCGCCGGGACAAAATACGGCGAATCCGGGACACTTGGCATCTCTGCTACAGGAGCAGGGATGCAGACCTCTACAGGCAGGCAAAGTACAAGCTGAGAACAGGAATCAGAGATGCCAAGGAAAGGTACTCTGAGAAGTTGAGGAGCAATTCTTCAGTTTGGAAGGGCTTGCAAGAAATCACCAGCTACAAGAGGAAAGCCCCCCCCCCCCGCTCTTTGGACAATCATCAGCTGACCAACAACCTGAATGAGTTCATCTGCAGGTTTGACAAGCAGAAACATAACCCTGGTACCCCCTCCCCAACTCCCCAACCAGCACAGCCAGACCACAGTTTGCAAAGACGGACCCTTCTACACCCACTCCTCCCCAATCACCACTTCACACCTACTTAAAGCGAGACTCCAGTCTGAAAACACTGGAACCCTTTCCCACCCACCCCTCTCCAATCACCACT
The DNA here is from genome assembly GCA_035221665.1 of Okamejei kenojei. NCBI lineage: Eukaryota > Metazoa > Chordata > Chondrichthyes > Rajiformes > Rajidae > Okamejei > Okamejei kenojei. The sequence continues at coordinate 53,215,827 of CM069139.1, read as the reverse complement.
TATCACCCAATTACAGCCTGACTGCAAACGATTGCGGCCACATCCACTACCCACCCCCTCCGTGCTGCCCAACATCACTTCTCCATCATCAACGATAAAAATAGAGGTGGTGGAGAGGCTGTTCAGAAGATAGCAAAGCCGGAAATCTCCAGGACCGGACAATGTTTCCCCCTCTCAAGCTCTGTGCCGAACAACTGCCACCGGTCTACACAGACATTTGCAACTAGTCCCTGCAAACCTGTACTGTCCCTGCCTGCTTCAAAGTCCCCACTATTGTCCTTGTACCCAAAAAGGCAAGGATTACTGGTCTTAATGACTACAGGTCTGTCGCACTGTCCTCTGTAGTCATGAGGACTCTTGAAAGGCTTTTGCTGGCCAAGCTGAAAAATATCACAAACCCCCTGCTGGACCCTCTGCAATTTGCATATCGGGCCAGGATGATGCAGACAACCTGGGCCTGCACTTCATCCTCCAGAATATAGACCGCCTGGGGACCTATGCAAGGATTTTGATTTTAGCTCTGCATTCAACACTATTGTGCCAGAGCTACTACACTCCAAACTTTCCAAGTTGACCGTGCCTGAACCCCTCTTTCGGTGGATCACCAGCTTCCTGACAGACAGGAAGCAGCAAGTGAGGCTGGGAAAACACATCTCGGACCCGCAAACCCTCAGCATAAGTGCACCGCAAGGCTGTATACTCTCCCCTCTCCTCTACACCAATGACTGCACCTCCACTGACTCCTCTGTCAAGCTTCTCAAGTTTGCAGACGACACAACCCTGATTGGACTGATCCAGGATGGGGAGGAATCGGCCTACAGACAGGAAATGACACTGCTGGTGTCCTGGTTCCATCACAACAACCTGGAGCTCAATACTCTTAAGACAGTGGAATTGATTGTAGACTTTAGGAGAGCTCCCCTTCCCCTCACCCCACATCTGTGGAGTCTTTTAAGTTCCTGGGAGCCATCATCTCCAAGGACCTTAAATGGGGGGCCACCATCGACTCCACAGTCAAAAAGGCACAACAGAGGATGTACTTCCTGCGGCAGCTGAGGAAGCACAATCTGCCACAGGCAATGACGGTCCAATTCTATACAGCCAGGAAGCGAGCGGGTAAGATAATTTCTGACCCCTCTCACCCTGGCCACAAACTCTTTGAATCACTTCCCTCTGGAAGGTGACTCCGAACTACCAAAGCTGCCAGTCAGAAATAAAAACAGCTTTTTTTCCACGAGTAGTAGCTCTACTCAATAACCAAAAATCTGTAGCCTCCTTTTGCTCTGATATTCTATTTAATTCACATGTTTAATTAATAATGTTTTATTATTAATGTTTAATGTTTTTTGTGTCATTGCTGTCACTGTATGTCATGTTGTCACTTGTGGGCGGAGCAGCAGGGCAAATTCCTTGTAAGAATACTTGGCCAATAAATTATTCATTCATTCAACTCTATGTAACCAATTCTCTAAATATATCAGCCACTATATTTCCATATAATCTCTTCAAAATGCAGCTGGAGACTTAGGCGTAGTAGTTCAATTAAATCAAAAGCGCAAACATTGTATTATCCTAAACATATTAAATTAAAATCATCAATAAATTTATATTTTGATTTTAATCTGCTGAATAAAAATTCATACCTGGAGACTGTAATATGGCCACAACCTCACTGTGACCTCTCTCTCTTGCTTTATCCAGAGGTGTTTTACCATCTTCGTCACGGAGATCTGGATTTGCTCCATGCCTTAACAAAGTCTAGAAAAACAAAGAGCAAGCTTTTAACAAAGATATCATTAGTGAAAATCAGGTAATATGCAAATCATATCTTTGTTTAAATATTAATAATCATAAAAACATAATAGTTGGTCTGGTACACTTGAATGAACATACCATTTGAGAGCCCCATTAACAATTTTAAATATTCTCTTCATTTTTCATTAAAAAAAGCCCTTTTTTATAATGTATATCTTCATTGCCTACATTATACTGAGCAGGGACTTGATTTTCCAGTTGAATTATTTTTCAATACTAACTCCCAGGTGGCAATGCCACAGTAAACCTCACCTTCCACTGCGAGGCAAATCCCTCACCACATAAAAGCACAATGGCTTTTAACTATCCATTGAATTGTCATTTCAAAATATGATCGTCATTCTCAGCAAGGGAACAAATAAATATCAGGTACCTCTGATTAACCTTCCATTATTAATAACAGATTTTTTTGAAAAGTTTGTCAACAAATTGGTCCACAGTTCCTCAAATTATTTGAGCCCTTCATTGCAGTCATGCTACGAAATGGGCACAACAATCAGTCAAATCTCAATTAAATCTCGAAATATAAATTAATACGATAATGAGACAATCTTCAATAATTGCCACATATAACTCCAGTTTTTTTCTCCCAACTGCACCCAAATACTTTTGCTGGGAATCATCTGTCTTGGTGCCAGCAATGTTTAAGAAACTCATCTAAGCTATTGCCCTACTTGTGTGTAATTGTTAGTGTGATGTCGCAGCCATTTAATTGAACTCAACACACACAAAAATAACTCCAACGAGACACCACAAACAGCAATCATGAGAAGCTATGTTTAATTTTCACCATAAGCCAAGCCCTTCTTAGCTCAACTGTTATCCTTCATAAAAAAATACAGTGCCCTCCATAATGTTTGGCACAAAGACCCATCATTTATATATTTGCCTCTGTACTCAATTTTGGTCCCCTAATTTGAGGAAGGACATTCTTGCTATTGAGGGAGTGCAGCATAGGTTTGCAAGGTTAATTTCTGGGATGGCGGGACTGTCATATGCTGAGAGAATGGAGCGGCTGGGCTTGTACACTCTGGAATTGAGAAGGATGAGAAGTGATCATATTGAAACATATAAGATTATTAAGGGTTTGGACACGCTAGGGGCAGGAAACATGTTCCCGATGTTGGGGGAGTCCAGAACCAGGGGCCACAGTTTAACAATAAGGTGTAAGCCATTTAAAACGGAGATGAGGAAACACTTTTTCTCACAGAGAGTTGTGAGTCTGTGGAATTCTCTGCCTCAGAGGGCGGTGGAGACTGGTTATCTGGATGCTTTCAAGAGAGAGCTAGATAGGACTTTTAAAGATAGCAGTGGATTAGGGGAGAAGGCAGGAACGGGGTACTGATTGTGATGATCAGCCATGATCACATTGAATGCGGTGCTGGCTCGAAGGGCCGAAGGGCCGAAGGGCCGAATGGCCTACTCCTGCACCTATTGTCTACACCACCATTTGAGATTTGTAATAGAAAAAAAATCACATGTGGTTAAAGTGCACATTGTCAGATTTTAATAAGAGCCATTTTTATACATTTTGGTTTCACCATGTAGAAATTACAGCAGTGTTTATACATAGTCCCCCCATTTCAGGGCACCATAATGTATGGGACACCGCAATGTCATGTAAATGAAAGTAGTCATCTTTAGTATTTTGTTGCAAATCCTTTGCATGCAATGACTGCTTGAAGTCTGCGATTCATGGACATCACCAGTTGCTGGGTGTTGTCTCTGGTGATGCTCTGCCAGGCCTGTATTCCAGCCATTTTTAGCTTAAGCTTGTTTTGGGGGATAATCTCCTTCAGTTTTCTCTTCAGCATATAAAAGGCATGCTCAATTGAGTTCAGATCAGGTGATTGATTTGGCCACTCAATAATTTATCATTTTCTAGCTTTGGAAAACTCCTTTGTTGCTCTAGCATTATGTTTGGGATCATTGTCTTGCTGTAGAATGAACTGCCGGCCAATGGGTTTTGAGGCTTTTTTTTTAAAGTAATATTTTTATTAGAAGCAATGCATACTGTCTAAGGTACAACAGTTCTTCAAATACAAATTAGACTTGTCACAAAAATTGTACAGATGTTACGAAATAATTTATATATGCTTCTGTTTTGGTTTTTTTGGGAAAGTAAAGGAGTGGTAAAAAAGTAAAAGTATAGATCAATAATCAAGAGATGGTGATTAAATAATAATGATTATATAAGAAAATAAAAAAATAAAAAAAATAATTAAAAAAAGGAAAAAATTATAAAAATAAACAAATAAAAAATAAAAACAATTATTATATAATAAAAAAATAAGGAATACATCTTAACAATGAATGGAGCAATTTCACATGACAATATCTATAGAGACGTGTATACAGATCCCAGAATACATCTTTTCATCTAATCCTACACATGGGTACTTATTGAGTTACGATGCTGAGCTCAGCTTCCCCTTTAAATAATCAATGAATGGAGACCATATTTGTTCAAAAAGTTCGTATTTGTCCATTAGGACAAACCTAACTCTCTCCAAATGCAACGTCTCCGACATTTCCACAGTCCACATTTTGATTGTGGGGGATAATGTTCCCTTCCAGAATTTTAATATTAATTTTTTTCCAATTATCAAACAGTAATCAAGAACATTTCTTTGACTTACTGTTAATATTAAGCTTGAATCAGGAACTCCTAATATATTAGCTTTAGATCGGGGTCCAATTTAGTTTTAAGAACTTCAGAAATGATTCTAAAAATATCAGCCCAATAACTATTGAGTTTTATGCATGTTACAAAACTATGAGTTAAGTTAGCTTTAAATTCTGACATTTATCGTAAATAGAAGAAATGTTAGGAAAAATTCTATTTAATTTCGTTTTTGAGTAGTGTAATCTATGTAATACTTTAAATTGTACCAAAGTATGTCTGGCATTTAATGACAATCGGTGTATACGTTGTAAACTTTCTTCCAAAGTGTCTTTCATTATAGATAGACCTATTTCATTTTCCCATATCTGTCAGTATGATTCTGTTGTTGGGACTTCCCTGTCCAAAAGAGTATTATATATGTACGCTATTAGTTTTTCTGTATTTGGATGCTTGTTAAGCCACTCATCCAGTAATCCTGGTTCTCTATTCTTATAGTCTTGATTGTTTGACTTGATATAGTCTCTAATTTGTAAATACCTAAACAAGTTGTTTGGGTGTAAACCATAGATATCTTTTAACTCTTGAAATGAGAGAAATTTTCCTTTCCTGTAAAGGTGATCTATCCTTATAATTCCTAATTTTTTCCAGTGTCTAAACCCCTTATCTAGTATAGAAGATTTAAATAAGGGATTATTCATAATTGGTAAACAAAGTAACATATTATCCAAATGTAAAGTCTTAACTATTTGTTTCCAAATACATATATTGCTATAAATTATAGGGTTTTCCCCGTAAGGTTTTTTTTGTACTTCACTTGGAGCAAGAAGAATCGAACTTATATCAAACGGTAAACAGTCTTCCATGTCCATCTTTAGCCAAGCTGGTACCTGATCCATTTTTACCAACCAAAAATTTATTCTTAATCTGAACCGCCCAAAAATAATATTAAAAAATTAGGTAGCGCTAATCCTCCATTTATCTTGGATTTACATAAGTATTATTTACTTATTTGTAATCCCAAATACAGCTGCTAATAATAGAATCGATTAAAAAAATAAATAAATATGTAAGTCCATTTATCTTGGATTTACATAAGTGTTTTTTACTTATTCTGTGATTTTTATAATCCCAAATAAAGCTGTTAATAATAGAATCAATTAAAAAAAAAGTTTTAGGGAGATATAAAGGGATAGCTTGAAATAAATATAATAATTGTGGTAAAAAGATCATTTCTATAGCATTTATTCTGCCAATCATTGATATCGGTAGTGTTTTCCAGTATAAAATATTCTTTTTTAGTTTATCCAATAACTGAGGATAATTTAATATGAATAAAAAATTATAAGATTTGGATACATTAATTCCTAGATATTTAAATTTGTCCGTAACTATTTTAAACAGAAATTGTTGTAATATATTTAATTTTATTCCAGTTATAGGCATAATTTCACTTTTATTCCAATTAATTCTATATCCTGAAAATGTACCAAACTTAGTTATAACGTTAAGTAAGTTAGGAATACTAATCTCCGGTTTTGTGATATATATTAAAACATCGTCTGCATATAAAGATATTTTATTAGTTGTGGTATTAGTATTGTATCCATATATTTCTGGATCTGATCAAATCCTTTCGGCTAATGGCTCGATTGCAAGAGCAAATAATAAGGGTGATAACGGGCATCCTTGTCTACAATCCCTAAAGAGATTAAATTTGGCTGATAACATTTGATTTGTTAGTATTCTTGCTGTTGGGTTGGAGTACCAAATTTTAACCCATTTACAAAATCTATCCCCAGTTGAAATTTCTGCATTATCTTAAATAAGTAAGGCCATTCAACCTGGTCGAATGCTTTTTCGTGATCTAGTGAAATGACAGCTAATTCAATATCATTAATTCTTTTTGAATATATAATATTGAATAATCGTCTCAAGTTATAAGTGGAATAACGTTTGGGAATAAAGCCTGTTTTAACATGATGTATTAGTTTATTAATTACTAAACTTAACCTTTGGGATAAAATGTTAGTTAATATTTTTTGATCAGTATTTAGAAGAGCAATTGCTCTATACGATCCAGGATCTTCCAGATCCTTATCTACTTTAGGAATGAGCGTGATTGTAGACTCATTTAGAGTTTCTGGTAACTTTCCTTGTTCGTAAGCATATTTATATATCGCTTGTAAACGTGGGGAAATCAAGTCGTAAAACTTCTTATAAAATTCAGCACTTAGGCCATCAGGGCCAGCAGCTTTTCCATTTTTCAACGATCTGATTGATTCCTCAATGTCTTTAACTGATATTTCAGCATCTAACAAGTCTTTGCCTTCCTGATCTAAACCTTTAATATGACATTCGTGTAGGAATGTTTCCATTCCATCCGATTGCCCCGTCAGTTTAGTCGAGTAACGTTTTTGATAGTAATGCAGAAATCTGTCATTAATATCTTTTGGTAAAGTTAATATTTCTCCTTGTTTTGATCTGATTTTATATATCATTTTTTCCTCATCTGATTTTCTAAGCTGGCGTGACAATGATTTTTGTGGTTTATCACCAAATTCAAAATGTACTTGTTTAGTCTGTTGAAAAAGTTTTATAACATGATTTGAGTATATTTTATTTAGCTTATATTTTAATATTGCAATTTTATTATGTATCACCTTAGATGGGGATATTGCATTTTCAATATCTAATTGCTTTATTTCATTTTCTAAAGTTTGTTACATCTTTCGGTTTTCCTTATTAAAGTATGCTGCTTGCGCAGATATTATAGCACCACGCATAAAGGCTTTAAATGTGTCCCAAAGAAGTGACGCAGAAATTCCGGGGTAGTCATTAGTCAAAAAAAAATTTAATCTGTTTTTCCAGATAATCATAACAAGCTTTTCCATTTAAAATTTGAGGGTTGAGTTATACCATTTAATTTAATCTTAAATGTTAATGGTGCATGATCCGAAATAATAATGATGATATTTTGAGGCATTTGTTTGAACTTGAGCAGATAGGATGTGTCTATACACTTCAGAATTCATTATGCTATTACTATCAGCAGTTGTATCGTCAAAGAAGATAAGCGAGCCAGTACATTCGGAAGCCATACATACCCAGGCCATAACACCCCACCACAGTGTTTCACAGATGAAGTGGTATGCTTTGGATCTTGGGCAGTTCCTTCTCGCCTCCATACTTTGCTCTTGCCATCACCCTGATATAAGTTAATCTTCGTCTCATCTGTCCACAAGACCTTTTTCCAGAACTGTGGTTGCTCTTTTAAGTAATTCTTGGCAAACTGTAACCCGTCCATCTATTTTTGCGGCTAACCAGTGGTTTCTATCTTGCAGTGTAGCCTCTGTATATCTGTTCATGAAGTCTTCTGCGGACAGTGGTCATTGACAAATCCATACCTGACTCCTGAAGAGTTTTTCTGATCTGCCAGACAGGTGTTTGGGAACCTTTCTCTATTATAGAGAGAATTCGTCTGTCATCAGCTGTGGAGGTCTTCTTTGGCCTGCCAGTCCCTTTGCGATTGGTAAGCTCACCAGTTCTCTCTTTCTTCTTATTGATGTTCCAAACAGTTGATTTTGGGAAGTTTGGCTGATGTCTCTAACAGTTTTATTCTTGTTTCTCAGTCTCATATTGGCTTCTTTGACTTTCATTGGCACAACTTTGGTCTTCATGTTGATAAACAACAATAAAAGTTTCCAAATGTGATAGAAAGACTGGAGGAAAGACTAGGTGCTGAGAACTATCTTATACCTGCATTAAAGAGGCATTTAAACACACCTGAGCAATTACAAAAACATGTGAAGCCATGTGTCCCAAACATTATGGTGCCCTGAAATGTTGGGACTATGTAAAAACACAGATGTAATTTTTACATGGTGAATCCAACATGTATAAAATGGCCTTTATTAAAATCTGACAATGTGCACTTTAACCACATGTGATTTTTCTATTACAAATCTCAAGTTGTGGAGTATTGGGGCAAATAAATAAATGATGGGTCTTTGTCGCAAACATTATGGAGGGCACTGTGTGAACCAACAAATCAAGAAATATATCTAGATTGGCTGCAATAACTTTGTATCACATTGCCCGTTACCTAGTAATTAAACTCTTTTCCACAATAGTTAATTCAAAGAGAAGAATCGATCAAACCTTTGCAACTTGTGGTCTTCCAAAACAAGCTGCATAATGCAACGATGAGGATCTCTGACCCCTGTTGACATCAGCACCTCTCTCACATAGAAATTCCACCTGAAAAGATCGTTTGATGAGATATTTCTGTTTTAAGTAACCATTAAATTTTCCAATCTATACTCGGTGCAAAATTTAATTTTTTGTTCTTAACGTTACTAATTTGACACCTGACTGAAAAGAATAGCAGGTGGCTTCTACTCTACTGGAGATTATTATTTTACGGCTCGCATCAATATTTAAGCTTGAACAATGGACTAGCTCAAAAAAGTGGAAGGATTTGCTTACCATTTCCTGAGTTCCAAAAGCTGAAGCCCAATTCAAAAGGGTTTGGCCCACATCATCCATGAAGTTCACTTCAAAAGCTAATGCAACAAAATAAAAAATAAAAAAATCAGACTGAGTGAAGACACAGTTTAAGAAAATCAATGTTGTTTTTCCACACGCAGACATTAACCTACCTCCAGTATCAATGGCATCTATCAGTGCGTCGGTGTCTTTACTACGAATGCAATCAATAAGCTGACGATGAGAACGCTCTCCAGAACTGTCCAGCCTCCTTAGGCCAGGGATCCTGCCCGTGGAACCAGCACTAGACTTTGGTAAAGCTTTACGTCCTTCAAAAAGTAATACCAGAAGTAGATCCACCAGCCGCATAGTGTCAAGCACACACCTTTCATCACCCTGCAGTGCACTTTCTATCGAGTCAGGTAGTGCGGATCTTAATAAATCCTAAGGGGAAAACATCTATTAACAATACAATGATGAAATCAAACAACAAATATTAAAACAGGACAAAAAGCATGATAACCTCATTATCTATGGATTCCTGTAGTCAATGAATAGAGCCAACTGCTTTAATTTGAACTATAAAAAACAAAATCGTACAGAACCAGAGTACTCTAATGAGTTTGATTGCAGATATCCAATTCAGAAGTCAAAGATTTTTCTAGTTCTCATTTTAGTAAATATATAACAAAGTGACCCAAAGTTGAATATGAATTGTGCTATCAGGAGAATATAGAGATAATGCGTAGTTTAAATACAAATATAAAGTCCAAAATATTTAAAATTATAACATATGAAAATCTTCACAGGAATTAAGTATTGTCTACATCAGGGATCGGCAACCTAAGGCCCCTGGGCCGAATGCGGCCCGCAATCCAAAATCATCCGGCCCGCAGGCGGATTGCCCCCCCCCCGTAATCATCTGGCCCGCCGAGCGCCCGCCCCGAGTGCGGCCGAACTCTGGCTGTACCGCATCCTGCGCAAAGCCGCCGGCAGGACCGCGCACCTTCTGTGAACACGTTTAAGAAAAAACTGCAGATGCTGGAAAAATCGAAGGTAGACAAAAATGCTGGAGAAACTCAACAGGTGAGACATGCAAGGATTGCATGAAGCTGCCTCACCCGCTGAGTTTCTCCAGCATTTTTGTCTACCCTCTGTGAACACGTGATTTGATGCCTGCCATCCGGGGCGGGATCCATGTGTACACGTGATAGATGTGGACCACCATCCGCTCATAGACATGCGTCCCGGCCCCTATGCCGAACAAGGTTGCTGACTCCTGGTCTACATTTTTCATATCTACTATCTATATCATTCTTCAATTAAAATAATAATTGTTTTCCCCCAAAAAGTCATATGCAAATCTTCAACCACCCTTTGTTATTCCTTTGCTACTGTAGAATCATGCCCAAGTAGGGAGTTAAAAGAGTTGAATCCTTACATGTGTCACAACAGGTGAGCCTCTACAAAGTGTGGAAAGTAGACTAACAATTGTTGAGACTTGGTTACTAAGTTTAGAATCAGCTGCATTTGGAGTTGCTCCTGTGGACGTACGGCCAGGTTTGCAAGCAGATGAAGACCCTCCTGCCACCAAACCACCTGCTGCTGCCATACGAGAAAGCAGTTCTTCAGTCAACCCATGTTTTGCCAAAGGAGCAGGATCAACTCCACGACGGGTGAATCGATCCGCTAATGAAGCAAAACAACGCAGAGCTCCATCCGATACCTGAAATAAGAAAAGATGCATCCACTATCTGAATTAAATCTATGCCGCGCAGAAGTGAAAACATGCGAGGTGCAGTGAAAAGCTATTTTGTTGCGTGCTATCTAGTCAGCGGAAAGACTACAGATGATTACAATCAACCACAGTGTACAGATATAGCTTAAACGGAATAACATTTAGTGCAAGATAAAGTGCAATAAAGTCTGTTAAAGATAGCAATCAAAAGATAATTCAGTTTTCTTTTGCTATTGAACATTTGAAACAACTATTGTTGAAGTGAACTGAAGGCTATATGAATGTAATGTTAGTTTAAAAATGACCCTCCTTCCTCCCAATAATAACATTTAAATATCTTAACTTCAGGCCAACACTCATATCTTTGAAAGATGTGAAAAGAACTTCGACATCGCAAAAGCTTATTTTGAAAAGGAAAATAAGGTAATAACTTAAGTTGTTAAAATAATTCCAGATAAGATAATATTATCAACTAGCCACTTGCGGTTGGTTCCTGGTTGTACTTACTTGTGGATCTTCGTGTTTCAATAAACTGGACAAAGACTCCACACATGTTTCAAGAGATGAATCCTGAGGCTCCATTTTCCCACAAAGTCTGGAAACTACAGCCATTGCAGAATGTAATGTGTCTTTATGCACAAGGTGACCACTATCTCGTATAAAGGTTAACACACAATTCAAGCCTCCTGCTTCAAATACTGCTCCTGATTCTCGAGTACAGATAAGTTCAAGTACCTATAAAATTAGATCATATTCATTGTCATTTAACAATTTTCTAAGATTAATGACAAACAGAGCAGGGAAGAGAAAAATTGTTTACAATATTGCAAGCTCATTGGTTTTCCCCGGTTTCTTCCCACATTCCAAAGCTGCGCATGTTCGTAGGTTAGGTAGCTTCTGTACATAGTCTCCATGTGTAGGATAGCACTAATATATGGGCGATCGCTGGTCAGCAGGGACTCGGTGGGCCAAAGGGTCTGTTTTCAAAGGGTACCTCATAGTTTAGAGGTACCCTTTGAAAACAGGCCTTTTGGCCCACCGAGTCCCTGCTGACCAGTTCTATCCTGAACTAGTTCTATCCCAAATTGTGATTTGCAAAAAGCACCAAGGTAGATAAGTCCTTAGGGTAGATCTGATAGATCTATTCCAGGTTATTGAGTGAGGCCCGGGACGAGATTGCTTGTGCCATGACGAAGATCTTTGTATCCTTTCTAGCTACAGGCGAGGTCCCGAGAGACTGGCGAGTAGTCAATATTGTTCCTTTGTTTAAGACGGCAAATAGATATAATATAGGAAATTATAGGGTGGCAGACATCACATCAGTGATAGAGAAGCTGTGGGAGAGGACACAGTGGTAGGATTTACACACATTTGAAAGAGAATGAGCTAATTAGGGACAGTCTGCATGGCGTTGTCCAGGGCATGACATGCCTTACGAAGAAGGGTCCCAACCCAAAATGTCACCTATCCATTTTCTCCAGTGGTGCTGCCTGACCCGCTGAGTCACTCCAGCATTTTTGTGTTTATCTTCAGATCTAAAGTTACTCCACATTTCACAAAATCAGTTCCTTATAAATAATAGCAAAGACAAAACAGTCTTTATTAAAATATCAGATTAATTGCAGAAAAGATGGTCATTACCTTAACACACTGTTCAGCAAGATCTCTACTAGTCCTATTATTGAGCTCAACTACAACCAAACGATTACAAAGTGCTTTGATTGCTCCATCCACTCCAACTATCCTTCGTGTACATTCAGCAGACACATCCAAGTAGTATGTGATGGCACGGGCTGTCACTTCCAATACATTATCGGGCGCACTTTCATCCAGAAAAATTTTGCATAGAGCTGGAAGAAAAGTTCGTGGAGGGCACCTACAAAGGGCAAACAAGATATACAATTTAAAGTACGGTATTTATAGAAAAGTATTGCATAAATGTAACCACTTTTTATATTCTATTATTTATATTTATTATTATATTTATATTAATTATAGTATATATGTATTTAATGGGAAAATTCAGATGCCAATAAGATAATATACATAAGAAAATATCACATTAGTTTATGTTAAGGAACAATCACATTTTTTGCACTTTGAATGAAAATTAACAGAAGGCTGATGGTACGCTGCACACACCACTTTACAAAGCAAGACTTTGAAGAAGGGTCTCGACCCGAAACGTCGCCTATCTCCTTCGCTCCTTAGATGCTGCTGCACCCGCTGAGTTTCTCCAGCTTTTTGTGTACCCAAGACTTTACAAGGCATCTTTTTAAAGATTAACATATTAAAAACTATTCATTTCATCAACGACACAAGCATACAGATTAATGTGCAAATTTCAACTCAATCATCAAATTTCCATCCCAGCATGGTATTTTGCAAATTTATAAACAAGAAAATAAAATGTAACAGGGAGGTTACTTGAATTACGCCCAGACACAATTCAGCTTGCAATTTTAACAGTGTGGAATATTACATTGTTGAACTGTAAAGGCCTTAATTTGAGTACTTTTTAAAAACGTGATCAATAGTGATTAATTGTCATATACAATGAAAACAGAAGTGAAATTCAAACTTGCAACATAATAGGTTTGTAAACACAGTACTCACAGTTAACTCAATAAATAAAATAAAGTTCAATAAATTTTAAGAACAAATAACATTAGTGTAAAACAAAAGCCCAAAGTCCCAAATGCAACCAAAATAATTTGAAGTTTGTACTTTAGTTGGGAGTTTGCAGTGTTCAATAGCTGTTCCTAAACCCGGGGGTCACAGTTTTCAGATTCCTATACTTTCTTCCCAATGGCAGAAGTGAAATGAGAGTGGCCAGAGTGGTGTGGGTCCTTGATGCTGCTGGCTGCCTTTTTGAAGCAGTGATTCCTATAGATCCCTTCAATGGAGGGGAGGTTAATACCCGTATTAGACTAGGTGATCAATGTTAATGACAAATTTCAAGACAAGAGTATAAACCTACTTAGCTCATAAAGTATTTAACCGTGTAATGGCATTGATTCAAATAAAGAAACTTGAAAATAAAGATCATGATAAAAGTGTGAAAATGACAGGAGGTGTGAAAATGACAGATCAAAGCAGACATTGATCAAGGAAACAGAATGGTTCATTGTTAGCTGAGGGGAAGGTGACTATGAGGAATACAATCAGTAAAATTAATCAGGAGGACAGTAAAATTAGTGGGAGAACTAGTGTGGGGGAGGGACAGAGAGGGAAAGCAGAGGGTTACTTGAAGTTAGAGAAATCAATATTCATACCGATGGATTGTAACCTGCCCAAGCAAAATACGAGGTGCCGTTTCTCCAAGTTGTGAAATAGATAGATTTGCACAAAAATATAGGTTGGCTAATTAATCAGTTTGCAGACAATACAATATTTCAAGAGTCAAGGGTGCACAAAAGGCTGGAGAAACTCAGCGGGTGCAGCAGCATCTAAGGAGCGAAGGAGATAGGCGACGTTTCGGGTCGAGACCCTTCTTCAGACTGGTCAGGGATCAGGGAAACGAGAGATATTTAGACGGTGATGTGGAGGAATAAAGAACAATGAATGAAAGATATGCAAAAAAGTATCGATGATAAAGGGAACAAGCCATTGTAAGCTGTAGTGTGAAAATGAGAAGCTAGTGCGACTAGGGTGGGGGAGAGAGATAGAGAGAGGCAAGAGTGCTTTAATGTCATATGTCCCATATAGAACAATGAAATTCTTACTTGCAGCAGCACAACAGAATATGTAGACATAGTACACTGTTAACTATATAATAAACAAGATAAAAAAGTTCAGTGTGTGCATATAAACACGCACGCACACACACACACTCACAAATATTCACATTTATAGATTATGGGGTAAGCCATTTAGAACGGAGATGAGGAAACACTTTTTCACACAGAGTCTGTGGAATATTCTGCCTCGGAGGGCAGTGGAGGCCGGTTCTCTGGATACTTTCATGAGAGAGCTAGATAGGGCTCTTAAACATAGAGGAGTCAGGGGATATGGGGAGAAGCCAGGAACGGGGTACAGATTGGGGATGATCAGCCATGATCACATTGAATGGCGGTGCTGGCTCAAAGGGCTGAATGGCCTACTCCTGCACCTATTGTCTATTGTATATATATATATATACACTATTGGGTCTGCTTCCCCAACGCACCCGTTCCCTACCCATAGCCCCTACGGGAGGCGTGGTCCTCCAACTCAAGCCGTTACTGAACGTAAGATTCCAGCACTCACCTTGCCTTCCTCAGCAGTGATCTGTTAAAAAAAAATCCAATAGCAATTCACCCTCCCCCCTTTAGTCGAGTCATCGTTTGAAGCTGGTCAGTTTGAAAATCAAAGACGTCATCATTTGAAGCTGGTCGGTTTGAAATTCAAAGTAATTAATCAGTAATAAGTCAAGAAATAAAGCATAAAATGTTCAGTGAAAGTGAAGTCAGCCTCAAGGGGAAAATTGTGAATCCGAATATGTAAAAATCTTGTAAAAGTTGACATTTTTAAAGCTTTATTCACGAATTACGTGTCAAATATAGGATTAAAACTTCATTGAGGCTAGTCTCTGCTAGCTGAGCCATAGTGGCGTCATTATTTGAAACTGGTGGTTTTAATTTCAGTCTTTTTCACTTTTTTAGACTTTAATCAATAAGTTGAGAAATAAAGCATGAAATGTTCAGATAAGGTGTCCTGGCCTTGACGGGAAAAAATGTCAACTGGAATATGTAAAAATGTTATCGTTACTGCGTAGTTTTTTCACGAAGATGTTATGACAACCACATGTACAAACACACATATACACACTAACAAGATCAGAGTTTTAATAAGTATATAATGATGATATACACACACACGCTCACACAACCCCAACAAACCCCAATAATAGTTCAATAATAGTCTATGTAGTTCAGAGCTTATTTGAGGTTGTAGTGTTTAATGGCTGTAGGGAAGAAGCTGTTCCTGAACCCGGACGTTAATTTTCAGGCTCCTGTACCTTCTTCTTGATGGCAGGGGCGAAATGAGTGTGTGGCCAGGATGATGTAGGTCTAAAATTATGCTGGCTGCCTTTTAGAGGCAGCGATTCCAGTAAATCCCTTCAATGGTGTGGAGGTCAGAGCCAGTGATGGACTGGGCAGTGTTCACAACGTTTTGCAGTTTTCTTCGCTCCTGGACATTCATATTGCAGAACCAGGCTGTGATGCAACCAGTCAATATGCTCTCTAATGTACACCTGCAGAGGTTCAAGGGAATCCTCTCTGATATACCAAATCTCCGTAGTCTTCTCAAGAAGTCAGGGCGTTGATGTGCTTTCTTTATAATTGCGTCAGTGTGCTAAGTCCAGGAAAGATCTTCAGAAATATGCACGCCCAGGAATTTGACGTTTTTGACTCTCTCCACCATCGTCCCGTTGATATAAAGATTGTGGATCCTCTTCCTTACTCTTCCAAAGTCCACAATCAGTTTATTGATCTTAGTGATATTGAGAGCCAGATTGTTGAGCTGGCACCATTTGGTCAATCGATCAATCTCACTTCTATACTCTGACTCATCAGTAATTCGTCCAACAAAAGACGGCGAACTTGAAGATGGAGCTCCCACCAACTTTGGTTCGCACGGTGTCCAGCTTTACAGTCATGAGTAGAGCGAGTAGAGCAGGAGGTTGAGCACACAGCCTTGAGGTGCTCCCGTACTGCTTGTTATTGAGTAATAAACATTTCTGCCAATTCAAACAGACTGTGGTGAGGACGATCCAATTACGGAGGGATGTGCAGAGACCCAGTTCTGTGAGCTTGGTAATCATCTTTTTTTGTATCAAAAACTATTTATTTAATTACTATCACGATATAAAACAAAACTGCGATGACACACCCACCAACATATTACAAAATCAACAAATTATTCGGACAATAAATTTCCAAACAACTATGTTACAATCCTTACAAATATACTAAATAACTACTAAACAACTATGTCCCTTTATAACACCACCCCGGCGCGGACGTAACCCCGGTAAAGGGGCAAGCCCTCTTCCGCCTGGCACTGTGACTCAATAGACAATAGGTGCAGGAGTAGGACATTCGGCCCTTCGTGCTAGCACCGCCATCCACTGTGATCATGGCTGATCATCCACAATCACTATCCCGTTCCTGCCTTCTCCCCATATCCCTTGACTCTGTTATCTTTACGAGCTCTATCTAACTGTCTTGAAAGCATCCAGAGAATTGGCCTCCACTGCCTTCTGAAGCAGAGAATTCCACAGATTCACAACTCTCAGGGTGAAAAAGCTTTTCCTCGTCTCTGTTCTAATTGGCCTACCCCTTATTCTTAAACTGTAGTCCCTGGTTCTGGACTCCCCCAACACCGGGAACATGTTTACTGCCTCTAGCGTGTCCAATCCCTTAATAATCTTAATGTTTCAATAAGATCCCCTCTCATCCTTTTATATTCCAGTATATGCAAGCCCAGTCGCTCCATTCTATCAACATATGACAGTCCCGCTATCCCGGAAATTAACTTTGTGAACCTACGCTGCACTCCCTCAATAGCAAGAATGTCCTTCCTCAAATTTGGAGACCAAAACTGCACACAATACTACAAGTGTGGTCTCACTAGGGCCCATGTACAACTGCAGTAGGACCTCCTTGCTCATAAACTCAACTACTCTTGTTATGAAGGCCAACATGCCTTTAGTTTTCTTCACTGCCTGCTGTACCTGCATGCTTACTTTCAGTGACTGATGAACAAGGACCCCCCAGATCTCATTGCACTTCCCCTTTTCCCAACTTGACACCATTCAGATAACAATCTGCCTTCATGTTTTTGCCACCAAAGTGGATAACCTCACATTTATCCACATTAAACTGCATCTGCCATGCATCTACCCATTCATCCAACCTGCCCAAGTCACCCTGCATCCTCACAGCATCCTCCTCAAACTTCACACTGCCACCCAGCTTTGTGTCATCTGCAAATTTGCTAATGTTACTTTTAATCCCTTCATGTAAATCATTCATGTATATTGTAAGTAGCACCGAGCCTTGCGGTACCCCACTAGTCACTGCCTGTCATTCGGAAAGGGACGCGTCAATCCTTACTCTTTGTTTCCTGTCTTCCAACCAATTATCTATCCATGTCAGTACCTACTCCCAATACCATGTGCTCTAATTTTGCGCACTAATCTCCTATGTGGGACCTTATCGAAGGCTTTCTGAAAGTCCAGGTACACTACATCCACTGGCTCTCCCTTGTCCATTTTCCTAGTTACATCCGCAAAAAAAATCCAGAAGATTAGACAAGCATGATTTCCCCTTCGTAAATCCAAGCTGACTTGAAACGATCTTGTTACTGCTATTCAAATGTGCCGCTATTTCATCTTTTATAATTGACACCCAGCATTTCCCCCACCACCGATGGCCAGCTTGGCCAGGCCTAGGAGCAACCAAACCAGCCGTCTTCGTCCCTACTCCCTCCCTAGATCCCGTCACCAGTCCTTCGGTCACAGAGAGCAGAGCCGCTCCTCCCCCTACGAACCCTGGGTGGAGCGGCGGTGCTCCTTTCCCTCCGGACCTTGGCTACAAGGGACGCTCTACTGGTCCCTCTACCCTCAGCAGGAACGACGCTGTTCTTGGCCTTGCGTCCATGTCCAAGTCGTCCAAGAAGGACCTGAGCTGACGCCGGTCGTTCCCCTCCCTCTCCTTTTGAGGATGATGTTCAGCGAGCTGGTGAGCCCGTGTAAGTTTCGACACTGGAGGGAGGCCAGTCTGGGCCGATGTTGGGCTCCTTCGGTGGTCGTGACTAACTCGCGGATTTCCTCCACTGGAATGAGTGGAGTGGCATTGGGGGGGGAACGAGAACATCCATTGACTCATTGTCCGAGGAGTCCCCTTCCACCCTCTCACTGTAGATGGAGTCACCATCCCCATCCCCGGACACACCCTTAGTGCTTGATACTCCCACCCCACCCTGTGCAGTGTTTGCCTCTGCCCCACCCGCTGGTCTCTCCTCCACCTCAGTCTCACCCCAGTGGCAGAGGGGCCTTCCCCAGATGTCTCCGGGGAGTCAAGACCACCGACAGTAGGGGCGTCTATCCCTCCACCAGTTGGGCCCAGAGTGGACTCTGGTGCACCCACTCAGGGAGTCCCTCTGGAGCCAGTTCCTGAGGGAGAGAAGGGCTGGTTTCCCCGCCTACAGTCTCTACCTCCAGAGGCGTGCTCTACGCCTCATCCTGGGTGGGCTGTTCCTGGGCTTCCTCGGGTGCCTGATGCAGGACTCCCTCCCTAACAGGAATCTCACCCTGCTCCATATCACCGAGTGGTCCCTATCGTCACCCTCCCCAGAAACCCCTCCAGAACATAGAACCGGGGCACGAACCAAAGGGCGGGAGTCTTCCTCCACCACAGTACTCCTCTCTCCCTGGAGGATTCCTGTTCGTCCCCCTTCCGCTCCTCCCTAGAGAGATTCCGAATATGCCCCACTTCTTTACAGGCATACCACCTTGGACGCTCCGATGTCCAGAAGACGGTAAAATCACACCCATCCTGCTGGACACAGAAGCTCCCGTCAACTAAATCCTCCCGGTCCAGCAACATCGTCAGCTGGCGTCGGAGGGACAGAACATGTTGCAGCTCCTTCCTGCGGAACCCCTGGGATATCGGAGTGATGTCCGTGAGTACCTTCCCCAGGGTGTGAAGGTGGGGAAGGAGGGCCTCAATTGTGATGCAGCTGAAGTTCCTGTTGGCCTTGTTGATGGCCTTGTCAAGGTCATATCTGGACTTTTTATACACCTCTGCAAGTATTTCATGGAGTTGTCGATAGTAAGGAAGATGGTCAAAGAATTGAACAAGCGTTAGACCGGAAATATGGGCAAGGAAATGGCAGATGGAACTTAATCCAAATGTGAAGTTTTTGACTTTGTTTAGGGGAGGAGTATGTTGTGAATGGCAGGAACCCCAGGAGCACTGATGTCCAGAGGGCTTTCCAGCACAAGTCTAACTCTTTGAATGTAACAACATAAATAGATAGGCATACAGCATGATTGCCCAACAGTCTTTGTTAAAATGGAGGCTTGCGATAAAGAGGCTTCCGAATAAAGTCATTCGGCTCATCCGAGTTTGCTCTGCCATTTAATCATGGCTGATTTATTTTACCCCTCAACCCCACTGTCCTCCCTTCTCCCCCGTAACCTTTGACACCCTTCCTAAACGAGAACCTATCAATCTCCGCTTTAAAACCAAATAAATAACTTATGCCTTCCTTTATCAGTAGATAGCTTAAACCTCATTTCCCTCATATACAAAAAGCAAAACTGACAACTTCTTGCAACTGTTCATTTTTATGTAAGCTAGTTTTGCACATAGTGGCTGAAAGGAAACCTAGGTACTGAACTTAATCTAATGCATTATTTATAATTCAATAAAAATAAACAAGTGGCAAAACTTCCAAGATCAGTATGGTTACCACAAAAATATTGGTCTTATTTAAACATATACATCATTATATCGTGATAAAATTGAGACTATTTTTATAGTACATCCAAAGCTATTTGTGATATCAATACACCAGCAGTCAATGGAAATCAGCTTTTTATTGCGTACATAATAGAGGAACCACCCTTCCCTTTGTGTCCAAATACTACAGGCATAAATACTTGACATTGCTAAATTATTTTTAGCTTACGATTTGTGTCAAGTATAATTGAGAATTTCGGAAGGGCATTATATCTCCAAACCCCTCTGTATACGACCGCTTTACACTCTTCGTACATTGATTATCCTTCTAAAAATGTTTATTTGCTATTTCTCTAATGACATTGCAATCATATGTATACAATGCCACGCCGTCACTAAACTGTCACTAAAGCAAAAAAGCAGGGCATGTCCAAATATCTATATGCATCAAAATAAAACTTAGAAAATTGGACATCCAATCTAAAATGCCAAATAAAATCGCCACAAAGAGAATTTGGCAAAAGGTGCATTCTTCAGACTTCAGAGATACAGCGTGAAAACAGGCCCTTCGGCCCACCGAGTCCGCGCTGACCAGCGATGACACTGGTAATTAGCACTATCCTCCATACTAGGGACAAGTTACAATCTTACCACGCCAATCTTACCTGCATGTCTTTGGAGTGTGGGAGGAAACCGAAGCACCCAGATAAACACACATGGTCACAGGGAGAACATACAAACTGCGCAGACAGAACCCGTGGTCAGGATCAAACGCAGGTTTCTGGCACTGTGAGGCAGCTGCCGCCCTTAAGGCCACCTTGTTTCAACCAGTTTAAGTGCCGACCAACCAGTCAAGACAGTTTTAGATGCATTTACAAGAATACATTCATTGAATTAAAACTTGAAAAGATGGAATTACAACTAAATCATCTCAGAAAAAAAGAAATACTTCTGCTGGTAGACACAAAATGCTGGAGTAACTCAGCGGGCGGGACAGGCAGCATCTCTGGAGAGAAGGAATGGGCGACGCTTCGGGTCGAGGCAGTACTTCAGACTGATGTCAGGGGAGCGGGCGAGACAAAGAGAGAATGTAGTCTGAGACCGTAAGACTGGTGGGAGAACTGGGAAGGGATAGAGAGCGAAAGCAAGGGCTATTTGAAGTTAGAGAAGTCAATGTTCATACCTCTGGGGTGTAAACTACCCAAGCAAAATATGGGGTGCTGTTCCTCCAATTGAGGAGGCCTAGGACAGAAATGTCAGATTGGGACTGAGAGTGGGAACTGAAGTGTTGAGCATGCGGGCGACCAGGTAGGTTAAGACGGACTGAGTAGAGGTGTTCAGCGAAGCGATCACCGAGCCTGCACTTGGTCTCGCCGATGTAGAGCAGTTGACACCTGGAACAGCGGATACAGGGGATGAGATTTGAGGAGGTGCAAGTGAACTTCTGCCTCACCTGGAAAGACTGTTTGGGTCCTTGGATGGAGTCGAGGTGGGAGGTAAAGGGACAGATGTTGCATCTGATTCTGCTGCTTCTGAATACAATCCATGATTTTGGCTGATCAACTGGGAGGCACTACTCATTCACTACTCACAACCTGGTTAATCAGGATTGCCCGCAGGATAATTGCTGGCCTACCCTAATTTAGGGAACCCATTTACTGACATTATCAGTTTCAGTATTCCTCTAAGTCAGTTCACCTTTTGCCATCTAAACAAATAATCATTCTTTAGGCAATGAAGTCACAAGAAAAACCGTTTCCCCCCCCACATGATAGAAACATATTTATATGACTATTTCTTATCCAATTATTTATTATCTGACTATTTAACACATTCATGCAAAACTTTCAGGCACCTGTAAGGGTTATCAGTGCAATCTTAATTAAACTTTCTTTAAAAAAAAAATCACAATATGGTACTCGTTTCTGTCTAACAAATTTCAAGGCATGTTAATGCACCATAACATCTCCCCACAATTTCCCTCGTTCACAATTAAATTAGTTCTTATTGTAGATAAGGGCCTATAATTAAAATTATAATTCCAATCTTGATATCAAGCCAATTCGTGCACTGTGTCTGAGTGCTCCTATAGGATGACTCCCATGTACAGTATCAATTTGCATGATTTTTGTTTCCATGGTTGTTACTGGCAAACATAGTCATGCATTTAATTATTTGAATAAGAGTTCTTAATTATTTTGTATTGTGCAGCACGTATCTGCACGGGCCATGTCTGTGCTAATGCAAATGCTATTAATCATTTTAATCCATTAAATTCACTGCAACATTTTGATAACGGATCATTCTACAAACTTCACATGAACCAGAACCAATATTTGTCACCTGAAAAGTCAAGGAGATTTCTATCTGGTTGCAACAAAGAAGAATAGATGTATTGGTATTTTCACACTAGTATGTTCTACTCTATTTAGAAGACAATGAATCCCATTATTTATGATTCATGCACGTTTTAATTGAATAATTCTTTACTTACTTGCGTTTTAATAAAAACTAGGCATCATATATTAATAAACCTTAAACACGCTAAAATAAAAGAGGAAACAGAACAAAACAAATAAAAAGCAGCTGGCACTTAATGCAAGGAGTGATCTTTCTTTGGTGCCCATAGGATTCTATTAACATGGATTTTCCAGTTCCTCAAAAAGTATACATTTGAATCTACCAATTCTTGAAAATGTAAGAATTTAAATTAAAAGACATTAAAATTTAAATTAAAATGTAATGTCTGAATAATATTAGTGAACATCACAAACATGCTTTTCTCTGATAGAACTGTCACAAAATTAAAATAGGAAGTTACCTGCATACCTGCCAACCATTCCGATTTGGGCGGAATTCTTCCGATTTTTCCATCCCAATTCCGAATTCCGATTTTTTTTCCTCAATATTCCGAAAAAAATTGGAATTCGGAATTGGGATGGAAGCGTGCATGCGACCCATGGCGGCGGCGGCGGCGAGGAGACAGCGAGAGAGCACACCGCGCCTGCGCCGCTTATGGGGGCACGCACGGGTGTACGTCAGCACGCAGCCGCATGACCCCGCCCCGCCACGGTGGCGTTCGGCATCACTTGCCCCTCCCCCCGCACTGACGTCACTTTCCCGCCCTCACTGACGTCACGTACCCCGTCCCTCACTGACGTCACGTACCCCGTCCCTCACTGACGTCACGCACCCCGCCCCTTACTGACGTCACGTACCCTGCCCCTTACTGACGTCACGTGCCCCGCCCCTTACTGACGTCACGTGCCCCCGCCCTCACTGACGTCAGACTAATAGGATTCCGATTTTTCATTCTCACAAGTTGGCAGGTATGTACCTGTCAACTCTAATCTCCTCAATTGTTAGTGCCGGACAAGGCGATATTCATATTATTACCCATATCATCCATCTGAGAACAATGTATGCATTTATGTAATTTTTACGAAATTGTAAAACGGGAACCTTTTTCCCTTCGTGACTTTTTACTGACCAGCAGCGCTAACAGGGAATATTTTCTTATATTCCCCTTTCTAGCGAACGCCTATGGACTTTACCTGTTTAAACAGCGGGGAATATAGTCTTATATTCCCCTGGTCTCACATCCGGGAACTTGGCAACGTGACGCTGCGTGACGGCAACGTGACGCTGCGTGACGGCAACGTGACGCTGCGTGCGAAATTTAAAATTTATCTTAAAAAAAAAAAATGGCAGCCGGTTGCGAGAAGAGGTTCGCGATTTAAAAGTTCGACCTTCACATTGTCACATAAATGAATTACATAAATTACATAAATGAAACATAAATGTTACATTCTTTTAGTACCCTTATTTACAATGTTGGAATGGTTTTAGTACCCTTATTTACAATGTTGCAATGCATATTGCAAAATGTATAGATACATTCATATCATATGAGATGTTCAGATTTTCCTCTAGATGTCTGATAATGGGTAATAATAACAATATTGACTGTCCTCTTTCGGGAGATACGACATATATTGCCCTCACTAGATCCATATTGCCCTCGTCTTCGACACGGGCAATATGAATCTACTTCAGGCAATATATGTCGTATCCCCCTCAAGGCCAGTCAATATTCTATTATTATCTAAGCAAGGGGTTCTCAACCAGGGGGGGAATTCCCCCCAGGGGTGGGATTTCAGGTTTTCAGAGGGGGAATTGGGACCACAGATTAGCAAACTCAAACTGTTAGAAATAAAGGATTTTCAGATTTATATGCATATTATTTGGAATGCACTTTTTGAGGCAGACAATCTTGGAAAGGAGGGGGGGAATGACATTCTGACATATGGTGAAAGTGGTGCATGGGGCAAACAAGGTTGAGAACCTCTGATCTAAGCTTTGATAAGGTAGACTGCACTCAACGGCTAGGGAATCCACATTTGTAAAACAATCACTTTTATAAATAACTAGACCCAGTGCAGACCCGTTGGGTCTGTTCCCCCCCATGTGGCGTCACACACACTAACTACCCCCCTGCACACACACTAACTACCCCCCTTGATATTATATTAATATTATTAATTTGCTCCTTTTACCCCATAACCGCCCTATCCACTGACGCATAGCCCCCAACTCGCAGGCGCGTCTAGGGGGGGGGGGTGGTTAGAGAGTGAGGGCAGAGAGAGAGGGCAGAGACAGAAGGGCAAGAGACAGAGGGAGAGGGGGGCGGAGGGGAGGAGAGGATGGGTGGGTGAGGGGGGGAGGAGGGGAGAGGGAGATGGAGAAAGAGTGGGGAGGGGGAGATAGGGAGAGAGTGGGAGGTGAGGGGGATGAGAATGGGGGAGGGGATCGGGGGAGGATAAAGGAGGAGACAGGGGTAGGGGAAGGGGGTGGTAGAGGGGGGAGGGTGGGTGAGGGGGTAGAGAGGGGTGGGGGAAGGGGAGGGGAGAGGGGAAGGTGAGAGGAGAGGGGGTGGGGGAGAAGATGGGAGTAAAGGGAGAAGGGGAGGGGAGAGGAGAGGGGGAGGGAAGAGATGGAGAGAGGAGGGGGAGAGAGAGGAGGGGAGAGATAGAGAAAGGGGAGGGAGAGAGGTGGGGAGGGGGAGGGAGAGGGGAAGAGTGGGGGGAGAGGGGTAGCAGGGAGTGGTGCAAGAGAGAGGGGAAGGGTGGGGGGAGGGGGTGAAGAGGGGTGGGGGAGGGGGAGAGAGGGGGTGAGGGGAGGAGGGAGAGGGGTGAGGAGAGAGGGAGATGGAGAGGGGGAGAGAGGGGGGGAAGGGGAGGAGGAGAAGGGGTGCGGAGGGGTGAGAGAGGGTTCGGGGAGGGGAGAGAGAGGGTTCGGGAGGGGGTGATAGAGGGATGGGAGGGGGCAGGAGGGGGTGAGGGGTAGGGAGAGAGAGAGGGAAGAGTGTGGAGGAAGGGGGAGAGTGGGAGGGGAGAGGGAGAAGAGTAGGAGGGAGGGGAGAGCGGGGAGAGAGGGGGAAGATGTTGGGAGAGGGAAGGGGAGGGGGAAAGAGAGGGGTGGGGAGGGAGGAGAGAGAAGTGGAAGAGTGTGGCGGGAGAGGGGTGGGGGGAGTGGTGGAAGTGGGAGAGAGGGAGGGGGGGGGAGGGGTTGGAAGGAGAGGGGTAGGGGCGGGGGAGAGAGGGAAGGGGGTGGGGGAGAGAGACAGGGAGGGAGGAGAGAGAGACAGGGGAAGGAAGATAGAGAGGGGGGAGGGAGAGAGAGAGAGGGGGGAGGGAGAGAGAGAGAGAGAGAGGGGGGAGGGAGAGGGGAGGAGGAGAGAGAGAGGGGAGAGAGAGGGGGAGGAGGAGAGAGAGAGAGGGCGAGAGAGAGAGGGGGTAGAGAGTGAGAGCAGAGAGAGACATGGGGAGAGGGAAAAAGAAAGGGGGCAGAGCCAGGGCAAGAGACAGAGGGGGTGGAGGGAGGAGGAGAGGGAGGGTGGGTGGTGTGAGGGTGGGGTGAGAGAGATGGTGAGGGGAGAGAGAGAGGAGGGGTGGGGCTGGAAGGGAAAGGTAAGGGGAAAGGGAAAAAAAAAGGGGGGAGGGGGGACCCAAGGGAAAGGGGGGGAGGGGGGGTAAGGGGAGGAGGGGTTAAGGGGAGGGGGGAGGGGGAACCAAGGGAGGAGGTGTGGGGTGAGTAGGGGGGGTAGAAAGAGTGGGGACCCCCCCCGCGAGGGATGGGGGGGGAGAGGGGTGGGGGCAGTCCATCTATTCCCCACTCCCTATGACCCCCACTCCTCTCCCTCTATTCCCACACTCTCCCTCCCCATCTCCCCTCCCCCTCCACAGAATCGGGCCTTACCCCGCCCGCCCGTCGCCTTATCTCTACTCCCGATCTGCAGAGCATGCCGGCGTGAGAGTGGAGCTGTGCGACCAAAGATCCTGCTTGTGACTCTCTGGAGCGCGCACGGGACGTGAGGGGCACGCAGGCAGGTGGGGCTTTGCGAGCTGCGGCAGCTTCACGGAACTGACGCCTTATCTCTCCTCCCGATCGGCAGAGCATTTTAAGAACGGGGGGGCGGGGGGGGGGGGGGGGGGGGGGGCGATTTGAGCGGGCGGGCGCGCGTGCTATTCCGGCTGCGGGAGGAGCGAGCATAGTTGTAGGGGGGTAGGTAGGAGGAGGGGGGGGGGGGTTGGAGCGCGCATTAGTTTGTAGGGGGTAGGAGGAGGGGGGGGGGGTTGGAGCGCGCGAGTCCAGCTGCGGGAGGCGTGAGCGTAGTTGGAGGGGGGGGGGTTTATAGCATGCGGGCGAGTCCAGCAGCGGGAGGCGCAAGCGTAGTTGGAGGGGGGGGGGGGTTTGTAGTGTGCGGGCGAGTCCAGCTGCAGGAGGCGCGAGCGTAGCTGGAGGGGGGAGCGGGGAGCCGGGCTGCCAAATGAAGAGAGAGAAGCGGCTTGGGATTGGTCGGCATGTGGGATTGTGACGTAAGCAGCTCGTGAGATGCCGTTTCAATTTTAAAATGAGTGAGTGGGGGGTGGGGGGGGGTGTAGTATTTTATTTTAAAATGTGTACATAAAAATGTCTAAATGTAATGAGGAGTAAATCCGTGAATGTAGAAGCAAAATGGAAAAAATAACGGAGTTTGAGCATGTGGTTTTGGCGGACCATGGAATCAAATGGAATGTGACATACACCCACACACACACACACACACAGAGTTTTAAGTATAGATAGATTGCACGTGCCTTATCTTCTCAGCAAGGATTAGCAATAAATGCAGGGCATTAATGTTATCTATCAACCTTGGACCATGCTGAAAATCCATGCGAGAAACTAAACAATTTACATGGGAATCAAACTACACTTCACCTGCAATGCGATGGTTCAAGAAATGACTGTACCATGCGCACAGAGATTCAAGAGAAATGGAGACAGCACACCAAGGAGAAAATTGCTATTGCTATTCCAATTGCTAGGAGAAAATAAGCAATTGGAAACTGAAATGTGTGGTGACCGAAGATCGAGTTTGTAGGTGACCGGAAGAGCATGGAGTGGACACAAACAGCATGCTAAACAATTTATTTATTTTTATATGTGTGTGCGTGTGCGTGTATATATGTAGTATATATATATATATGTATATATGTACACACACACACACACATACAAAAACCTTCCGAGCGTTTCCCAATCAGAAACCTTGGATGAACTGTGAGATCCGCACTCTTCTGAAGACCAGACACCAGGCATTCATGTCTGATGATACAGTGGTCCACACGAAGTCCAGATACGACCTTGGTAAGGCCATCAAAAAGGCCAAAAGGGAGTTCTGCTCCAAACTGGAGGATGAGACAGATGTTCGGCAGCTGTGGCAGGGACTGAATGCAATCACTTCCTACAAAACCAGGAGGCAGCTCGGATGTCGGCGATACATCACTCCCTGATGAGCTCAATGCATTTTACGCACGCATTGATAGGGAGAACACCTATGTGCCTTCTCGAGCCCCCATTCGCTGTGATGGTATTTCAGTCTCAGTCACAGAGGCCGAAAAGCGCCTGGACCTGATGGCATACCTGGTCGTGTTCTAAAAACCTGTGCGGACCAACTGGCTGGAGTTTTTACGGACATTTTCAACCTCTCACTTCTGAGGTCTGAGGTTCCCACCTGCCTCAAAAGGGCATCAATAATACCGGTGCCCAAGAAGAGCAAGGTGACGTGCCTCAATGACTATCGACCTGTGGCACTAACGCCTGTGGCGATGAAGTGCTTTGAGAGGTTGATCATGGCGCAAATCAACTCCTACCTTGACAAAAACCTGGACCCACTGCAGTTCATCCCCTCCAAGCTGGTTACCAAACTCGCAGAACTGGGTCTATGCGCATCCCTCTGCAATTCGATCCTCGACTTCCTCATTCACAGACCACAGTTTGTTCGTATTAGTGGAAATGTGTCAGACTCGATAACAATCAGCACGGGAGCACCTCAAGGCTGCATGCTCAGCCCCCTGCTGTACTCACTCTATACTCATGACTGCGTAGCCGGTCATAGTGCGAACTCCATTATCATGTTCGCTGACGACACCACTGTTGTGGGACGTATCACTGATGGGGATGAGTCGGAGTACAGAAGAGAGATCGAGCGACTGTCCATATGGTGCCCAGCAATATAACCTGGCCCTCAACACCAGCAAACCAAGGAACTGATTGTGGACTTTGGAAGGAGTAGAATGGGGATCCACAGTCCTGTTTATATCAACGGGTCGATGGTTGAAAAGGTCAAGAGCTTCAAATTCCTGGGCGTGCACATCTGTGAAGATCTTTCCTGGTCCGAGAACACAGATGCAATTATTAAGAAAGCTCAATCAGCGCCTCTACTTCCTGAGAAGATTTCGGAGAGTTGGTACCTGTCAAGGGAGGACTCTCTCTAACTTCTACAGGTGCACAGTAGAGAGCTTGTTGACCGGTTGCATCGTGGCTTGGTTCGGCAACTTGAGTGCCCTGGGGAGGAAAAGACTACAAAAAAGTAGTTTAAACCACTGCCCAGTCCATCATCGGCTCTGACCTTCCTTCCATCGAGGGGATCTACCACAGTCGCTGCCTCAAAAAGGCTGGCAGCATCATCAAGGACCCACACCAGCCTGACCACACACTCATCTCCCTGCTACCTTCGGGTAGAAGGTACAGGAGCCTGAGGACTGCAACGACCCGGTTCAGGAATAGCTACTTCCCCACAGCCATCAGGCTATTAAACCTGGCTCGGACAAAACTCAGAACATTAATACCCCTCCACCTGTTATTTGCACTTTATTAATCTTTTAATTAATGTGTCCTCACAGGGACACATGACAATAAACACTTTTGACTTTGTGTGTGTGTGTGTGTGTGTGTGTGTGTGTGTGTGTGTGTGTGTGTGTGTGCATGTATATATATATATATATATATATATATACACACACACACACACACACACACGTACAGATAAAAGCAAACAATAATAGTGTAATAATACAATAACAGTCTATGTAGTTCAGAACATATTTGAGGTTGTGGTGTTTAGTAGCCTGTGGGACGAAGCCTGCCCTGACTGCCGGGACGAACTGTTCCCGATACTGGACTTTACATTTTTCAGGTTCCCTTACCTTCTTCCCAGATGGCGGGGGTGAAATGAATGTGTGGCCAGGGTGGTGTGGGTCTCTGGTGATGCTGGCTGCCTTCTTGAGGCAGCGATTCCAGTAAATCCCTTGGACTGGCCAGTGTTCACAACTTTTTGCAGTCTTCTTCGCTCCTGGGCATTCAAGTTGACGAACCAGGCTGTGATGCAGCTAGACAATATGCTCTCTACTGTACACCTGTAGAAGTTCCAAGAGAATCCTCTCTGACATACTGAATCTCCACAATCCTCTCAGGAAGTAGAAACGTTGACGGGCTTTCTTTATAATTGCATCAGTGTGCTGGGTCCAGGATAGCTCTTCAGAAATATGCAAGCCCAGGAATTTGAAGCTTTTGACTCCACCAACGTCCCATCGATATAGACAGGTTTGTGGGTCATCATCCTTCCTCTTCCAAAGTCTATGATCAGTTCCTTAGTCTTACTGACATCGAGAGCCAGGTTGTTGTGCTGGCACCATTTGGTCAGTCGATTGATCTCACTCTGATTCATCACCATCTGTAATTCGCCCAACAACCGTGGTGTCATCGGCAAATTTGAAGATGGAATTTGCGGTGTATCCAGCTACACAGTCGTGAGTATAGAGCGAGTAGAGCAGGGGGCTGAGCACATAGCGTTGAGGTTCGCCTGTGCTGATTGTTATTGAAGAAGTGTTTTTGCAAATTCGAACAGACTGTGGTCTGGTGATGAGGAAGTCGAGGATCCAGTTGCAGAGAGACACTTAGAGACTCTGTTTCGTGAGCTTGGTTTCCAGCTTGGATGGGATGTTGGTATTTTCACTAGGGGCGCTGCACTGACGGCAGCCTCTGCCTCCAGCCTGTTTGTTTTTTCAATTTTTTTTAATTTTTTGTCAGTTTAAAGTTTGATTTTGGGGGAATCTTTCACTTTTATATGTGGGGGAGGGGGGCAGGGTAAGGGGGAAACTGTTTCCCAGTCACTTCCTGGCGGGGACGCAACTATTTCTCTGAGTCGCGTCCTCGCCCCCCCCCCCTCATGGCTTACCACCTGGATTGGAGCGGCCTTTCCTGCCAGGGATCGGACCAGTGCCACAACAGCGGCGGCGCAGCTGCATTCACCGCGGAGCGGGCGATACCTACCTGGATCGCCGTTTGGAGCTCCGGAGCGTTGGGCTGCTGCTCCAACATCGTGGAGCTGCGGTTTGGGTGAGCTTCCAACGTGGGCGACACTGACCGTCATCGCGGAGTCCTGGGGCCCTTTGCCGAGGGCCGCCAGCGTTGCATCTCTGCCCAGCGCGGCCAGCAGACTTTGGGAACCGGTAGGAGGTGGCCAACTCTGATGTCCAGGCCGCTGAGGAGGTCCCCCAGCCCCGACGTCAGACCTACATCACCCCGGCGAGCGGGCCTGAACATCGGGCCGCCCGTAGCGGCGACTGCGGGGGGCTCGAGGAGGCCCCGACCAAGGGTGAACATTAGAGAAAGAGGACTGACTTTGGTGCCTTCCCTCACAGTGGGAAACCTTGATTCTGCTGTGTGGGGATGTTTTATCAACTCTGCGTTGTGTTCTTTGTTTTTTTATTGTATGGCTGTATGGTGATTACATTTCACTGTGCCAACTGGCACATGTGACAAATATTGAACACAAGCTGAAGTTTATAAGCAACAGCCTGATATGTGTTTTTATAAACAAGTTTGGTATTATAACTGCGCATGCCCAGGTCATGGGTAATTCGGGATAAACATTCTCGCACGCTGAGCTACTGTGTGTGTAAGGACCTGCGTTTCATAAGCATTTTCCAGTTTTACTTCTTCGAGGTACGAAAATACTTTGATGATTTTGGTGGATTTATTGCTTTACGCTTCGGTGAGTGGGGGCGAGATTGTGACGATGAATAACAACCATTTTTTATTGCTTTTGTTTTGGGGGGGTGAGAGAAAGAATTAAATGAAATGTATGATTACTAAAACTACCAACTGATAATATGAAAAGTATTTGTGGGGTTTTCACCTCTTACTATACTAGCCCACGACCACGGGCTGTGTGCACGTTTGTTGACTTCTGAATTAGTTCTGCATGTACTTGTGTAAATAAAGTTGTGTTGTACAAAACTCTCCTGACCAATCATGTCGCTTCTGATTCCCATTACATTGGATAATTTTAATCAGTATTTGACAATACAATTTTCTGTTATATTGAGACTTCAGTGAAGTAACTGGCTGGTTAGCCTCATCATAACTGGCAAGATGAATTGACAGCTCTACGATGTGGGAGGCCAGCTGTTTAGTCCTTTCGATTCTCCAAGCCACCCATCTTTCAGTTTGCTCATGGGATCAGGAAGAATTTTTTCTCCACATTTTAAGAGTTCCTTGTATTGATCAGCATGACGACATTTTTCTTCACCAGCAGTCGGTAAACACAAACTCTGGTTGTCTTCAGGTAATTTTAGGGAAATGAAATAATTATGGGAAATTCGGCCCACGGGATGATTTGGGGGAACAAATATATTTGCGACCATCCGCGCCTTTGCAGTTAGGGAGGCTGGTGACGCGGTATAGACGCAAAATGGCACCGTCTACCCGTGCGTGCGCAGTGGGCCTGGGCGGGATCAGATCACCACCATTTTCACTACACACAATCATACATCGCCTCGTCTGGGTGAGTGGGGCCGTGGAATATTGAGTTGGGGGGGGGAGGGGGAGTCTGTTTGTTTTTTAACAGGGGAGTCAAGCTTCTCTGGGCCCCCGGTGTCTGCCCGCCTGGTCCATCACCTCCACCCACGGCGTCGAAGCCTCGCCGCCGGTCAGCCTGGCGTCCAGGGAGCGGGTCCGTCGGTAGAGGGGTGACCGTTCTCCAGTCACCAGGCGGGGGTAGAAACGACCGACTCTGAACCCAGTCCTGGCAACAGCCATGACCCGACACCAGGCACCCCTCCTCCCCAGCCACGGGCCCTCCAACGCTGCGAGGGATGGAGGGAGGGAAGGGAGGGAGGGAAGGGAGGGAGGGGAGAGAGGGAGGTGAGAGGAGGGGAAGGGGACGGTTGGGGAGCGAGATTAGGGTGGGGAAGAGGGGGGGTGGGAGAGAGAGAGGGTGGAAGGGGGGGTGGAGATAAAGGGGAGGGAGAGAGAGGGGGAGGAAGGAGAGGGGGGAGGAGGGAGAGAGGCGGAGGGGGGAGGAGGGGGTGGAAGGGGAGAGAGGGGGAGGTGGAGAGGGGGGAAGGGGGAGAGGGGGAGGGGGACAGAGGGGGAGGAGAGAGGGGAGAGAAAGAGGGGAGGGGAGGGGGAGGGTAGGGGGAGGGAGGGAACAGAGGGAGAGATGGTGGAGGGAGAGAGAGGGAGGTGGGAAGGAGGAGGGGGGAGAGGAAAAGGGGGTGGGAGACGTCACAACCCAATAGTTTAGTTTGAGGCTAGTTAGAGGCTGTATGGTAACTCACATTTCACTGTACCTTAATTGGTGCATGTGACAAATAAATAATTTGATTGATTGTTATATTGAGTTCGTTGTGACACTATTCCAGGCACACACTGCACTGAACACACAATATGCATACCATGCAGGCTAGTCTACATCATATATGTGCACAGTGCATAATGCCTTGCATAACATTGTACAAGTGAGTAACTGAAGCAGGCAGATGCGGTGTAGTTACATAGATATGTTTTGCCTTGTTCTTCTTTGTGTAGTTAATGTGTGCCCGCCAAAGAAAAACAACAACAAATAGTACGCAGGAAGCATTTTTGAAAATTTCAGGAAATACCATCAAATTCCAGGAAATTTGGGATTCTATTTCAGGAAAAAAGAATGAGGTGTGGAAGCACTGGCTCTGAACTACATCGGCTTGGGGGCATTGTGTGAGTGTGTGCGTGTACACTAGATTATTGACGATTGTAAATAAAGCCATTTACATTGCAAATAAAGTTGCCATCCCGGTGTATTTTGTTTCCAGGTTTCCCTGGGAACACCAGTGAGAAATGAGTAACTAAACTCTGATTACTATATACCAAACACTGCTGAAAAATCAACAATTGGGCAAAAAACAAGGCAAGGTTGAATTATAATAATCTCTGATCAAATGCTAAATAATCTATGCTTATTTAAAGTATGAATGCTAGAAGATATCAGTGGAATCTGTTCTAGAATTGGCCAGGCAAGAAAATTTTGCCTGTGGGGTCAGGCAAGCACATTGCTGTGAACATGAAAATACTAAGTTACTTTTCTCATTTTCAGGCAAATTATTACAATTGTATTGCAGTGCATCAAGATTTGGAGGAAAGCTAACAATTTTACAACCTTGATCATTAATCAACAATATTTGCCACTGTAGAACATTCTCAACCTTCCTGTCCTCAGGACCGACCCGTGATCAGCGGTCGATGAGCGTGAGGGAGGGAAGGCAATGGGGACCTGGTGTGGGGGAACCTCCGTGAAGAACAATGGGGACCCGGCGTGGGGCACTCTAGTTTTATCGGCCTGTCCCACTTAGGCGATCTGTTCAGATGCCGGCAGTCGCCTGAAAAAAAAGTGACTGGAAAGGTGACTGTCAGAGGGGAACACACACACACACACACATCGCTTCCTTCACCAGCCCGTTATGCAGGCGGGGGACAGGGCAAGCATTGTCTGAGTGAAATTCACACGGTGCAAAGCCAATGTGATACAGACACACACCGCAATGAACAGTAAGTTTGGCGTTGTAATTAAGACGGTAAAAGAACAGTCTACGGGAAAGGTCATGTAAGTCCTTTAAAAGAGGGGGGGAGAAGGAGTGGAGACAATTTTTAAGAAGCCAGAGATACACGGCTGTGAAGCTCGGCGGACATTAACATTACCGGTCAGTCCTTGGTCCTGAAAACTACTGGTTACGTTTTTTTCCCCCCAATGAACCAATGAAATTCACCGGTCAGCACCGACTACAACCTACAAGAACCTACGACAACCTTCGACCTCCTGGCAACCCACTGCCACTGCACCTACAGCACGAGAATTCTCGCTACTCTCCATGGCGGTTTCATTCTGGTTGCCGTTAATTTTTCAACATGCTGAAAAATTTGCGGCAACCATATTGAGGCCGTGACTAGTTCCCAGAATGCGGAACTCCTCACGACCATGAAGACGACTACCCGGCAACCACCCGCAAACAGGTGGCGACTGCATAGTCTCCTGCAGTCGCCTAAAAAGTCACCTAAGTAAGACAGGCCCGTAAGAATCCTTTGTCCAGGGGATAAGCCCGAGTTTGTTTGTTTGTTTGTTCCGGTTAAGGCGCTGTGCACACAGCAGCCAGCCAACAGATGCTTGTCTCTTTCTTTTTGTTTTCACATTTTCTATACCTTGTTGTGTGTTGCGACTGTTGGCAGACCAATTTACCAATTTCCCTCCGGGGATAAATAGAGTTCTATAGTATCATATTTATGCATACATTGAGGATTAACGAGTTGCATGTAATTTCTCTGTGATTTCCAACTGCTTTTTTCAGCAACAATGTAAATTTTTTTTCTGATGCTCATATCTTTGATGTGAATTCTCAATTCCTATTGCACCTCCTCCAACCTCATCTACTGTATCCGCTGTTCTAGGTGTGGACTCCTATATGTCGGTGAGACCATGCGCAGGCTCGGCGATCGATTCACTGAGCACCTCTGCTCAGTCCGCCTAAATCTACCTGATCTCCCAGTTGCTAAACACTAACTCCCCCTCCCATTCCAACACTGACCTTTATGTACTGGTGCAAATCGGAGGAACGGCGCCTCATATTTTGCTTGGGCAGCTTACACCCCAGCGGTATGAACATTGACTTCTCTAACTTCAAGTAACCCTTGCCTTCCCTCCCTCTCAGTTTTCTGACTCATCTTACCATAAGACTACATTTTATCTGTTTGCCTTGTTGTTACCTTCTCCCAACCAACATTGATCTATTCTACATTTTCCATGATCTCCATTCCCTTGGTCCTGTTTTCACATCCTTATCTGTGTACCACCCTCTCCCCGACATCGGTCAGGTCTCGACCCGAAACATCACCCATACCTTCTCTCTAGAGATGCTGCCTGTCCTGCTGAGTTACTCCAGCGTTTTGTGTCTATTCTCAATTCCCATCCTATCTATAACTTTCTCCATTTGAATACAACTTATAATTCATCTGTTTCCTTACAAAGTATTATTTTTATATTTCAGTTACTTCCACAACCATAGGATCCTTAATAGGACCAACTTTTAATTTTGGCTAACCTCTTACAACTTGTTTAAAATATTTCCTGTGTTCTAATCCTTCCTAACAATTAAAATGAATCGTTTTAAAAATCTATTCATAGTTCCATGCTATGCATTTTCAACATTATATAATTCTTTATTGCCTTGAAACCTCAATAAACAAGTTCATGACATTTTGCTTTCTCAAAGAGGACGTAGATGGGATTTTAAATCAAGGTCCTATCTGTACTCTCAACAGAATGTGAACAATCCCTCAGTGATTTCCAAAGAACAGGAGAGTTTACGCTGCTGTCTCTTGACAAGCAACTAAAAAACTTGGTTGATTAACATTATATTTTTCTCTTGTTGGAATTGCATGCTGCACTTTCCAGATTATAACAGCAAAGTAATTTATGGGCTGGTGCCTGACCCGCTGAGTTACTCCAGCATTTTGTGTCTTCCCAGGCTGACCTCTCTGACCTGGGCCTCCTCCACTGCAAGCCCTTACCTCCTCTTGCTTCCTTCACATCTCTGACCTTTGTCCATCCTTTGCCAATCAAAACCCCACTCACCTCAAACCACCCATTACTTGTTTGCCTTTGTCCCCCATTTCTCCCCACATATACAGTGTTAATTATAATATGACTGTGTTCAACCTTTTCATCATTACTAGATTGTTTAATAAAATTAGGGCTATCACAACTGGATCAGATCCATTTTAACAGCAACAACGAGTTATACCACCTCTGGAATCATCTTTTGTTTATCAAATTCCTTTGTCGTGAACTCATATTTTAATTATATTAATCATCACTGACCTCAATTTTTTTCACCTGGCTTTGTATTTGCTTTCAATTTGTTCCTCATTACTACTTTCCAGTTCAAATTAAAGGTTTTGTTCACATTTGTTCCGTTGTATCCATTATTTTCAATTTAGTCCCAGAATTGCATTGCAAATTTTGCTATTCCCACAGCATTTTGCTTGTGAGTATAAATTCTATTATATAATTGTGCGACTTGTCCAAGGAAATTTTCTACTACTCAAACATAAATGCCCTTCAAGTGTTAAACTGCATTTACCTCCAGAATACCCTTGTACCAAAATCCTTTTTGGGTAGTGCTAGTCTAGTTTGGAATGAGAAGTATTTTGCAGTGGATTCTAAATCATTGTGCATAGCTTGCTACATTCCTGCCAACTCCAGAAATATTTATCTAGTTCTCGGGAAATAAGTTGCTCATCTATTTTTGAAGAGGCCAAACAAGGAGTCAAATTGAATAGGCAAATAGACCCCCAAGGCAACCAATGAACCATGGCAATAATCTCCACTCGATTTTCATTGTTCCTTTAATGCTAAAAGTTAGAAAACAGGTTTGATCAAATGATTACTAACTCATTACAATTATTTTTATAGTTTTGAAGCCATTGGTGAAATGCTGAGCAAAAAGTGATTACTCAATACTGATTATTATTTGGAGATCTAAATGGATGAAACAATTCAGTAAAACTGTTGGCTCTCCAGTGCAAAGACATATTAATAGCATTTTCAAATATGGAACAATACACTTCAGAGATACGGGGCCTAAGAAAGAAATTCCAAAAACTTTTCATAATAGTCTTAAAAAGGAGAGATAGAGCAAAATACTTTGGAGATGGCAGGGGCAGCTCTGGATTAACAAAGCATGAGATTTCTAGATGAAATTGTATACATATGAGATTTCATCAATGTTTGTTTTATCAACAACCAATAGTCTGTATGCTCCAACCCAAATCTGGGAGGATACAAAAGAATTTTCTAATTATCAGGCGAATTCCATCCGACATAAAAATACCAAAAGGAAAGAACAAATGCCTATTTATACAGTAGGAGTCCTCAGGGCATTTAGGCCTCACCAAAAAGTTTAAATGAGAAAGCAAAGCAGCCACCTCATAACAAGATATAATAAAAAAGGCAAGAACTGAGCAAGTTTGTTTTTGTGGTTTTGGTAGAGGGAAAAGTACTCGAGTATCATACCATTCTACATTTTATATCCACACCAGTACCAATGAAGTCTGGGGTTCATTTACCCATCTGCAGAATTACATTTCAGAAGAACAGTCCTGCACTGTCATATTGATATAAACATCCACTGTATGCTCAAGTCTCTGGAGCGAGGTACAAATTCAGAATTCTTCTTTTTAAGTTAATTACGTTTACTGCCAAATCTTCTTAATAACCCATTTTCTCCAGAGGTCCCTTCATACCATACATCAGAAAAAAGTATATTCTGGGGAATGCTAGACAGTATATATGACCCATTTTAGAAAAAAAAATGCATGAATGGTACAGAAGGCAACCATCATACACCGATTTTGCAGAGCTTTGAGAGAGCACAGAAAAAAAACCTTTAGATTCATGCTAACCAGTAAGTACACATCTCTACTAATTACATTTATCGGTACTTGGTCCATAGCCTTCAATACCTTGGAAATCATGCACTTATCTCAATGCTACTTAACTGTTGTGAGTGTACCTCCGCCATCAGCTCAGGCAGAATATTTCAGATTCCAACCGCCATGAGGTGAAAATGTTCTTCCTCAGATCTCCTCTAAATCTTCTTACCCCAAACCTATGCCCTCTAGTTTTAGGCACCTCTGCTAAAAAAAAAAAAATGGGAATTTTTTTTTGGGGGGAAGAAAGATTTTCTTCCTCTCATCTTCACCAGTCTCTTTATATGATAGATAGATAGCTTGCTTACACTCCAGCAGGCACTGCCGTGAGGGTAGGCAAGGTAGGCAGTGCCTACCCTGACTAAAATTATAAACTGGTCATTATTATATATATAATTTATATATAAATAATGGTCATTATTTTATAAAATATATATATAACATATATAAAATGGTGATAAATAGTAAAGGCACGGGAGAAGTATGCTTCCGTAAGAGATCGATCTCTTAGGGAGGCATAATTCTCCCGTGCCTTTCATCCGCAGTACATTTAAAACGTGGATGAGCTACTCACGTGCCATCGACAATGCTTCAAGCCATAAGTGGCAACGGTCCGTAAAGACAGCGAAAATTCTGCCTTTACACCATGGACTGCGTACATGTGTTGCGCACTGCGCACCAGCCTATTGCGCATGCACAATTTTCTTGGCGGGTTTTTCAAAGATGGATAGTGATTACCTGAAGAGTTTCTCAAAGCAAACTTACGAGGAAAAGACCAGAATAATTGAAAATGGCAGACCAACACCGGAACTTAAAGAGCGCAAAGGAACAAAAATAATTAAAATAAATTAAAACAGCTTGGTACAACAGGAAATAGAATCATATACACAGGACTAGATGTTAAGAAGTCCCTTGTGCCTATAGGTGGGGAGCATTTCACGACATTCATTGATTGCTGAGCGTGTGTCGATGCTCAACATCGGGGGGGGGGTGGGGGGGGGGGCGGGGGGGGTTACGTATACGTATATCTTGGCCTGGGTAACCTTCAGGACAGTTGGGCACAGGACACATCATCAGTAGTGTACCCTTGCATCACTGGGTGTTTCGGCCTTTTATCACTATACAACCCTCCACCAGGGTGGCCCGCTGCAGGATGATCAGCCCTCAGCGTGTGTCCCGTGTCAACTGCCTCAAAGATTTCACCATGAACGCATTTGGGCCCAGCATGGGTCTTTCCCGCTTGAGCCAAATCCAACATCTGCTTTTTCAGCCGCGTCTGAGAGTGATCTTATGGTCTTCCGCAGAGCCTGACCGTGGATTCCAAAGCTCCTTCAGCAGTCTGATGGTAGACGACGCAACAAATCCTCTGCATACCACTTCAACTGGATAAACGTTGATGTTCCAGCCACGCTGCGTTGCCTCTGCTTGCAAGCTCTGTAGCGCAGCTTCTTACGCTCATAAGGCCTCCAACAACAGAGTTCTCCCATGGAACTGTGAGCTCTATGATGTAAGCAGTCTTCTGTGAAAGGGACCAAACACCAAGTCTGGCCTGAGGTTGGTTGAAGCAATTTCAGGTGGAAAGATTAGTTGTCGGCCGATGTCCGCCAGCATCCTCCAGTCACGGGCCCTGCATAGGTTTCCTTCTTCTGATCTAGTGGAAGGATGTTTAGGTGTTTTCTGTCCTTCTCGGACAAAGGTTGTCGCCCTTAAGTGGGAGGGGTTGCTTGCTCTCGGAGGCAAAGGAGTTTGGTCGCACACAGCCTGTTCTCAAGGGCTGTTGCCAGGCTTTTTAATACCTGATTATGCCGCCACGTGTATCTCCCTTGCGTGAGGCTGGGTCTTGCAGCCTACCAATGATGTGTTTGAGGGTCGCTGGAGTTGGGCAGAGGGCACAGGTTGGATCCTCGCCGTAACCACTGATTGAGGTTCTTTGGTGATGATGGAAGGACGTCGTTATGTCGCTCTGATGATGAAGCTGATCTTGCTTGATTCCATTTCCCATAGTTCTTTCCAGCTGATCTTCCTCCGCTCCACACCTTCCCACTGCATCCATTGCCCCTGTTTGGCAAGAGAGACCGCCTTTGCACTTCTTGCGGCCTCCTCCTGTCGCCGCAACCTCCTCAACCACCAATGTCCTCCGCTCTGATGTTGTGGCCTTTCGCCAAGTTGGTTTACTTTGTCGTAAGGCCAAAGCCTCCTCTTCCCTGCTGCACTTTGCCCCACGAGTCTTTGTGCCTCAGGGCTGATGAAGCTTGCTGTACTGCATCAGGTGGTGTCCACTTCCGCCCGTTACTAGGAGCGGCGCAACAGCACTGATGGTCTTGTCTCTAGAGTCCCTCAGTGTCATCTGGGAGTCTTACTTTGGAACACTTGTATTCCACTGTTAGAACTAGTGAGAGGTAGTTCCAGGACCCCTTTGCCATAGAGGCCGATGTTAAGTTAGAACATCGTGGGACACCGAGCCATTTTCTTCGCGTATGAAGTTATGGTTCGCTCCATCTTCTCCACAGTTGTTATTGGAGCTTCATACACGGTCCAATGGGCCACATTGTCCGAGGAAGGAGTCCAAAACTGTAGGCACCAGAGCTTCAGTTTCCCAGGCAGTAGGGTCTGATTGATGATCTCCAGGCCATTGACAATTTCTTGCCTTAGTTGTTGCACCTGCTCTTTGTCCTTGAGACTTGCGTTGTACCATCTGACCAGGCTTTTTACTGGCTGCTCAGACACTGTTGGTATTAGGTCGTCACCGATGCAGAACCTTGTATCCTCTAAGCACCCTTAATTATGGAGATGCTTCGAGACTTACTTGGTTTGATTTCATTCGGGCCCACTTGATGTTCTCCTGCAGCTTTCCAAGTAGCCGCTTGGTGCATGCTGCAGTAGTGGTTATTGTTGTCATATCATCCATGTATGCCCTGATGGGTGGCAGACGGAGCCCAGCTCTGGTTCGTTCACCGCCCACCACCCATTTTGAGGCCCTGATGATGACTTCCATGGCCATTGTAAAGGCCAAGGGTGAGACTGTGCAGCCTGCCATGATGCCTACTTCCAAGCGCTGCCATGTTGTACTGAATTCAGCTGTTGTGAAGCACAGCTGCAGGTCTTGGAAATAGTTCTTGACGAGTGTGGTGATGAGCTCTGGTACATGGAAAAAGGCAAAAGATTCCCAAAGGAGTTCATGTGGAACTGAACCAAATGCATTGGCCAGATCGAGGAAGATCACATGTAGGTCTCTCTTGTCCTTCTTAGCTGCTTGGATCTGGTGCCAGATCATGCTTATATGCTCCAAGCAGCCCGAAAAACCTGGAATTCCTGCTTTCTGTACAATGTACCAATGTACTTGTTTGTTACCAGATAGGTGGATAGCCTTTGTGATGCAATGCTGAAAAAGATTTTTCCCTCGACGTTGAGGAGACATATTGGCCGGAATTGGCTGATGTCTGATGCATCCTTTTCTTTAGGTATTAGTATGCCGCCGGCCCTTCGCCACACCTTAGGTATTGTTTGCTTCTTCCACACCACCCTCATGAGCTTCCATAGAAAGCGTAATACATCCGGTGCATTCTTGTAGAGCTTGTATGGTACTCCGTTTGGCCCCGGAGCTGATGCTGCTCTTGCTCGCCGGACAGTGTTCTCTACCTCTTTCCATTTCGGAGGGCTGGTGTCCAGGTTGAATTCAGGTGGTTGAATAGGCGGGATGTCATGTGGGATGACTAACTGCTCATGCCTTTTCGTGTCTTGGTGGGCCTTTTCCAGGTGTACCTCCAATTCTTGTTTTGATGTTTTCAAAGTTCCACTTTTTTCCTTTGCGAAGAGGTCTTTGATGAACTTGAAAGGGTCTTTGTAGAACCGTGCTCTTGTGTGTTCTTTATTCTTGCGAAGTTTCCTCATGTTCTCTGCTTTTCGCAAGGATGTTCAATCGGCTCTTGATGTCCTCTTGGAGTAGCACGAGACCTTCTCTCTCTGCGTCAGTTGCTTTTTTCCATTGCTTTTTCAATTGTCTCCTCTCTCTGATTAGCCTCTCAATCTCCTGCTGCCTCCTGGACTTGATTGGTGTTGGTAACTTCTTTCCACCTCTCCCTTTACTCACCCCAAACCGTTCTTCTCCATAGCTGTAGATGATGTTGCCCATCCTTTCAAGCTTTTCCACTGCTGTGCCCACTTGTTGCTCCAAGATATGTATAAGGTCACTGTTGACCGTCTCCCACTCTTTCTTTTCAATAGCTTTGGGCCACTTCACTCCAGGTTTGTGCCCTTTGATCTTTCCCTCCAATGGAGGTCTTTGTAGTTGTTGCGTGGGCTCCTCCGCCGGCATTTCTGTGCTTGTATCACCCTCTTCAGTGACATGGGTGCTGATGCTCTGCGAACTTTGGTTTGTGTCCCGTCGCTGTGCTTCATTCGACTGATTTGACTGGTTGCTTCGTAAGAAGTACTGGTCAATGCGAGGCCCATGTCTCTGCTCTCTCAAGCACTTTTTCCTCCCTTGGTGGATCTTCAAGCCCATCATTGATGTTCTTTTCTCCCAACCACAGATGCACACCTGAAGTTTGTGTCCCGCAGCTGTTGTGGGTGTCTCATGTACCATGCTCTCCTTGTCCGTGGTCGTTTCCGTTCCTGGGTCTGTAACCGTGTTATCAATCGGTGAGCCATCTTGCGCCCCCGCTCTCGCAGGCTCTAGGGGTATTTCTTTTAATTTACTTTTTGTAGCATTTAGCGGGTGTCGCCAACTAGCTGAAACAGCGTTGGAGACTGCTGTCATGGGGAGCTAGCCCATGACGGCCCCATTGGGGTCTGTTCCCTCCTGTCAGCTGTCTCTCCAAGCTGTCACATGGACTTTCCCATGTTGTCAGCTGTCCTTTCACAGCAGTCACTGGATAAGTCCAGATTTTCAGAATCATATACACAGGACTAGATGTTAAGAAGTTGAGAAGAATGGATTTTGTGTACAAATAATACGCTAAGTAAATTTCTTTGAGCTATATGTTTTAAAATACTTTATTAAGAGATAGGACCTATTGAAGACAAATTACTTGATAAAAGTCGAGAGAACTATCTGAGCATGCGCGGGTTTCAAGACTTTTTAAAGCCGACTGACACCTCGCTGGACAGAGAATAATCTGCGCATGCGCGGTTTTCAAGATTTTTTAAAGCCACTGCCTACCCTGACTGATTACTCACGACACGTGCCTGCACTTCTATGGTGGCTTATGAGGTCAACACGGGAACTGCAGACTCTTCAACAGATCAGGTGTTGGTGCCAAATCAATGGACAGGAGAGTTAGTAACTGATGGAGGCAATGCTCTCCTTCCACCAATTTGCTGGACCTAATGCAAGGATTCAACATTTTTGCTGCTCTCCTGAATATCCTCCTCCACTTGAGCAGTCATAGATTACGAAGTCCCAGAAATCATTACCAGTTTTGCCAATGTTTTAAATAAGCTTTGTGCACACCCTCCGGTGTTTTCGCCTGTCCTCCACTGTCTCACCATCCTTATTTCAGCC
Source organism: Okamejei kenojei (assembly GCA_035221665.1). Classification (NCBI taxonomy): domain Eukaryota; kingdom Metazoa; phylum Chordata; class Chondrichthyes; order Rajiformes; family Rajidae; genus Okamejei; species Okamejei kenojei. The sequence goes on along the minus strand of CM069139.1, from coordinate 53,172,079 downwards.
CTAAACGTATTGGTTAATATCCTGAGGCCACTTCTCCTGGATATTGAAAACTCCTCCACCAAAATTGTAGGAAATATTCTTTCCATATCCAACCTGTCGTCCCATATCAATTTTGAAATAAAAAAAGACAATGCTGAAAACACTCAGCAGGTCAGACACCATATGTGGAAGAAAAAGATTTACTCTTCCAGGTTGAAAGCCATAAATAACTCAACAAAATCCTTGAATTCCACTGGAAGGCCAAAAGAACAAAAGAGATGAATAGGTTTGAGGAGGGATGTCAGATGTTCAAACTACTTTTGTCTCCTTCCCAGTTCTGACAAAAAAAACTTCAACCTAAATCATTAACTCAGTTTCTCTTTCACAGATGCTGCTTGAACTGCTCAATATTTATTTTTTACTTTCAATACAACACAGGAACAGGCTCTTCGGCCCCCAATATCTCTGCCAAACATGATACCAAGACCGTCACTTATCTACCTGCACATAACCAATATCCCTCCATTACCTCCATAAATTGATCCAATAGTCTTTTAAATGTCACTAACATATCTGCTTCAACCACCATCCCCAGAAGCGCACTGCAGGCACTTGCTACCCTGCGTGCCACGGGACTGGCTGTAGTGCCCAGGTCGGCTCACTTGCCCCAGGTCTGGCTGTTTTAAAAGCGGTTTGGCCAAAGTCTATTTTTCTTGGCTAACAATCTAACCTTCGGCCTCCAAGATGCAGGTATATCTTTGGGGCTTATTTCAGGGGGAAAAAATGCATCTTCATTGCCGGGAAATATGGTAAATCTAATTAGAATCACAAAGCTCGAGATGTCGAAGAGGACAGTGATCTTGGTTTGCTTAACTTCCGATGGATTGGAGGATTGCCTTAATGTACCTAGTTTCAGTGGGATCATCGCCTCCCCCTCCACCATGAAATTTGTGCCAGGCCCAAGATCTTGATCTCTAAGTTTGCTATATGACAAAAAACATGAGGATGCTATGAGGCTGCAGTGTGACTTGGATAGGTTGAGCAAGAGGGCATAAAGCATGGCAGATGCAGTATAATGTGGATACAACTGAGATTATCCACTTTGGTGGCAGGAACAGGAAGGCAAATTATTATCTGAATAGTGTCCGATTAGGAGAAGGGGAGGTGCAACGAGACCTGGGTGTGCTTGTACACCAGCCACTAAAAGTAAGCATGCAGGTAGAGCAGGCAGTGAAGACTGCGAGAGGATTAGGGTTTAGGAGCAAGGCAGTCCTACGGCAGTTGTACAGGGCCCTGGTGTATTGTGTGCAAATTTGATCTCCTAATTTGAGGAAGGGCATTATTGCTATTGAGGGAGTGCAGCGTAGATTCATGGTGGAGGGAGGAGGGGGAGGGGATGATCCCACTGAAACTAGGTACATTAAGGCAATCCTCCAATCCATCGGAAGTTAAGCAAACCAAGATCACTGTCCTCTTCGACATCTCGAGCTTTGTAATTCTAATTAGATTTACCATATTTCCCGGTGATTTGTGCCAGGCCCAAGATCTTGATCTCTAAGTTTGCTATATGACAAAAAACATGAGGATGCTATGAGGCTGCAGTGTGACTTGGATAGGTTGAGCAAGAGGGCATAAAGCATGGCAGATGCAGTATAATGTGGATACATCTGAGATTATCCACTTTGGTGGCAGGAACAGGAAGGCAAATTATTATCTGAATAGTGTCCGATTAGGAGAAGGAGAGGTGCAACGAGACCTGGGTGTGCTTGTACACCAGCCACTAAAAGTAAGCATGCAGGTAGAGCAGGCAGTGAAGACTGCGAGAGGATTAGGGTTTAGGAGCAAGGCAGTCCTACGGCAGTTGTACAGGGCCCTGGTGTATTGTGTGCAAATTTGATCTCCTAATTTGAGGAAGGGCATTATTGCTATTGAGGGAGTGCAGCATAGATTCATCAGGTTAATTCCCGTTATGACGGGACTGACGTATGATGAAAGAATGGGTTGACTGGGCTTGTACTCGCTGGAATTTGGAAGGATGAGAGGATATCTTATAGAAACATATACATTTTTTAGAGGGTTGGACAGGATAGATGCAGGAAAATGTTTCCCAATGTGGGGGAGTCCAGAACCAGGGGTCACAGTTTAAGAATAAGGGGTAGTTCATTTAGGACTGAGACAAGGAAAAGCGTTTTCACCCAGATAGTTGTGAATCTGTGGAATTCTCTGCCACAAAAGGCAGTGGAGGCCAATTCACTGGATGTGTTCAAAAGAGTTAGATTTAGCTCTTAAGGAATCAAGAGATATGGAGAAAAATCCAGAATGGGATACTGATTTTGGATGATCAGTCATGATCATATTGAATGGCGGTGCTGGCTCGAAGAGCCGAATGGTGTACCCCTGCACCTATTTTCTATGTTTCATTGTTAAATACCCTTTTCCTCAATGGAAGTGGAAGCATACTTAAGGCGATTGTAAAGTTCATGAAATTCAAAGCTTTTCAACTTTACGGCTGGTTGCTGCTGCTCTCTGTATTTACATAATATGTTCCTATAAATCTTAATTTTATAAAGATTTCCCAAACTACATGAGCATGGTTCAACAGCAACGAAAACAATACCCAAAGCAACATTTTGTGAACATCTATACTGTTGAAAGTTGAATATCCCAGGCAAGACTTGTTCAAAACAATGTGTAAGAAGGTGGTTTGAACTGATGATAGACACAAAAAGCTGGAGCAACTCAGCAGGACAGGCAGCATCTCTGGGTCTTGACCCAAAACGTCACCTATTCCTTCTCTCCAGAGATGCTGCCTGTCCCGCTGAATTTCTCCAGCTTTTTGTGTCTATCTTTTGTTTAAAACAATGCCATTTAACATTCAATTCGTTTTATTTTGTTTTTACACCAAACAATTTACCAACTTATTTTTAAAGAGACCAGATAAATTCATAACTCCAGGCAATGCTGTGTTCTGGTTATTATTACAGTGCTTTTAACATTCCCACACCATCCAAATCATGCAAAACAAAGTATCAGTATTTTTTTTATATAAAAACATTAGGAGGGCTTCCTTAGACACAGAATTGTAGGTGAGAAAAACCTAGTTTCTGATAACTTTAATTGTCTTGTTTTCTCTTCTTTGAGAGAATCATACAGCATGGAAACAGGCCCTTCGACCCATCAAGCCCACGTCAACCATCAAGCATCCACTCGGTACTACTATATTAATCCTTTATTTTTTTATTTTCCCAACCTTCCCGATAACTCCCACATAATGTTACTGCTCATGAACACATCGGGGCATTTGAGCGACTATAAATCTTTAGGGTGTGGGAAGAAACTGGAACACACAGACGAAACCACATGGTCACAGGAAGACTATGTAAAACACCACACATACAACACTGGTGGTTAGGAAAGAAGCCAGGTCACGGGAACACTGAGTCAGCAGCTCTACTGGCCGCACCATGTTTCTCTGAACTTTTACTCTGGAAAAGAGACTTTGGAACTCCGCTTCCATCCACCTTTGAGGGGAAAAAAGTATTTTATAGCAAGGCTAAATAGATTTTTGATATTCACAGGTGCAAAACTACCCTGAAATAAACTTCAAATACGATTTTTTTTTAAAATACTGAAATACATTTTGAAGTTTGAGTGAATTGTAAACAAAAACAACTTTGAAGTTTGGGGTATAGTAAAAGTGAATTATAAACAAAAACAAACAGCCAGTCACATTTTACTTACGTTTCAAAACAACGGTCCACATTATCGGACATAAGAAGGAGCATACACAGCTGCTCCAAGGCTATCAGCTGCATGTCCCTCTCGTCGCCCTGGCCCATCTGCAGCCATTCCAACAACGTATCGGGATCCACATCGGCCATGCTGAGGCCGCTTCAATACGTAGTTATATTCCCCCTTCACAATGTTCTTCTCGGAGTTAAAAGTACAGGCGGAGATGTAGTATCACGGGAGGGCGAGAGAGATGGCCGACAACTCACGATTAGTCCGTAAAAACCTTAATGGAAAGCAAAGCAAATGTTAGCATCGAGTGTTCAGCTGCTTCAAACACCCACAGCCCGATATTTTCAGGTTATTTTTCTCTCCCACCTTCCCTTCCTTACGTTCTCCTGGGTCGCGGCCGCCATTTAACCACCAGCCTGGGGCTCGGCTGTGTGTGTGCCGGCCGCTCACCCCGGCCGCCCGCCGACATTGGGCCCGGACTCAGCCGCCGGCCGCTCACCCCGGCCGCCCGCCGACATTGGGCCCGGACTCGGGCTCGGACAGCCGCCGGCCGTCCCGCCGCCCGGACATTCGGACTCAGCCGCCGGCCGCTCACCCCGGCCGCCCGCCGACATTGGGCCCGGACTCGGGCTCAGCCGCCGGCCGCTCACCCCCGGCGCTGGGCCGAAGGTCGTGACCGAGTGCCGGCTCCAGTTGCCTGATGTAACGGGGTCGGGGTGGGGGTGGGGTGGGCGGCCTCCCGTCGCCTCCGAGGCCGGACAGGAAGCCGGCCAGGGCCGAGGCCGCGCTAGGCCCCTGGAGCCGCGGTCGAGTGGAGCAAGAGGCCCCGCGTCCGTCTCGCACCCCCCCGCACTCACCAGGTCTTATCCCGGCTCGCCGCCTTCCCTTCGCCGGGATCAAGCGGAAGAGGCTGAGGCGGCGCCCGATCGGACCAGCGGTCGCTCACGTCCCGTCCTCTCCCGTCCCGGCCCGGCCCGGCCCTCGGGCACCTAATGCGGCGGCGCAGCCTCGGCTCCTTCCTCTCCCTTCAGGGAGCGTCACTAAAATGCCACGGTCGACCTCAAGCGTCGAGCATCGGACGCCTTCCTGGGGAGTTTAATTTCTGATACACTTAGTAACCTTGCCAGTCATTAACCCTTTGATAAACCTTGCAAGCCTTGCAATAAATTAATTGGAAAATATCTAATTTATGAATTGCTGGAATCCCTGATTTACATCCTAGTGCAATCTACTATTCTTTCACTCTTATGAATGATTGGGTCTAGTATAGTAAAATTCTTTCTGAACTGTATGCAAAAAAAGAATTTCCCAAGTACATGTGACAATAAAGTATAATTGAAACATGAATTGCTGCCAATTTCAGTTGTGTTTGATACATCGCACTCTTTCCTTTCTCAAGTACTCGATCCCTCTTCAGGGGACAGTTTATTAGCCAGTCAAAACTATAAGCCCAATAATTATCATCACTACAAGGCTGACCATACTCTTCCCCTCCTCCACCTTGACGTCAGCAAGAACACAGAGTCATACAGCATTGAAACATGCCCTTCGGCAAAACGTGTCTGTGCCGGCCAAGATGCCCTATCACCACTAGTCCCATCTGTCTGTGTTTGGCGCATATCTCTCTAAACCTTTCCTATAATGGGCGGAAATCACTTTTAAAACATGGGGGGGTGGGGAACACACAATGAGACCTAACATCTAGGACAGGGGTCGGCAACCTACGGCCCACGGGCCGGATCCGGCCCTTAACCCAAAATCATTAGGCTTGTATTCACTGGAGTTTAGAAGAATGAGGGGTATCTTATAGAAACATATAAAATTATTAAAGGACTGGACAAGCTAAATGCAGGAAAAATGTTCGCAATGTTGGGTGAGTCCAGAACCAGGGGCCACAGTCTTAGAATAAAGGGGAGGTCATTTAAGACTGAGCTGAGAAAAAACTTTTTTACCCAGAGAGTTGTGAATTTATGGAATTCCCTGCCACAGAGGGCAGAGGAGGCCAAATCACTGGATGGATTTAGGAGAGAGTTGGATAGAGCTCTCGGGGCTAGTGGAGTCAAGGGATATGTGGAGAAGGCAGGCACGGGTTATTGATAGCGGACGATCAGCCATGATCATATTGAATGGCGGTGCTGGCTCGAAGGGCCGAATGGCCTCCTCCTGCACCTATTTTCTATGTTTCTATGTTTCTATCCGGCCCGCAGGCATATTTTTTTTCAATTTGTTTTCGCGACATGTGCATGGTAATGACCAGTCCTGGGGCAAGTGAGCCCATCTGGGAGCCTCAGTCATTCTTGAAATCCTGGGCGGTTTTGCTGCAACATATTTCGCAAATCATGGGGAGGATGGGTCCCCCCCCCCCCCCCCCAGCATTACCGCCCATTATCTGTCCATATGTCATTTAAATGTTGTTTATAGTACCTGCCTCAACTGCATCCTCGTTCCATGTACCCACCACCCACTGATTCCGTGATTCAAAGTTTCTGTTTGCCTTCCAAATGCAATGGTTTCTTTCTATTCCTCTATTCACACCAGTACTTCTGCAATGCTTTCATTTCCCCTCAACCATGGTTCTCCTCTGGTGTAAAGTAGAGCACAGAACAGCATTTGCTACGTTTCTTACATGCTTCAAAGTCTCAACTTCCACCATACAGAGAAATTTGTGTTCCCACTTCAAAGCTTCCACCCCTACATTTCTCCATTTAAGCAATTGCCACCATATCCACTGTAATGCCTCTCCACCACAAAGTAAAATACTGCAACCATCAAAAATCCTAAATAATTTTAAAACTAAAAATGCTGGGTATATGTGGCCAGACTCGAGAGCATATGGAGAGAGGTGTGAGATATGCGATGTGCTCACAATCACTACTCAGAGACTAAATCGTGGAAGCAAGAGATTCTTTATTATATTTGCGAGGCTGCAGAGTCGGGTGCCTCTCCAAGTTGAGACACACCGAAGTCAGAAGGGTAAACCCCCTTTATACACACAATTCTACATCCAACCTCTCCTTCTTTGACCCCCTCCAATCAGACACTGAGGTGCACAATCTCTAGGTACGTCCCCCCAGTACCTCCCACATCATACATCGCATGTCCAGACATGTGCATGGTAATGAGCAGTTTCTTGACCAGGGGTGTGTTGTAATATTCATTTATTTTATTAAGCATGCTCAGTTGTTCATGACCTATCCTAGTTTTACTCACCTCCAAGTGAACTCTCTCAGTCCTCCTATATCAGCACTAAAGCTAAGCTATAGTAACAAGGGTCCTATCTATCACTCCCTTCTACTGATAGGGATCTATCTACATCACTCCCTTCTACCGCTATACAATGCTATCACTTCTTACTCAAGGATGGGTCTGGTAACTTTTATACGCAGCTGTGTCAGAACCCTCTCCCTGGCCTCTATCGGTTTGAATCCTCTTTAAAGCCCCTTACAATAGTGGGGTTTAATCACTTTATCCCTCACAGAGGGACAGATTTTTAAAGTTGATGACCTTTCAAAACCGTCCCTTCCTTTTCTTCTTCGTATTCTAGTCCCCCTTTCCACCCTGACCAAATCCCGTTCTCGCAGATTCTTCCCATACACTATCACCCACTTTACCATTTCTGTCCTTAGGGCTTAAGATTTGGTCAATAGGATGACCACGTTGTGGGACATCTATTTTTTGTCCTTGAGTGTTATCCTGAGTTTCCAGTTCCTGTAACTATTTCTCCATCCCACTTCCAATATGATCCCTCTGTCCATGGCCTCAAACAAAGTTAAAACATGTTCTAAGAACAGCACTTTATCTTCCAACTGTATAACCAGATGCCTAAGATAAACACAAAATGCTGGAGTAACTCAGCGGAACAGTCAGCATCTCTGGAGAAAAGCAGTGGGTGACTTTTCGTGTCCAGTCTCTTCTTCAGTAAAGATGGATGAGGATGTAGTGAATAAATATAGGGTTGGAGAGAGGGATCAGAAGGAAGGCTTTAGTTTTTTTCAGATTTAGATATAGTTTCTGGGATCCGACAAGTCAAACAAATTGCACCTTGGTTGGGGTAGTGATTTGGCCAATTGCTTTTGGCAGGCATGTTGAGGTGCAAGATGGGGGAAGTCTTGAGGGAGAGAAACAGAGCAAAAAACAAAAGGAAGATGGGCAATTAAAAGGATCAGATTGGAGAAAAATAGAGGGGCCAAATTCAAAAAAAGGTCCTGCCCTGTTTTGATTTCCCTAAGTGCAACACCTCACATTTATATTGCTGTAATACCAAATTTGTACATATAAAGACACAGATTGGTTTCCAGGGAAGCATTAATACTGGAGAAATATTAAAAGCTAATAGTATGGCATTGCCCATACAATGGAAAACCTGAATAGATTTTAATTGTTTGCCATTCAATTTGACGAGGGCTAAAAAAAAACGTGTTGATCCATTAATAATGACAAATGCTGGTTTCTTCCATACAAGAATGAGAAGAAACATCAAAAAGGGCCACTTGTAACATTTATCACAAATAGGAGAAATGTTATATCAATTCTTATTTGTACATTTCCATTTTGTCTTGTGATTTCAACAATTTGTGCACTGATTCTTTGCTTAAAAACAGCAGAAAGCAGCTATAGTAATTGAAGTCCCAAGTAAGCGTCAGCTCCATAAGTTAGTTGGACCGGCAATCTTGCCATCAACTGGCTTGAATCCTTCCATGTTTATCATGTAACCATTTTAGCCAATGTAGACTATTTAAGGGTGTCAAGTGGAGTGTTTTATTGTCATATGCACAATAACTTTCTTATTTGCAGCAGCACAACAAAATGCAAAGACATTCTCTTTACCCAACCCAAATTCCTTTGTAGAATCAAGGTCTCCTTCCAGGTTCTCCTTGTGTTTCTCTTCAGGCAGACACTAAGATTTTAGCAGGCTTCACTGGAACTAAAGTTATTCCAAATAGAAATCTATTGTATTTCAACAGTCTAAGGCACATGTTGAATAATCTTGATATTTTATCAAACTGTCTTCCACTTACACATCATGAATTGCAGAGACCCATCATTCTCTTATCCAAGTTTTTTTTTTCTTATCCAAGTAAATATCAAATATTGCTATTCACAACTTGCTATTGCATTATTTCCAAAGACGTTACTGCTGTGTCTTGCTTCTTCAAATATAATTGGAACAGTTCTACCAGAAAACATAAATGGTCAATGAGTCCCATTATCCCATCCTTCAAAATACGAGTGTGAAGTACAGAGTCTCACAAACAAAAAACCCAGAAAATATTGGAAATGCTCAACAAGTTCAAACTATATCTGTGGAGACAGAAACAAAGTTAATATTTCCAATCAATGATCTTTCAGAACTTGTATGTTAAAAATCAAATCTATTTTAATATTGCAGAGAAGATGGGTGGAGAACATTGGGACTGTCTGTGATAGGGTGTGGAACAAGAGAGACTGTAAGAGTCAAATGTGGTTCTGCATCTAGCTTGTTAATGGAAAATGTTCAGATGGATGAGCTCAAGAGAGAAGAATGCTGGAGCTGAGTTATGTAATAATTTCTCCATCACACATGATGCCCTCACTTTGGTGAATTGTGTCTTTCATGTCTCAAATTATTTTAAGCAACAGAAAACCTCGAGGTAATTGGGGGAAAAGATTTGATAGGAACCTAAGGGGTAATTATTTTTTTAAAACAAAGGGTGGTGGGTGTATGGAACGAGTTGCCAGAGGAGGCTGGTGAGGCAGATGCTATCGCAATGTTGAAAAAACATTTAGATAGGTACAGTACATGGCTAGGATAGGTTTAGAGAGAGTAGTCTGAAGAAGGGTCTCGACCCGAAACGTCGCCTATCTCCTTCGCTCCTTAGATGCTGCTGCACCCGCTGAGTTTCTCCAGCTTTTTGTGTACCCTAGGTTTAGAGAGATATGGGCCACATGGATGCAAGTGGGACTAGTGTAGACATGTTATTCAGCATGGGCACGTGGGGCCAAATGGCCTGTTTCCACACTGTATGATCCTATGACTCTATATTCTTGACCTCTTTCAATTTATCTTCACGTTTGTCAGCCAGATACAGCCTTTCAAATTTTATTTCTATTCTGGAATAATAAAAAAAAAGGAGTTTGGCTTATCTTTCATCATTTCTCATTGTCTTGCATCCATTGATCCTGTCCCCAGTGCAGGTAGAATGGAAGGTGGATGATGACTCAAGCTTCATTGTACCATCTGGTCAATGCCACTTACATTCCTGCTCAAATACCAGAAACACAACACTCGTGACAATGTCCATGGAAACCATTATTTGTTCTTGCTGTGCAAACTATTCATACAGAACCTTCAACAGATTGCTCTGTTGTAACCTTCCACAAGTGACACCCACCCTTCAGGCAATTTCTATCTATTGTCCTCTAAAATGCCAGAGATCCAGACCATAAAATGTTAGCACACTGACAAAGGGTTCTGATCCAAAACATCACCCATCCTTTTTTCAGACTCCTATACTTCCTTCCCAAAGGCAGGAGTGAAATGATACATGGTGCTGTAAGTTTCCTGATATAGATCCCTTCGATGGTGGGGATGTCAGTACCTGTGACGGACCTGGCAGTGTTCACCACTTTTGGCAATCTTCTTTTCTGACCATTCAAATTACCGAACAAGGCCATGATGCAACCAATCAATATGCTGTCTATCGTACATCTGTAGAAGTTCATGTTCCCATTCCGGGTATCCTGTTGATTTGCTTCCTGACTTTCCACCATCTGTATGGCAGGATCCGTATGGTGAATTTCTAACTTAATGTACAATTTTTTCACCATTGGATGTAGGTGGCAGGTTTTCTTCCATTGTGAACCTTTAATGCTACTATAATAGTAAGATTAAATGAGAACTTACCAAGTTTGAAGTTTGATCATTATTTTATGAGGAGTTATGATGAGTGATTACGTGAAGAAGTCCTGCCTGGCGCATGATCGGCATACTTCAAAGCAGCAGCGTGAAAAACACAGAACCAATAGCCGAAGTAAGATAGTAAGGCTCAACATATGCTAGAACTACCAGATGATCATTTATTTTATGAGGGTTGGGAGTGGAGGGCACGTAATCCCTCATCGTAACTCCTCATAAAATAACGATCAAACTTCAAACTTCAAACTTCAAACTCGTTTAATCTTACTATTTTACTTCGGAGTCACGTGAGTGACTATGTGAAGATTTTGTAGCTCTGTGTTTTTTATGTCGTAGATTCATTCCATACGACACTCTGGCTCAATCAACATAGTGAGTAAATAATACATCTTTTAAACATTGCTTCAGTTTATGTAATAAGTCTTTTCATTATAAAAGAATGAAAGTAATAATATCGTAGGGGAAGATTTATAACCAAAGATATAAATCGATAATATAAAACAAAGCAACAATCAAAGAGAACCCAACACTGCGTTTCCAACCCTGACACCTTGAGAACTGGTTTCTCATAAACTTTGAAAAGTTTCTTTTACATCATCCTACAGCCTCTAATTTTTGATCGAGTGGCCCGTCCTGTGCCTTTGCTGTGGATGTACCTACCTCCCTGGTGGAGTGATTTTTAACATCTCAATGTCTACTCCTGCTGAGTCTCAAAACCTGTTTTAACCATCTAGAATGTAACTATCCAGAACCATCAGTTTGTAATAAGTAGCGCTGTCTTACCAGCACGGAGACTCTTGCCTACTTCAACATATTGAGTCAATGCTTAACCACACAAAAATTTTTGGTCGACAGGATATGCTTTAAAATTTACCTTGGTTCCAGCTCCTCCTGGTCTGCTTTGTTTGGTTAAGTCATAAACATATAAGACAATGTTATCTGTAGCCACATGCATACAGTCTAACGTAACATTTGCAACGTTTGCACTCTTTGTGCTGCCACTAAAGCCATGAGCATTATTACTTCAAATGTTAACTTCCGAAACAGTGATAGAATTGGAGCCCATTGCCTAAGCAAAGTAAGAACTATGCTGACCTCCCAAACTTCTGGATTTCTACTTTGGGCAGATTTTTATATATATATTCCTTTCACATATCGGGATATTAATGGATGAGACCCGATAGATTCATGGTCAGTAATTTGTCCTAAATAGGACGATAAAGCACTATGAGCCCTATTAATGGCCCTATCGCTTAGGTGCTGATCAAAATGCAATCCAGCAAGGAACTCCAATATATCTGATATGTTAGCAGTATGATAAAATATCTTTGACTGTCTACCAAAGACTTCCAATTTCTTTATATAAACAAAATATTGTTTTTAATGCTATTTCTCCAAGCTGCAGTTATAACATTCATGGTCCTATCCGACAGTCCAAGCTCTTATAATGGTCTGGTCAGAACCTGCAGATTAACAAATTCATATGATCATGCCATGGATGAATTTCTGCAACAAATTACTGCAGCTAGAAATTGTCATAAATGGTTCAATTTTACTTTGGAGTCACGTGAGTGACTACGTGAAGAAGCCCCGCCTGGCGCTGGAACGGCATTACGTCAACGCTGACGGCAGAAGCAAGAGCTGCAGAGCGCAGCTCCTCGCAGCGGCCGGAACGGACCCGCAGGTAAGTGTAAGGAAAAGTGGGGACGTTCTAAAAAAGACGTTACGCTGGTAAAACCAGCAAAAGAGAAAGTAAAAGTTAAAAGCAGAGTCACGCTGGCGTACTGATTTAGCCAGATAAATGGAAAAGAAAATGGAGAAGTCTCAAAGGAAAATTTCGCGGGTAAAAAGATCGTCCCGGGGTGAAGCTAAAGATACGGGACAAGAGTTTAGTGCGGATCCGGTTCCGATACCGGTGGCCGCTGATTCACCCGTTAGTGAGACTATAATTTCTCCAGAAATACAAACCACGGAGGAAAATGTTCCTAGAAAATGTAAAAAGAAATCCGTGAGGCCGTGGTTTCTGATAATGACTCTGATAATGAAAGTCCTCCGGATAATAAAGCTATATGGCTAAAAATGGAACATATGGAGAAAGTGCTCCAAAATATAATGAGACAAGGGTCACAGTACCCAGAAGTTTCACAAAATGACCCTGAGGGGCTTGAATATACAGAATATGGCTATGTGCCAAATTGGGAATTTGAAACTCCGGACCCAGGATTAAGGGCGGAGGAAGTCTCATTGGATATAATTCCAAGTGTATCAGGGCTGCAAAAGACAGACCCTGCAAGTGGTGATGTGGATTATGAGTGCACACCACAAATAAAAAAAGAGAAGGCCAGATGTGCCTGAGATGGCAAAAGATTTTGCTATACCTGAAGGAAGTGGTGAGGCTATGGAAGAAAACCTAGCTGCCAGTATTAATTATATGGTATCTCACCAACTTCAAGATTCTGTGATGATTGAAACAGCAGAATTATATAAAACACCGGAAAATTGCACCTCATTGAAGGTACCTACGGTTAATCCGGCTATATGGACGCCTATGACTCCAGGCATGAGAGGACAAGAAATAAGATTTCAAAGAATCCTCAAATTGATTTCTGCTGCCATTACTGCTTTTGGAAGGCAAATGGAGGGGTTGGAGATGGATAAAATTCAAAAAGATACTTTGGGCTTATTATGCAATTCCTTCTATGAAATTAATTGTATGAGGAAAATTGCGATTCGGCCCATATTTCATCCAAGGTTTGCAGGTCTGTGTCGATCAAGTGGTGTTCAAGCTCCTGGTTATCTATTTGGAGAAAACCTGCCTAAACAAATAAGAGAAATGGATGAAGAGGCTAAATCTATTAGCCACATGAGACTTTTCATCTTTGGACAAAAAAGGTATTTTTCGTCAAGAAGGGGATTTGATTTTGGAAACAGAGGCAGGAGTATGATAAGAAAATATTATCATCCGACACAGCCTAATGTTCACCCGTATACGGGAAGAAGGAGACCACCACGTTCATATGGAGAGGTACAAAAAATTTATTCTATGCTTAAAGAAACTGTGGACAAATCTCCAGTTGGAGGGAGATTACAAATGTTTTATGATGAATGGCTTGCCATCACATCTGATCGGTTTATTTTACAAACAGTTTCAGGAGCTACCATTACATTTAAAGAAGGTGTTAATTCTCCGGTACAAAATAAACCTGCTTATGGTTTCATGTTTTCTGCAATTGAAGAGGCAGAAATAAATGTGGAAATTGACAAATTGTTTAAAAAAGGTGTTATTGAAAAAACTGTTGAACATGAGCATCAATTTCTGTCAAATATATTTCCAAGAAATAAAAAGATGGTGGTTGCAGAATTATTCTGGACCTTACAAATCTTAATAAATTTGTCGAATATAAACATTTTAAAATGGAAACATTTAACACTGCAAGACATTTGATATCAGCAGGTTGTTATATGGCTACAATTGATTTAAAGGATGCGTACTATTCAGTATCAATACATCAGTTCTTTCGAAGGTACTTAAAATTTAATTGGCTGGGACAGCTGTGGCAATTCAAAGCTTTACCAAATGGGTTAAGTTCAGCTCCCAGGCTCTTTACAAAGCTGTTGAAACCAGCTTTAGCACAATTAAGAGCACAAAAGCACATCATTATGGCTTATCTGGATGACATTTTAATCATCAATAGTAATCAGGAATCAGCTGGAAAATCAGTTTCAGCAACTAAAACTTTATTTGAGAAGTTAGGGTTCTTGATTCATCCAATTAAGTCCCAGCTGCAGCCAGCACAGTCAATTAACTATTTGGGATTTGTAATTGACTCAGTTACTGTGTTAGTAACTTTGCCAACAGTTAAGATTGATGATATTTTGGTGACCTGTAGGGGTCTCATTCACAAACCCTATCCCTCCATCCGAGAAGTAGCAAAGGTTATTGGTAAACTAGTAACAGCATTTCCTGCAGTAGAATTTGGTCCATTACATTACCAAAACCTTCAAAGGGACAAAATAAGAGCTCTAAAAAAGAGAGCAGGCCATTTTGATAGGCCTATGCAACTAACAAAAGAAGCTTTATTGGAATTACAATGGTGGATTGAAAATGTCCCACAAGCTGCTAAAAAACATTCTGATACAACAGCCTGAAGTAATTTTACAAACAGATGCTAGTGCTCTCGGATGGGGGGCGACAGATTCATTCACCAGCTGTGGGGGCAGATGGACTGTCCAAGAGGAAATGTTTCTCCAAACATATGGTATTAACTATTTAGAATTATTGGGTGCATTTTATGGGTTGAAGGCATATTGTTCTACAAAAAAGAATCTGCTTGTACTGATACAATTAGACAATAAAACAGCTGTTGCATATATTAATCACATGGGTGGAGTCAGATCGGTATCATGTGATTGTTTGGTAAATCAGATATGGCAATGGTGTACTAACCACCAAATTTGGATTTCGGCAAATTACATCCCAGGTAAAGACAATGTGGTGGCAGACAATAGATCAAGGATGTTTAAAGATAACACAGAATGGATGTTGAACCCAGTAATTTTCAGTAAAATTGTGACTCAATATGGGTTACCAGACATTGATCTGTTTGCATCAAGACTAAATCATCAATTGCCTAAATATGTGTCTTGGGAACCAGATCCAGACGCAGTAGCAGTAGATGCTTTTTCACTAAACTGGGGGAATATGTTCTTTTATGCTTTTCCACCATTTGCTCTGGTTCAGCAATGTCTGAAGAAGATAGAACAAGATTCTGCCACAGGATTATTGGTAATTCCAAATTGGCCGACACAACCATGGTTCCCATTGATGTTAAACATGATTAAAGAACCAGATATGTCAATTCCTAGCAGCAGTGATTTATTGATAAAACCAGTAACCAAAGAAATTCATCCATTACATGCTTATATGAATTTGTTAATCTGCAGGTTTTGACCAGACCACTACAGGAGCTTGGATTGTCGGATAGAACTATGGATATTATAGTCGCATCATGGCGAGATAGCACTCAGAGACAATATATGACACATATAAAGAAATGGGAAAATTTTTGCAGACAGTCAAATATATCCTATCATACTGTGAACATTGCAAACATATTGGAGTTCCTTGCCAAGTTGCATTTTGAACAACACTTAAGTTACAATGCCATTAATAGTGCACGTAGTGCCTTATCATCTTATTTAGGACAAATCTCTGACCAGAAATCAATTGGATCACATCCATTAATATCCAGATTTATGAAAGGAATCTTTAACAAAAATCCACCCAAACCAAGATATACAGAAATTTGGGATGTTAGCATTGTACTTACCTTACTTAGGCAATGGACTCCAATCGAAGGTTTGTCATTGGAAAGGTTAACATTTAAATTAGTAATGTTAATGGCATTGGTTTCAGCTCAAAGGGTGCAAACATTACAAATGTTACGTTTAGACTGTATGCATGTGACTGCAGATAACATTGTGTTCTATGTTTATGATCTGATCAAACAAAGCAGACCAGGGAGAACTGGAGCGAAGGTAATGTTTCAAGCTTATCCCATTGATCCAACGTTGTGTGTAGTTAAACATTTGAATCATTATGTAAAAGTTACCAAAACTCTTCGAGGAGATGAAAAAACGTTAATGATTACGCATAAGAAACCACACACAAAAGCTTCAGTGCAAACAATCTCAAGGTGGTTAAAACAGGTGTTACTTTTAGCAGGAGTAGACACTGATGTGTTCAAATCTAACTCCACCAGGGTAGCAGCTACATCCGCGGCGAAGTTACAGGACGTACCACTCGAACATATTTTAGAAACCGCAGGGTGGTGTAAAGAAGAAACTTTTTCAAAGTTCTACAATAAACCTGTTCACACAATGACAGGCTTTAGACACGCGGTGTTGGGTTCACTATAATCACCTGCTTTGTTTCACTATTGATTGATATTATCAATTATGTTATCACATATCTTTTATCACTTTGTAATGGTTCCCTCGGGTATAAAAGAGGGCTATTATAATCTTCTTTTATCATTAAAAGATTTATGGAAAGAACTAAAACTAGTCTGGTTTTCTCATGTATGTGTTGACCTAGCCGGACTGTCGTATGGAAGAATTCTATGACATGAAAAACACAGAAGCTTCAAAATCTTCACGTAGTCACTCACGTGACTCCGAAGTAAAATAGTAAGATTAAACGAGAACTTACCAGTTCAAAGTTTGATCTTTATTTTATGAGGAGTAACGATGAGGGATTACGTGCCCTCCACTCCACACCCTCATAAAATAAATGATCATCTGGTAGTTCTAAATCTATGATGAGCCTTACTATCTTACTCCGACTATTGTGTTCTGTGTTTTTCATGCCGCTGCTTTGAAGTATGCCGTTCCAGCGCCAGGCGGGACTTCTTCACGTAATCCCTCATCGTTACTCCTCATAAAATAAAGATCAAACTTCGAACTGGTAAGTTCTCGTTTAATCTTACTATTATCATTCTAAACATCAATGAGAACCATGACTGTGTCCGGTTTGGGCCACCAAACCGCCCGTGGAAGAGTCTTGCTATATTTTCATCAGACATTGCCTAATGGGGAATGGGGAACATAAAAGAACATACTTCCCCCCCAATGTAGCGAGAATGCATCCTCAGCTACTGCTCCTGGGTGGATTCCCATGAGACTAGTATTTGGGCAATTAGTGATTTAGTCTAGACGCAAACAGATCAATGTCAGGTAATCCATACCACTGACAATGTTTTTCAAACTTGTGAATTTAATATCCATTCTGTATTAACTTTAAATTTTCGTGATCTGTTGTCTGCCACAATAGTGTCTCTCCCTGAGATAGATAGCTGAAAGCCAAATATTCTTAAAGATACACCAGTGCCACATCTGGTTAACCAGATAATCACATGATAATGATCTTACTCGACCCATGTGATTGATATGCCACAGCTGTGGTATTGTCTACTTGTAATTGGACATGCAAATCTTTCATAGTAGAGCTCCTAACAACTCCAAATAATTAATACCAAATGTTTGGAGAAATAAGATTCTTGGACAATCCGTCTGCCACCCCCTGGTGTTATTGTCCGTTACCCCCTAGATAAGGGACATATCAGATATTAACCTGATAAGAACAGATATTACACTTATCTTAGCCCAAAAAAACGAGAAGCTATCCACCATCCGAGAATACTTGCTTCAGTTTGCTATGACTGCTAGCTGCTGAGCTAATATGTTTTTAAGCAGCTTGTGGAACATTCTCAATCCACCACTGTAATTCTGATAAAGCTTCCTTTGGCAATTGCAAAGGCCTGTCAAAATGGCCTGCACACTCTTCTAGTGCTTGTGTTTTTGCCCTTTGGAGCTTTTTTGGTAATGCAGTGGACCAACTCTACTGCAGAAACAGTGTTACTAATTTACCTAAGCTCCTTCTCGGATGGAGGGATAAGGCTTGTCAAAAAGACAACGACACACATTTGTAATATTGACACTTTGTCTGCTGGTAAATTTACTGAACATAGTACTGAATCACTCACAAACCCCAAATAGTAAATTGTTGGGGATGGCTGAAGCTTAGATTTTGTTGGATGGATCAGGACCATAGCCTTTCAACAAGCTTGTAGTTGCTGCACTAATTTTTCAGCTGACTCCTGATCAGCATTGCCAATTAAAACTGTCATCAAGATAAACCATGACCATGTGTCCTTATCAGTGCAAGTGCTGGTTTCATGAATTGTGTGAACAGCCTAGAAGCTGAGCTTAATCCATTAGATAATGCCTTAAATTGCCATAGCTGACCCATCCAATTAATTTTCAAGTACCTGTGAACATGATGATAAATTGGTACTAAATCATACGCATCCTTCAAATCTATAGTAACCAATTAACAACTTGTTGATAACAACTGCCTTGCAGTGTTGAAGGTGTCCATTTTGAAATGTTTTATACTGGACAAATGTATTAAAGTGTGTGATGTCTAGAAATGACTCTACAACCACCAACAGAGGCCCAGGAGCGGTTGCAGTGGGAGGAGCGACGTCCGACCTGTAAGTTAAAAATATCGCGGGGCTTGTTTCCACAGAGGCCCAGGAGCAGTTGCAGTGGGAGGAGCGACGTCCAAGCTGTAAGTTAAAAACTCTATCGCGGGGCTTGTTTCCACAGAGGCCCAGGAGCGGTTGCAGTGGGAGGAACCCAAATCCGTAACGTTCCATTCACAGCTCGCAACAAGTGGGCTTGAGGAAGCCGCTGATTGGTGGAAGACGACTCGAGGGAGCAGCTGATTGGCAGTCAGATTCCTGCTGATTTCTTTCAGCTAAAATCCTTGCTTTGTATTGTATTCTATATTGTATTGTATCCAGCGTAAGGGGGAGAATGAGTACCAGGGCAGTTTACTGTTCTGGATGTCAGATGTGGGAGGTCATGCAGTCAAATAGCTCTCCAGACATCCACATCTGTGCCAGGTGCGTCAAGATGGTGCTCCAAATGGACTGTATTCGGTACCTGGAGCAGCAGCTTGATGGCCTCCGTCTGGTCAGGGAGAGTGAGGAAGCCATAGAGAGGAGCTACAGACAGGTGGTCACTCCAAAACCACAGGAGGCAGAAAAGTGGGTCACGGTTAGGAGGGGCAGAGGCAGGGACTAGAGAGTACCCCAGTGGCTGTACACCTAGGCAATAACTACTCCAGTTTGCGTACTGTTGGGGGGCACAGCCTACCTGGGACCAGCCCTGTTGCTCAGAAGGGTAAGGAAAAGAAGAGGAGGGCAGCAGTAATAGGGGACTCTATAGTTAGGGGGTCAGATAGGCGATTCTGTGGACGCAGTCAGGAGACCCGGATGGTAGTTTGCCTCCCTGATGCCAGGGTCTAGGATGTGACTGAACGTGTCCAAGATATCTTGAAATGGGAGGGAGAGGAGCCAGAGGTCGTGGTACATATAGGTACCAATGACATAGGTAGAAAAAGAGAGGAGGTCCTGAAAGGAGAATTTAGGGAGTTAGGAAGAGTGTTAAGGAGAAGGATCGCAAAGGTAACAATCTCAGGATTACTGCCTGTACCACGCGACAGTGAGAGTAGGAATGGAGCAAGGTGGAGGATCAATGCGTGGCTAAAGGACTGGTGCAGAGCGCAGAGATTCAAGTTTCTGGATCATTGGGACCTCTTTTGGGGAAGGTGTGACCTGTACAAAAAGGACGGGTTGCACTTGAACCCGAGGGGAACCAATATCCTGGCGGGGAGATTTGCAAAGGCTACTGGGGAGACTTTAAACTAGATCGGTTGGGGGGAGGGACTCAAATAGAGAAGGCAAGTAGTCCATTTAGGAGGCAGAGAAGTGAAGCAGTCAGACGCAACTCGTAGGGAGGAAAGAAGAAAAAAATAACAAACGGAGAATAAGAAGTGGAGGGTTTCTTAAATGTGTGAGCAGAGAGATAGAGGGGTGTAAACTGAGGATAGGAGCAAAAGGTAGCAAGGTGAAAAGTGGCAGGAAAACAAATCCAGGGAAAAAATCTAAAAGGGCCACTTTTCAACATAATTGTAAAAGGGCCAAGAATGTTGCAAAAACAAGCCTGAAGGCTATGTGTCTCAATGCGAGGAGCATTCGTAATAAGGTGGATGAGTTGAATGTGCAGATAGCTATTAATAATTATGATATAGTTGGGATCACGGAGACATGGCTCCAGGGTGACCAAGGCTGGGAGCTAAACATCCAGGGATATTCAATATTCAGGAAGGATAGACAGAGAGGAAAAGGTGGTTGGGTAGCGTTGCTGGTTAGAGCGGAGATTAACGCAATAGAAAGGAAGGACATTAGCTTGGAGGATGTGGAATCGATATGGGTGGAGCTGCGAAACACTAAGGGGCAGAAAACGCTAGTGGGTGTTGTGTACAGGCCACCTAACAGTAGTAATGGAGTTGGGGACGACATCAAACAGGAAATTAGAAATGCGTGCAACTAAGGTAAAACCGTTATAATGGGTGACTTCAATCTACATATAGATTGGGTGAATCAAATTGGCAGGGGTGCTGAGGAAGAGGATTTCTTGGAATGTATGCGGGATAGTTTTCTAAACCAACATGTGGAGGAACCATCGAGAGAGCAGGCTATTCTAGACTGGATATTGAGTAATGAGGAAGGGTTAGTTAGCAGCCTTGTTGTACGTGGCCCCTTGGGCAAGAGTGACCATAATATAGTTGAGTTCTTCATTAGGATGGAGAGTGACATTGTTAATTCAGAAACACGGGTCCCGAACTTAAAGAAAGGTAACTTTGAGGGTATGAGACGTGAATTGGCCAAGATCGACTGGCAATTGATTCTTGAAGGGTTGACGGTGGATATGCAATGGAAGGCATTTAAAGACTGCATGGATGAACTACAACAATTGTTCATCCCAGTATGGCAAAAGAATAAATCAGGGAAGGTGGTGCATCCGTGGATAACGAGGGAAATCAGGGATAGTATCAAAGAAAAAGATGAAGCGTACAAATTAGCCAGAAAAAGCAGCCTACCAGAGGACTGGGAGATATTCAGAGACCAACAGAGGAGGACAAAGGGCTTAATTAGGAAAGGGAAAATGGAGTATGCAAGAAAACTGGCAGGAAACATAAAAACTGACTGCAAAAGTTTTTATCGATATGTGAAGCGCAAAAGATTAGTTAAAACAAATGTAGGTCCCTTGCAGTCAGAAACGGGTGAATTTATCATGGGGAACAAGGACATGGCAGACCAATTGAATAACTACTTTGGTTCTGTCTTCACCAAGGAAGACATAAATAATTTGCCGGAAATAGCAGGGGATCGCGGGTCAAATGAGATGGAGGAAATGAGTGAAATCCAGGTTAGCCGGAAAGTGGTGTTATGTAAATTGAATGGATTAAAGGCCGATAAATCCCCAGGGCCAGATAGGTTGCATCCCAGGGTACTTAAGGAAGTAGCCCCAGAAATAGCAGATGCCTTAGTGATAATTTTTCAAAACTCTTTAGATTCTGGTGTAGTTCCTGAGGATTGGAGGGTAGTTAATGTAACCCCACTTTTTAAAAAGGGAGGGAGAGAGAAAACGGGGAATTACAGACCAGTTAGTCTAACATCGGTAGTGGGGAAACTGCTAGAGTCAATTATTAAAGATGGGATAGCAGCGCATTTGGAAAGTGGTGAAATCATTGGACAAAGTCAGCATGGATTTACGAAGGGTAAATCATGTCTGACGAATCTTATTGAATTTCTTGAGGATGTAACTAGTAGAGTGGATAAGGGAGAAGCAGTGGATGTGTTATATCTGGACTTTCAGAAGGCTTTCGACAAGATCCCACACAAGAGATTAGTATACAAACTTAAAGCACACGGTATTCGTGGTTCAGTATTGATGTGGATAGAGAACTGGCTGGTAGACAGGAAGCAAAGAGTAGGAGTGAACGGGTCCTTTTCAGGATGGCAGACAGTGACTAGTGGGGTGCCGCAAGGCTCAGTGCTGGGACCCCAGCTATTTACAATATACATTAATGATTTGGACGAGGGAATTAAATGCAACATCTCGAAGTTTGCGGATGACACGAAGCTGGGGGGCAGTGTTAGCTGTGAGGAGGATGCTAGGAGGCTGCAGGATGACTTGGATAGTCTGGGTGAGTGGGCAAATGCATGGCAGATGCAGTATAATGTGGATAAATGTGAGGTTATCCACTTTGGTGGCAAAAACAGGAAGGTAGACTATTATTTGAATGATGACCGATTAGGAAAAGGGGAGATGCAGCGAGACCTGGGTGTCATGGTACACCAGTCATTGAAAGTAGGCATGCAGGTGCAGCAGGCTGTGAAGAAAGCGAATGGTATATTGGCATTCATAGCAAAAGGATTTGAGTACAAGAGCAGGGAGGTTCTACTGCAGTTGTACAGGGTCTTGGTGAGGCCACACCTGGAGTATTGCGTACAGTTTTGGTCACCTAATCTGAGGAAAGACATTCTTGCCATAGAGGGAGTACAGAGAAGGTTCACCAGACTGATTCCTGGGATGGCACGACTTCCATATGAAGAAAGACTGGATAGACTCGGCTTGTACTCGCTGGAATTTAGAAGATTGAGGGGTGATTTCATAGAGACTTACAAAATTCTTAAGGGGGTTGGACAGCTAGATGCAGGAAGATTGTTCCCGATGTTGGGGAAGTCCAAGACAAGGGGTCACAGTTTAAGGATAAGGGGGAAGTCTTTTAGGACTGAGATGAGGAAATCGTTTTTCACACAGAGAGTGGTGAATCTGTGGAATTCTCTGCCACAGAAGGTAGTTGAGGCCAGTTCGTTGGCCATATTTAAGAGGGAGTTGGACGTGGCCCTTGTGGCTGAAGGGATCAGGGGGTATTGAAAGAAGGCAGGTACAGGATATTGAGTTGGATGATCAGCCATGATCATACTGAATGGCAGTGCAGGCTCGAAGGGCCGAATGGCCTGCTCCTGCACCTAATTTCTATGTTTTCTTCTCCTTGGGGAAATTATTTGATACAAATAGTTGTGGATGCTTACTCTGTTTTTTCCCCACTTTCCCTAAATAAATTTCTTACCTCTTTATTTGAGATTTTTCAGGTGCAGAAACATAAAAAAGGATTAGGTTTATTCTGTACAGGTGGATCAACTCCTTCTACACATTTTATTGTAGATCCTTACACAGTATCTAATATAAACCGATCAGCTGTTATGCAAATTCATTTATCATAACACACCTGTAATCTACCACCAATCGGAGGTTCATCAAAAGCTTCCTCTGTGATAGAATAAAGTTTTTGTACCTCTCCAAATGCACATGATGGCCTTCTTTCCCCAACAATATGGGTTTACATAAGGCTGTGCTGGATGACAATACTTCCTCACCATACTCCTGCCTCTGTTTGATCCAATATCAAATCCCTTCACATTGGACCAGCCAATTTTGCAAAAGTTTTATGAGGCTGATAGTCTTTGCCTCTTTATCAATGTCTTTGATTTCTTTTAGAAACATAGAAACATAGAAACATAGAAATTAGGTGCAGGAGTAGGCCATTCAGCCCTTCGAGCCTGCACCGCCATTCAATATGATCATGGCTGATCATCCAACTCAGTATCCCGTACCTGCCTTCTCTCCATACCCTCTGATCCCCTTAGCCACAAGGGCCACATCCAACTCACTCTTAAATATAGCCAATGAACTGGCCTCAACTACCCTCTGTGGCAGAGAGTTCCAGAGACTCACCACTCTCTGTGTGAAGAAAGTCTTTCTCATCTCGGTCTTAAAGGATTTCCCCCTTATCCTTAAGCTGTGACCCCTTGTCCTGGACTTCCCCAACATCGGGAACAATCTTCCTGCATCTAGCCTGTCCAACCCCTTAAGAATTTTGTAAGTTTCTATAAGATCCCCTCTTAATCTCCTAAATTCCAGAGAGTATAAACCAAGTCTATCCAGTCTTTCTTCATAAGACAGTCCTGACATCCCAGGAATCAGTCTGGTGAACCTTCTCTGCACTCCCTCTATGGCAATAATGTCCTTCCTCAGATTTGGAGACCAAAACTGCACGCAATACTCCAGGTGTGGTCTCACCAAGACCCTGTACAACTGAAGTAGAACCTCCCTGCTCCTGTACTCAAATCCTTTTGCTATGAAAGCTAACATACCATTCGCTTTTTTCACTGCCTGCTGCACCTGCATGCCTACTTTCAATGACTGGTGTACCATGACACCCAGGTCTCGCTGCATCTCCCCTTTTCCTAATCGGCCACCATTTAAATAATATTCTGCTTTCCTGTTTTTGCCACCAAAGTGGATAACCTCACATTTATCCACATTATACTGCATCTGCCAAACATTTGCCCACTCACCCAGCCTATCCAAGTCACCTTGCAGTCTCCTAGCATCCTCCTCACAGCGAACACTGCCCCCCAGCTTAGTGTCATCCGCAAACTTGGAGATATTGCCTTCAATTCCCTCATCCAGATCATTAATATATATTGTAAATAGCTGGGGTCCCAGCACTGAGCCCTGCGGTACCCCACTAGTTACTGCCTGCCATTGTGAAAAGGACCCGTTTACTCCTACTCTTTGCTTCCTGTTTGCCAGCCAGTTCTCTATCCACATCAATACTGAACCCCTAATACCGTATGCTTTAAGTTTGTATACTAATCTCTTATGTGGGACCTTGTCGAAAGCCTTCTGGAAGTCCAGATATACCACATCCACTGGTTCTCCCTTATCCACGCTACTAGTTACATCCTCGAAAAATTCCACAAGATTCGTCAGACATGATTTACCTTTTGTAAATCCATGCTGACTTTGTCCAATGATTTCACCACTTTCCAAATGTGCTGCTATCCCATCTTTAATAACTGACTCTAGCAGTTTCCCCACTACCGATGTTAGACTAACTGGTCTGTAATTCCCCGTTTTCTCTCTCCCTCCCTTCTTAAAAAGAGGGGTTACATTTGCTACCCGCCAATCCTCAGGAACTACTCCAGAATCTAAAGAGTTTTGAAAGATTATCACTAATGCATCCACTATTTCCTGAGCTACTTCCTTAAGTACTCTGGGATGCAGCCTATCTGGCCCTGGGGATTTATCGGCCTTTAATCTATTCAATTTACCCAACACCACTTCCCGACTGACCTGGATTTCACTCAATTCCTCCTTTGACCCACAGTCCCCTGCTATTTCAGGCAGATTATTTATGTCTTCCTTAGTGAAGACGGAACCAAAGTAGTTATTCAATTGGTCCGCCATATCCTTGTTCCCCATGATCAAACTCACCTGTTTCTGACTGCAAGGGACCTACATTTGTTTTAACTAACCTCTTTCTCTTCACATATCTATAAAAACTTTTGCAGTCAGTTTTTATGTTCCCTGCCAGTTTTCTTTCATAATCTATTTTTCCTTTCCTAATTAAGCCCTTTGTCCTCCTCTGCTGGTCTCTGAATTTCTCCCAGTCCTCTGGTATGCTGCTTTTTCTGGCTACTTTGTACGCATCATCCTTTGCTTTGATACTATCCCTGATTTCCCTTGTTTATCCACGGATGCACTACCTTCCCCGATTTATTCTTTTGCCAAACTGGGATGAACAATTTTTGTAGTTCATCCATGCAATCTTTAAATGTCTTCCATTGTATATCCACCGTCAACCCTTTTAGAATTAATTGCCAGTCAATCTTGGCCAATTCACGTCTCATACCCTCAAAGTTACCTTTCTTTAAGTTCAGAACCATTGTTTCTGAATTAACAATGTCACTCTCCATCCTAATGAAGAACTCAACCATATTATGGTCACTCTTGCCCAAGGGGGCACGTACAACAAGACGGCTAATTACCCCTTCCTCATTACTCAAAACCCAGTCTAAAATAGCCTGCTCTCTCGTTGGTTCCTCTACATGTTGATTTAGATAACTATCCCGCATACATTCCAAAAAATCCTCTTCCTCAGCACCCCTGCCAATTTGATTAACCCAATCTATATGTAGATTGAAGTCACCCATTATAACTGTTTTGCCTTTGTCGCACGCATTTCTAATTTCCTGTTTGATACCATCCCCAACTTCTCTGCTACTGTTAGGTGGCCTGTACACAACACCCACCAGCGTTTTCTGCCCCTTAGTGTTTTGTAGCTCTACCCATACCGATTCCACATCCTCCAAGCTAATGTCCTTCCTTTCCATTGCTTTAATCTCCTCTCTAACCAGCAACGCTACCCCACCTCCTTTTCCTTTCTCTCTATCCCTTCTGAATATTGAATATCCCTGGATGTTCAGCTCCCAGCCTACGTCACCCTGGAGCCATGTCTCCGTGATCCCAACTATATCATAATCATTAATATCTATCTGCACGTTCAACTCGTCCACCTTATTACGAATACTCCTTGCATTGAGACACAAAGCCTTCAGGCTTGTCTTTACAACGCATTTACCCCTTATACAATTTTGCTGAAAAGTGGCCCTTTTTGATTTTTGCCCTGGTTTTGTCTGCCTGCCACTTTTACCTTTCACCTTGCTACCTAATGCTTCTACCCTCATTTTACACCCTCCTGCCTCTCTGCTCTTGTACCCATCCCCCTGCCACATTAGTTTAAATCCTCCCCGACAGCACTAGCAAACACTCCCCCAAGAACATTGGTTCCATTCCATTCCAAGTGCAAACCGTCCTGTTTGTACCGGTCCCACCTCCCCCAGAACTGGTCCCAGTGCCCTAAAAATTTGAATCCCTCCCCCTTGCACCACTTTTCAAGCCACGTATTCATTTGCATTATCCTCCTATTTCTACTCTGACTGGCCCGTGGTACTGGTAGTAATCCGGAGATTACTACCTTTGAGGTCCTACTTTTAAGTTTATCTCCTAGCTCCCTAAATTCACCTTGTAGGACCTCATCCCTTTTTTTTACCTATATCGTTGGTGCCAACATGCACCACGACAACTGGCTGTTCACCCTCCCCCTCCAGAATGTTCTGCAGCCGTTCAGTGACATCCCTGACCTTTGCACCAGGGAGGCAACATACCATCCTGGAGTCTCGTTTGCGGCCGCAGAAACGCCTATCTATTCCCCTGACAATTGAATCCCCTATTACTATTGCCCTTCCCCTCTTTTTTCCCCCCTCATGTGCTGCAGAGCCACCCATGGTGCCATGAACCTGGCTGCTGCTGCATTCCCCTGATGAGCCATCTCCCTCAACAGTATCCAAAATGGTATACCTGTTTAGGAGGGAGATGACCGCAGGGGACTCCTGCACTACCTGCCTAAGGTTTTAGGCAGGTTTACTCCGTAAATAACCAGGAGTTTGAACATAGCTTGATCTGTATTGACCCGCAAATCTAAAGTGCAAAATGGTCTGAATGGAAATTTTCTCTCATACCATTGAGCTCAACATATGAGCTATAAAACAATGCCAACTTGTCTTTTTTAATTTTGGTCATTGCACAATCTTTCACTTGCTTCCCACAAGCAGTGATGCCACCCGCAAACTTGAAATTCTTTGGAATCGTATTCCCTGTGCCTCCGCACTATTGAAGACATGGGTGCCCTAATCGGATTCACCATTGGCACCCTAGTAAAGTACAAGTGTTTTTATATAAATCTGCTGTTTCAACCATAACAGCCTCCTGAAGCTGTTGAGAAACCAATTAATGTTGGCCACCATGGTTACCTTCCATGGCCTCACCGCTTCCTTCAGGCATCATACTTTGTACTCATTAAGTACACCTGGATTTATACTTGTGCTGTGGTGGGTACTTATGACCAAAAACACCACTTTCAGGGTCAGTTTTTTACTGCCCTGGTACTCCTGAGACTTGCTCAAGGAGACTACCTCCAGCCCAATCCGAGGTTCATATTCCCACAGTGGTAAAAGCACCATATACTTGATATGGAAACCCCTCAGGGTCTGCCTGGGAATATTCTGGGTTTTCAGACCCTCGGTTGAAAAATAATCTGGAGTATTTCTCCATTTAATTCATTCTGAGCCATAAGGCTTTCTTGTCTGGAGGCCTTTCCTTATTAGAATCATCTAAAACCACGGCCTCTCAGACTTTCTTTATTTTCCTCCCCCCTGGAGATTCTTCCCGTGGCTTTTGGTTTGTGGAGCGACTAAAGGCTCCCTACGGTTAATTTCAACGGCCACCAGTATCGGATCCGGCGCCACACTAATCTGCCGTCCCGATCTGTGCTTCTACCCGGGACGCATTTTTACCCGTCTTGAGGATGTAACTAGTAGAGTGGATAAGGGAGAAGCAGTGGATGTGTTATATCTGGACTTTCAGAAGGCTTTCGACAAGGTCCCACACAAGAGATTGGTATACAAACTTAAAGCACACGGTATTGGTGGTTCAGTATTGATGTGGATAGAGAACTGGCTGGTAGACAGGAAGCAAAGAGTAGGAGTGAACGGGTCCTTTTCAGGATGGCAGACAGTGACTAGTGGGGTGCCGCAAGGCTCAGTGCTGGGACCCCAGCTATTTACAATATACATTAATGATTTGGACGAGGGAATTAAATGCAACATCTTGAAGTTTGCGGATGACACGAAGCTGGGGGGCAGTGTTAGCTGTCAGGAGGATGCTAGGAGGCTGCAGGATGACGCATTTTTACCCATCCGTTTTTCTCCGGAGTTTTTTCCTTTTTACTTTCAACTCCTGCTGGCTCTGCACGCCAGCACCACGGAGTTTGAAACATGCCCTGTAAGAAATTCAATCCACTTACCTGCGGCCTGTTCCTTACCGCTGGTGGAGCTGCGCTCTGCAGCTCTTTGCCTACCGACAGCGTCGACGTAATGCCGATCATGCGCCAGGCGGGACTTCTTCACGTAGTCACTCACGTGACTCCGAAGTAAAATATTTAATCATTTAATCAGTTAAACAAATTCTCCAGTCAGTAAAGGAACTTACTTTTTTGTCATAATTAAACTTTGCTTTATCTCTTCTGGAGTATTCTATCTGATAGCATGGGGCACTTCTCATGTGCCTTTATGGGCCTGTCCCACTTAGGACATTTTTCAAGCGACTGCCGGCGACTGACACACGCACATCGCTTCCTTCACCAGCTGTTCATTTATTCTGTAAATAAGTGTCATAAAACAACTTCTATCATCTTATGATCAATTTTATTGCCCTCCGTCTGGTTTTCAAACATCCAATTGTTACCTTTGCTCCAGTAACCTATATCTTGTGTATCTAAACATTACCCTAAGCTATTTACTATCTCTCACCTGACATTTAAGTTATTTTGCTATGTTTACCTCATTTCCAAACATGCTTCTCCAGTACACACGGTTCTTGGGTGAACCAAATTACAAGTCCTTGGACAGAGTCGAGGGAGGAGGCTTAGGACCAGGTGTTGCATTTCCTGCGTTTGCTGGGGAAGGTACCTGGGGAGGGAGTGGTTCGGCTGGGAAGGGATGAGTTAACTATGGAGCTGTGGAAAGAGTAGCAATGTTACAAAACCTACCTTCAGCGGCTCTGCAGATCTGCCACTGGCTGTGTGTGCGACGCGGGAGCCTTTTGGGGGGGGGGGTGGGGGGGGATTAAAATGCAGGTTTGTATTGCTTTTCGGAGAGTGATTTCCTCAGGCTGTTAGTCGATGAAGAAAAATCAATCGGACTTCCATTCCCGGTTTAAAATTAATCAATAAATTGAATAAATTTAAAAAAATCAATCGCTGGATACTTTAATCGCTGGATTAAAGTAAAAAACAACTTCTGACGCCCTCAACGCCTTCAACGTGATGAATCTCAAAATCACGTCAAAACAAAAGATAAGTAATTTATTTCACATATAATCTTGCTTCTTGGGGTGGCTTTAGTCTAATTTTACGATGCGAAAATGTTATTTAGTCCCCATACGGATCGGCCGTGTCTTGCCTGCCTTCATGGACTTAAAATTCACGGCAACGGCAACATTCCAATCGATCGTATTCCAGAAACACCCACTCGCATGATGATTAAAATTCTCTTTTTTTTTGGACAATCATGTCATAAGAGCATCTAAATCGTCTATATTTTGTGTTATTGTCTATCCATAATCAATATTTTTATACTAAATATCCACAACAGTTTTAGTTACGTGTATTGTGCAATAAATAATAATTTTGATTATATTGAGAGTGGATGTTTCTAGATTAATTTATGGGAATTAAACATTAAATTCCCTCGATTTTTGCGTATAAGTTAATGACAGTGAGATTTAAAAATCATGTTATATTGTGAATTCTGTGATTTGGCTACTTAGGCTATTTAAAAATGTTAACCTTTTTAAGAAATTGATAGATGTTTAGATCTAGTAATTGAATTTAGATGAATTTAATTGATTTGATGAAACTGATGAATATGAATTTTTTGTTGGGTATTTACTATTTGATTTAGCGTTTAACTTTATCATTTCTACCTTTTTTCTAAAACTGCAAATAATAACTTATTTCTGTTAATGCTGTTCAGTGTTTTTTTTCTTTTACATTTTAAACAGATGTCTCCGAAGAAGAAATGCAAAATTGTTAATCCATATGCCCATCAGAGACTGATTTAGACAGCATTCGCAAAGATTATCTGAATTTGGACTACTCCAAATGTGATGATCTACAGGACATTCTTAATGGGAAAGCAGTGGGCAGAAAGGCATGTCATGCATGGTTTGAAGAGCAAAAACCTGTAGTTTACAATGCCAAAATTGAAAAGTTGAGGAAAAATAAGGTGTACAGAGTTGCTTATTGATTACAATCTGAGAAGTATGATGATGCTACTGATTATTATATGCCAATGTACCAGCTAACAACTGATCTTCTCCATAAAGACTTGGTCTATTGCTAGAAATTGTAATTTATTTACCTACCTGTTACGGACTTACAGCATATGATACAATAATATTAAAGTTCTGATCTTGATAATATCAATTTTTTTGAATTTAAGGCAGTCTGGGTGTTTATTACTATTTCCGTCACAACGGTCAATTTTGTAATTAGCTACAATTAGGTAACTAACTCATTATATGTTTTAATTTCAGGTCATTCAAGTAAGATGTTTTATATTTGTTTCGGAATGCTTCAATCTATAATAACTGAAAGTTTCATTCAGTTCTCTTAATTTTTAAGAACGTTATGGCTTTTGACTGTCCTCAATCACAGCTTTTGTGTTAAGTCAATGGAAAAGCAATAGGGAACAAGATGCTAATTTCCAAGTATGAAGATGGCCATAACTTATTTAATACTGAAGATATGAAAGTGAATTAGATGGCAAATTAAAGTTCTTTTTATGCTTTATCTGATGGGATAAATTACAGGCTTGATTTTAAAAATCTCAAGATGTTGTAACATTCATAGAAAGAGGTGGAGATGGGAAGATGTGACTAGCGTTGGGATCCCGTTGGAGGTGGCAAAAATTGCGGAGGATTATGTGTTGTATGTGACGACTGATGCGGTGAAAGGCAAGGACTAGGGGGACTCTCTTTTTATGCGTCGGCTGATGTGGTGATCCCGGCATTCCCCCTATCTCTATTTCCCCCCCCCCCCCCCCCCCCCCCCCCCCCCCCCAAGTTGCACTAGTTCTCGTGTCTGCATTTCCTTCCTACACATTTACACCTGATAGGTTGCTACAGTGACCTATTTTAGTATTAGAAATATTTCTGCATATTATACTTCAAGTCACAAAATGTAAATAGTCAGCAAAATGTAAATAGAAAGACGAAATACTGGATAGCCTGATAAAACTAAAGTAAAACTGCTCACAAGGAATACGAGATAAGAACTAAATGCTAAAAATCAACTATTCTAAAGGCAAACATTTCAGGTGCAAAATTAATTAGCACATAAAACACTGCCTCTAGTGACAAGAAAACACAGAAGAAACTTAGGTACAAAATAGTCATCAATTATTGATCAATGCACCAGTGAACTCTTGCATATATTTGAAAGGATTAATCTCAACAAATATCGACACAATGTGCTGAAGGGCAGCATCTCTGAGGAAAAAGGATGGGTGATGTTTCGGGGCAGAACCCTTCTTCAGACTGAAAATAGAGGGGAGGGGACTGGAGGTAGGAAAAGGCCAGAACAAAGCAGGGCTGGCAACAGATTACCAAGGAAATCCTGGACCTGAGATCTGGTTTGTACTATTTGCTGTCAGAGTTGGAACAACATTGGCTATATAATTGGTATGTTTTTCTGGACTGGAAAGAGAATAAATACTCATGACTCTGATATTTAATTACTACCCGGTAGCACAATGCTGTAATTTAATTAAAACACCCTGTACTAGTGTTACACTCACTTCTAAGGATCCTGTGAAAAAACTGTCTGAAATTTAGCTTCACACAGAAAGAATGGCCACCAATGCCTGCGGAATTGTATATTAAACGTTGGCTTCTTCAGCAAGAGGATACAAATACAAAATAAAATTGCTGGAGGATAGAAAAAGCAGACACCAAAGTCATTGCCAATTTTCATTTGGGAATGTAGAATGGTTAAGGCTCAGGGAAAAAAAGACAAGGTGGGAAGGAAACAATGAGAGCAATAACAGACCAAGTGAAGAAATTAGCTTTATTTAAAAATACAAAAGTGGTCATAATGCATATGTAGTTATTCTATATCATTTACACATGTTATATACATAACTTGCAAGTCATCTATTAATACAGTACTTCAGAGCTTTAGTTAAGCCAAAGCAAAAAATGTTAACTAGCAAATTGCAGTTTGGTTTTCTGTAAGAAAAGCTTGTGAAATTAGTCCATCAATAAAAAGATTGTGACATTAGAAATACTGTACACTTTACAGTGTAATATCATTATCACTGGCAAACGAAATTGAGCGGCATTAACAGCCACACATAGAAAACAACTTGTGGTTAGAGATTTATTAAAGCTCACTTTAAAAAAATATAATTGATATTCTTTTTAAAGAAAGCGCTGAGCAATGTAATAATCTTGTTTGTTTAAAATAATAGTTGTAGTGCATTTGTAGTTCATATAAGTTAGCTGGTTATAAATTTGCATGTTTTGAATCACACAAATAACAGTGCCTATATCAGGAATTATGTAAATTTCAGGCCAAAGGAGAGCAGCCTTTTAACAATAAAGATACTTGCATAAAATTCCCTTTAATATTACATCTCTGGACATATATAACTCAGGATGGATACCAGATCTTAGGCTATACCAATTCTTGTTTAATTTCCATAATTGTGTGCACGTGTTTTAAGACTTCACTTGGGTGAATCAAGAATTAAAATAACAGTAAAAGAAATGTTAGAAATGTATGGATGCTTTCTAAAAAAAAATGCTAATTTCTAAAAATGGGATGTTCATCAAGTTTTAAAATGTTAACCATACACAAGCTGCTCTACACTATCCTAAACATGTAACAAATCATTAAATTATGCCATTAGATTTCTTCAACTTTAACTGAATAAATTCCCTTCACTTGCTCCAACTTGATAAACCTATCGACATGAGTAGTTGTCAAACTATTTCACAGCTCCTGGAAATTAGAAAAATCAGTCTTGAGTTGAATACTTGGAGATTTTTTTCCAGAACATTTTGACTGTCCAGCCGTTTTCTTTGCTTCGAAGCTCTCTTGGTTACCTTTAACGGCTCCTTCAAGTCGAGCTTTCATAGCTGGTGACATACCCATCAACTTTTGAAAAATAGCTGGATATTGTGGACCTATTCGCATCAGATTCTGTAGGCCAAACTCATGTAAACTCTTCACCGGATTTGGTGCTGATGTTCGAGCATTTTCATCCAAAAGGAAGGATATCAGAATTGGTAGAAGCATAGCCACCAAATAGATGCCTGGAATATAAGGAACCATGCAACAAATTAACAGGAAAACTGAATTGTTTTCAAGAACAATCGAACTACACAAGTGCATAGAATATTCATTAAAAACCACAAGTATTTTAATGTGGACATTAATAAACATCCATTTTTGAGCTGAAAGTAACAAATATTTCTGACATTTTAAATGATCAAATGTTAGGACTCTTCAAGCTCCAATGTTATTCTACGCTGCATGAATGGTTTATTGACGGAGGCCTCTGTTGGCCTCAGGATCCTTAATTTAACTGAAAAAAATCTAGAATTTCCTCATCTTCTCAAAAGCATGAATGGTCAGATTATGATCAGACTGCGTTTTTCCAACTGCTCAACACTTACTTTGGGCCTCAAAGATAGTAAATGTTTCCTCTAGAAGATGCTGGAAGGCCAGCAGAATCCCTTAACTGTTGTAATTCACAAAATCTTTGGGAAGAAGAGACCAATTTAAAGCAAAGTATCCAATCCCACCTGTTCACCTCGTCACTGCTCCAATTTTATAAGAGACTTTATAAGGCGGTGGCACAGTGGTGTAGCTGGTGGAACTGCTGTCTCACAGTGCCAGCAAACCAGGTTTGATCCTGACCTCGGGCACTGTCTGTGCGGAATTTGTACATTATCCCAATGACCCCATTGGCTACCTATGGGTGCTCCATTTTCCTCCCACAGCCCAAAGACGTGCGGGGTTGGCCTCTGTAAATTGCTGCTGGTGCGTAGGGAGTGGGAAAACATAGAAGTAGTATGGTAGACACAAAATGCTGGAGTAACTCAGCGGGACAGGCAGCATCTCTGGAGTGAAGGAAAGGGTGACATTTCAGGTCGAGACCCTACTTCAGACCCGAAACGTCACCCATTCCTTCTCTCCAGAGATGCTGCCTGTCCCGCTGAGTTACTCCAGCACTTTGTGTCTACCTTTGATTTAAACCAGCATCTGCAGTTCTTTCCTACACATAGAACTAGTCTGAACGGGTAATCAACAGTCAGCATGGACTCGGTGAGCTGAAGGCCCCATTTCCATGCTGTATCTCTAAACTAAACAAAACATTACGTCAAATTTGCATCCTGGGTTCCTAGCAGGCAGATGATAAGAGTATCACATAAAACTCACCCAACCACTGTTTCAGCAGAGAATTAATCAACCATAAACATTATTATATCATAAAAGCGAGCGACGGGTTAAGGTTCCTCATGAATTTTAAGGGGGAAATCCTCCGATGTGCCCGTTTCCACATGTACCTCTAAAAACTGTTCATCCTGGTCCAAAGAAGAATTCAGAAGAAACTCACGGTTTTGTTCTTCAGCCAAGCTGACCAAAGTCTCCAGAGTCTTCACCCCTTCCAGCACGGCCTGCAACTCGGTGCCCGTGGTTGGTTTCTCTTTTTCCACCTCACGTAACCGATCCACAACCAAAATAGTCAGGGAGTGGATGTAAGGTGTGGACACTGTTTTATTAGGATGCTGGATTATTGACCGCAGCAATCTGCAGCAATGTGTCTGTATCTGAGAGATTTAAAAAAGAGTATCTTACAAATAAAGCAAGGGTACGTTACAGCAGAGCATGGAAAATGAAAAACAAAATCTGATGTTCAAATTAAAAAAAGTTAAACGATAAAAATATTTTGTACAATATGGAAGGGTACAAAGAGCATGTATGGTGTGAAAAGGACAGATCAAAGCAGACGATGATCAAGGAAATGTAGAATGGTTCATTGTTGGCTAAGGGGAAGTTAACAACGAGGCATACAACCAGTAAAATTAATCAAGAGGACAGTGAAAATAGCAGTAGAACTAGGGTGGGGGTGGGACAGAGAGAGGGAAAGCTTGGGTTACTTGAAGTTACAGAAATCAATATTCATACCGCTGGGCTGCAAGCTGACCAAGTGAAATACAAGGTGCTCATCCTCCAATTTGCATTGGGCCTCACTGTCAGTAGAGGAGGCCCATGATAGAAAGGTCAGTATGCGAATGGGAGTGGTAGTTAAAGTATTTAGCAACCTCGAGATCGCTTAGGCCCAGGTGGACTGAGCGAAGGTGTTCATCTGCATCTCCGCCCCTTTCCGCTTTCCGTAGAGACCGTTCCCTCCGCAACTCCCTGGTAAACGCATCCCTCCCCAGGTATTTTTCCCAGTAACCGCAGGAGATGTAACATCTGTCCCTATAACTTCTCTATTGACTCCAACCAAGGACCCCAACAGTCGTTTCAGGTGAGGTAAAGGTTCACTTGCACCTCCTCCAACCTCATCGAGTGTACCCGCTGTTCTAGGGGTGGATGCCTATATATTGGCAAGACTAAGCGCTGACTGGGTGATCGTTCTTTTTCACACCTTACATGCTCTTTGTGCCCTTCAATATCTGTAGTTTCCCTCTTCCCTGACTCTCTGTAGAAGGGTTTCGTCCCGAAACTGCACCCATTTCTTCTATCCAGAGTTGCTGCCTGTCTTGCTGAGTTTAGCATTTTAAGGCTACGTTCGGTGTAAACCAGCATCTGCTGTTCCTTCCTACAGATTATAAAGATACCCGAGCGACTTTCATCCATTTATCATGTGTCTGGATCATGGGTTACATTTTAGGAAGTAAAGATCACTTCTGAGGGCGCGATGAAACACTAAGTCAGATTGTTTGAAGAAGGGTCTCGACCTGAAACATCACCCATTGCTTCTCTCACTAAGTCAGATTCCCTGCTGACAAAAGCTAGTCACTGACCTCTGCATCAATTCAATAAATGTTAGCAGATTGTTTAAAAGTGAATTAACTGCAGAAGCTGGAAATCTTAAATATGAAGCACATAAACATCTGAAACAGATATTCCCTAATTCCCAGCATTTTCTCCTTTAGGTTGCACCAATAGCTCTGACCTGCTTTTCACAACTTTAACATATCCCTTTGTTTTTTTTCCCTTTCTGCTATCAATAATCTATTGACCAGGCAGCTCTGAAACTGGACAATCACTTTCCCCTACAATAGATAATTCCCTTGATGCTATCCAATCATCCTCACCCTCTGTGCAACTTACACCCAATTTATTTTCTCGCTTTAGACAAAAAGCTGAAATAACTCAGCGGGACAGGCAGCATCTCTGGAGAGAAGGAATGGGTGACATTTCGGGTCGAGACCCTTCAAGGGTTTCGACCCGAAACGTCACCCATTCTTTCTCTCCAGAGATGCTGCCTGTCTTGAAGGGCCTCCACCAGATACATCACCCATTCCTTGTCTGCAGAGATGCTGCCTGTCCCGCTGAGTTACTCCAGCTTTTTGTGTCTATATCTTCGGTTTAAACCAACATCTGCAGTTCCTACTATTTTACCGCTTTCCCAGTTCTTGGGAAATGTTCCTTGACCTGAAATGTTAACCCTTTCCACTCATGCTGCCTGACCCACTTGTAAGCTTCCATGGCATATTTCCAACATACGCAGTTTCTTGATTCTCAGTTGTTGACCTGCCCTCAATTGAAACCGCCACCAGGGTCAGTGGCTGGATATTATTAGCAGGGAATGAATCTGATTTTGTTTTTGCTCAACACAAAGCAGATCCAAACAGAAACAAACCGTTTCTTTATCTCCAGAGATGCTATCTGACCCGCTGAGTTACTCCAGCACTTTGTGTCTATCATTCTTTTCCTTTGCCTACAGTAATAGATTCATACAGCACAGAAACAGGCGCTTTGGCCAAACTCGTCCATGCTGACCAATTTACCTCATCTAAGCCTGTCCCATTTGCCTGCGTTTGGCCCATATCCCGCTAAATCTTTCCTTATCCCTGCACTTGTCCAAATGTCTTTTAAATGCCGTTATACCACCTGTCTCAACTACCCCTTCTGGCAGCTTGTTCCGTACATCCACCACCCAGAGTGAAAAAGGGACAAATATGGGCAGATCAAAAACCCTCTTTTCCCTCTGTCTATACACCTTGATAAATCTTGCAGTGGTTTGACAAAATGAGTCACTAATATAGTTTGTAGAAACAAGAAACTGCAAATGCTGGTTTTCACAAAAGGTCACAAAGCACTGGAGTAACTCAGCAGGTCAGGCAGTACTTGTACGGAAACCATGGATAGGTGACCCTTTTCGGACTGATGATTAATGATTAACAATCTATTAATATGATGGAGCAGACTCAATGAGCTTAATGGCCTAATTCTGCTCCTATGTTTTATGATCTTCTGATAAGTCACAAATAATCAGACGGGACAAATAACCGAGCAAAAGCCAAATTAAAAATGTATATGTTACTTTTCTATGCAGCCCCCAAATCCCATGAGCTCCTGCATAAGTGTAAGCCTGGATGTTTTTGGACTTCACCAGCAGTTCTGAAAAGACTATCAATAGATTTAGCATAAATTCATCTAAACAAATGTTGGGCCTTGATTGACCTCATGAAGTGATGTAGTGGCCGTAGAAATTCCTGAGCTCTATGTTTACCTTATGCCAAGTGTCAAAGAATTTCACTGCTTCTGAAAGCCTTTCTTGCTTTTTGACTAGGCCAGTTCAGTGGTAGAGAGCAGCTCGGAAATGTCTGGAGGTGCTTGTGCCAGCCAGCTTGTGACCTTCATAATTAACACAAATCCCAAAATCTACACACACTTGTTGCCAGAAATTCGTCAGCTGTTTCTATGCAGCTAAAATGTGTAATTTGAACTTGGTTTACACATTGAAGAGATTTGATAAAACTGTACCTCAGAGGAATTGTCACTCAACACTACTGAACTGAAGTAAATCTGCCAGAAATACTTACTACTGGATTTTTACAACTGAGGATTACTTTAAACCGGTTGATACATTCCTTTTCAAGGCACTGCACACATGTAACTTCTGGGTTTGCAGACATCAGGAAAATACTAATGGCAGTTAGCATGCTCACTTCATCCAGATCTGAGTGGTTCAGCTCTATGGAAACAAGAACAAAATAAAAGTTAAATGAGCAACAAAGTTGTTTAATTTACTTTAGTTTACATTAAAGGAAGATAAAAAGACATGGTGGACACAAAATGCTGGTGTAACTCAGCGGGACAGGCAGCATCTCTGGAGAGAAGGAATGGGTAACGTTTCGGTTCGAGACCCACGTCACCCATTCCTTCTCTCCAGAGATGTTGCCTGTGCCGCAGAGTTACTCCAGCATTTTGTGTCTACCTTCGATTTAAACCAGCGTCTTCAGTTCTTTCCTACACATAGAACTAGTATGAACTCGGTGAGCCGAAGGCCCCATTTCCATGCTGTATCTCTAAACTAAACAAAACATTACGTCAAATTTGCATCCTGGGTTCCTAGCAGGCAGATGATGAGAGTATCACATAAAACTCACCCAACCACTGTTCTAATGCTGATTTAAACCAGCATCTGCAGTTCTTTCCTACACATAAGAAGACATGATGCAGGTAATAAGGAGTGAAGGTACTTTCAATTATCAGCACAGCTAAGAATCTTTATCTCTGCATATTCTGTATATATTAGTTATTTCCTTTATCGTGCGGATGGCTCGATTGTAATATGTAGATTTGTCTTTCGCTGACTAGTTAGCGCACGAAGACAGCTTTTAACTGCACCTCGGTGCACATGACAATAAACGTAAACTCCTGCAGAAAACTCTGATGGCTTAAGTGTTGAATTTTATAAGAAGTTTTATGATCTGATCTCTCCACGCTTACATACAATATATAAATATGCTTATGAACAAGGAAAGTTACCAGAATCATTAAATGAATCTACAATTACACTTATCCCTAAAGCTGATAAAGATTTGGAAGACCCTGGATCATACAGAGCAATAGCTCTTTTAAATACTGATCAAAAAATACTAACTAATATTTTATCTCGGAGGCTAAGTTTAGTGATTAATAACTTAGTACATCATGACCAAACAGGTTTTATTCCAAAACGCTATTCATCCTATAATCTGAGACGTCTATTCAATGTCATGTACTCAAAAAGAGTGAATGATATTGAACTAGCTGTCATATCATTAGATGCTGAAAAAGCATTTGACCAGGTCGAATGGCCATATTTATTTAAAATAATGCAGAAATTTCAACTGGGGGATAGATTTTCCAAATGGGTAAAAATCATGTACTCGAATCCAACTGCAAGAATATTAACAAATCAAATGTTATCAGCAAAATTTAATCTCTTTAGGGGTTGTAGACAAGGATGCCCGTTATCACCATTACTATTTTCTTTGGTAATAGAACCATTAGCCGAAATGATTAGATCAGAACCAGAAATATATGGATATAATACCAAAACTACAACGAATAAAATATCTGTATACGCAGATGACATCTTAATTTATATCACAAAACTGGAGATTAGTATTCCCAATCTATTTAATGTTATAACTAAGTTTAGCACATTTTCTGGGTATAGAATTAATTGGAATAAAAGTGAAATTATGCCTATAACTGGAATAAAATTAAATATATTAGAACAATTCCCACTTAAAATAGTCACGGACAAACTCAAATATCTAGGAATTAATGTATCTACGTCCTTTAACTGTCTATTTAAATATAATTACCCTCAATTATTAAATAAACTAAAAAAAAATATTTTATATTGGAAAACACTACCTATATCAATGATCGGTAGAATAAATGCTATGAAAATGATTTTTTTGCCACAATTGTTATATTTATTTCAAGCCATCCCTTTATAGCTCCCTAAAATGTTTTTTTTTTAAAATAGATACTTTGGTTAATAGTTTTATTTGGGACTATAAAAATCATCGAATAAGTAAAAAACATCTATGTAAATCTAAAATAAATGGTGGACTAGCAGTACCAAATTTCTTATATTATTTCTGGGCAGTTCAGATTAAGAATATGAATTTTTGGTTGGTAAATTTAGATCATGAGCCAAGCTGGCTAAAGATGGAAAAGGAAGACTGTTTGCCTTTTGATGTAGGTTCGATTCTTTTTGCACCAAGGGAAGTACAAAAAAAAAGTATGGTGACAACCCTATAATTCATAGCAATAGACATATTTGGAAACAAATAGTTAAGACCCTACATATGGATAATTTGTCACTTTGTTTGCCAATTATGAATAATCCTTAGTTTAGGCCCTCTGTATTGGACAAGGGGTTTAGACACTGGAATGATTTAGGAATTAAAAGGGTAGAACACCTTTACAAGAAAGGAACATTTCTTTCATTTCAAGAGTTACAGGATATCTATGGATTGCAGTCAAATAACATATTTAGGTATTTACAAATTAGAAACTATATTAAGTCAAATACGCAAGACTATAAAAATAGAAAACCAGGATTATTAGATGAATTGTTTAATAAACACCCAAATACAGAAAAATTAATAGTGTATATATACAATACTATTTTGGATAGGGAAATCCCAACTTCGGAAATATATCGACAAACATGGGAAAATGAAATGAAGGAAATTTGGGAAGAAAGCCTACAACGTATACATCGTTGCTCATTAAACGCTAGACATATATTGATACAATTTAAGGTATTACACAGATTACATTATTCAAAAACAAAATTAAATTGAATTTATCCTAAC
Organism: Okamejei kenojei; assembly: GCA_035221665.1. Lineage (NCBI taxonomy): Eukaryota > Metazoa > Chordata > Chondrichthyes > Rajiformes > Rajidae > Okamejei > Okamejei kenojei. The sequence goes on along the minus strand of CM069139.1, from coordinate 53,130,669 downwards.
ATTTCTTCTATTTGTGATAAATGTCAGAACTTGGAAGCTAACTTAACGCATAGTTTTGTAACATGTATAAAACTCAATTATTATTGGACAGAAATCTTTAGAGTTATCTCTGAAGTTCTTAAAATTAAACTGGACCCAGATCCAAAATTAATAATATTAGGAGTTCCGGATTCAAATCTAATATTAACAATAAACCAAAGAAATTTCTTGGATTACTGTTTGATAATAGGGAAAAAATTAATATTGAAATTTTGGAAGGGAACATTATCCCCCACAATTAAAATGTGGACAGTGGAAATGTTGGAGATGTTGCATTTGGAAAGAATCAGATTTGTCCTAATGGACAAATACGAACTCTTTGAACAGATATGGTCTCCATATACAGAATATTTGAAGGGGTAGCTGTTCTTGGCATCACAACTCAATGGGTACCCGGCAGGATTAGATGAAAATAACTCTCTGTTTTTTTTTTTGGATTTGTATCCATGTCTCTATTGATATCGCTATTTGAAATTGTGTTATTCACTATTAAGATGTATACTATAATTTCTTTTTTTAATATATATATAATACTTTGTTTTAATTAAATATATATAACAAGAATATATACTTTTTTTTTTCTCTCTTCTCTTTCTCTCTATATATAATCAAAATTATTATTTAATCACTATTCTTATTGATTAAAATCTATTATTTTCTTTTTCTACTTTCTAAAAAATAGTTTATAAGAATTATTCGTAACATTCGTATACTTATTGAAATAAGTTGGTTGTGTATTTGAAAAGTTGTTATACCGTTGTTATGATGGATTACTTCTAATAAAAATATTAATACACAGAAAATTCAATTTATTGGAAAAGTCCCAGAATTCGAAAGTGTCCAGAAGGCTATAATGTGCTCAGATGGAAGATGAGGTGATGTTCCTTAGCTAACATTTGGCCTCAATGTAACAGTACAGACAGCCACAAACTGATAGACCAGAGTGGCAGATGGATAGGGAATTGAAATGGCAGGTAATGGGTTACTCTCCTGGACTAAACACAAATCTGCTTTTGTTAAAGTCATGCAATCTGCTTTTAGTTTCTCCTACGTAGTGGAGACTACATTGTGAGTACATTAGATGGGATAAAGCACAAGTGAATAACTGCGTGACCTGAAAAGATTGTTAAGAGTGCAGGTGGTGAAAGGACAAGTGTTTCATCGACTGCAGTTGCCAGGTGCATTAGGTGGTCTGTATCTGGGGGGATTAGAGGAGTGGACCAGGGGGTCGTGAAGGGAAGGATCACTGCAACATGCTGAGATGCATGGGCCAATTTCATGGAATTGTCTTCATTCTCGTGCAGAAAGGGAAGGAACGGTGATGCATCCTGAATCTCACCATCTCAGGGGACATGCTGGCCCCAAATATTCGTCACATCCAGAGACTCCCACACTTCTTCCACTTCACCTATAAGGCTCCTGTTCCATTCTCCTAGTTCCCCCATTTTGTTTTTGTTTTTTTCCAAATCATGAGATCAATGTGCTTCTGAAATGACCTCCTGAAACAAGGATCTCCTATCATAGTGGTCAGAGCCCTTGATCACAGCTCGTTCTTTTCCCAACCTCGGTCCTCATCCATTATCAAGAACAGAGCTACTGTACTCTGCTCCTTGACTTCCGCCCCACATCAGCTACATTCAATTGATCATCCTTTGTGATTTCCGCCAGCTCCAACATTATCCCAACACCAGATACACATTTCCCTCCCATCCCTTTTCAACATTTTGAAGGATCTCCCTCTCTGGTCTACTCTTACATCCACATCAGACTAATTTCAACCTCAAGGCCTGGAGAAGATCGTTCATAATCATATTAATGTTGGAATAGGCTTAAGGGGACAAGTGGTCAACTCCCAGTCCTCTTATCTCCTTACTATGTCAGAGCTGATCACAAGGTGAGTCTGCAGCCAGATATCTGCTTCCACCAACTTTTACTTCCGTGACTTCTACTTCTATCCAATTCCACAACTGTTAGGAATCACCCACTACTCAGGCCTTCATCTGACCCTAGGTTTGATTTCACAAGTACTCTCTGCGGTCTCCCATCTTTTACGGTTTAAGAAGGAGCTCATCCAATGCTCTGCTGCCATATTCCAAGTCCCAAAAAACCTTGTCAACTCAGAAATCCTGTGCTTGTTAGTCTACACTGGGTCTTAGGTAATCAAGGATTTAATTTTAAAATTCTCATCCTTTTTTTCCAAAAATGTTGCTCCATCCTATACTCATTATATCTTCCAGCCTAAAGACCTTTCTGTGCATTGCTGAACATCCTTGATTTCATTGCTTCTCCTGTACTGCACAAACCTTGGATGTCTAGTTCTCAATGTATGGAATTCTTTCCTAAAACCTCTCAATGCTCTTTGAATCATTACAAAGCTCCTCAAATCCTTTTTTTTTTAACCCATCTTCTGATCGTTGTCCAATAATATTTATTATAATATTGGCGCAGCGGTAGAGTTGCTGCCTTACAGCGCCAGAGACCCAGGTTCGATTCTGACAATGGGTGCTGTCTGTATGGAGTTTGTACATTCTCCCTGTGTTTCTCCGGTTTCCTCCCACACTAAAAAGACGTACAGGTTTGTAGATTAATTGGCTTCGCTATAGATTGTAAATGGTCCCAAGTGTGTAGGATAGTTTACGGGGAGATCGTAGGTCTGCATGGACTTGGTGGGCCCAAGGGTCTGTTTCTGTGCTATATCTCTAAACTAAACTAAAAATTATCCTGTGAAGTGACTTTGGACATTTTTACTCCTGAATATAATCTTGATCATATAGGAGAGTTAGGAGCTCTGTTACCTGGATTCCAATATTCCAAAATAGTTGCAAGAGCACTGCGGAGAAGCTTAGTCCACGCGACTTGGCTCTTCTCTGCCTTAGCCATGGGAGAGGATACAACCACCTTCAGTGCCTGCAGTGCGGCATTGACCGTTGAAGATATACAGCCATCAAGCCTCCTTACTGCAGTTTCTTTTAGCACTCCTGTGATAAGGTAAAGGACAGTAGGAAGAATAGACACACTCCCTAGAAAAGAAAGAAAGATAATTCAATATTTCTAAGGAACTGAAAAATTCTCAATTAATTTTCACATAAATCTGTAAAAAACACACTGCTTCTGCATTTTTTAGAACAATTTTGGGGCGGCACACAGTGGCCAAGCTGATAGAGCTTCTGCCTCACGGTGCCAGGTTCCCGGGTTCAATCCTGACCTCAGCTGTTTGGGTGCAGTTTGTTCATTCTCCCTATGACCCCTGGGTTTCCTCTGGGTGCTATGGTTTTCTTCCACATTGCAAAGACGTGCGGGTTTGTAGGTTAATTGTCAAAGTCAAAAGAGTTTATTGTCATGTGTCCCTGACAGGACAATTAAGTTATTTCTTTGCATAGCACAACAGAACATAGTAGGCATTCACTACAATTATATACGTAAATACACACATGAATGAATAAATTGATAAAGTGCAAATAACAGATGGAGGGGTATTAATGTTCAGAGTTTTGTCCGAGCCAAGTTTATTAGCCTGATGGCTGTGGGGAAGTAGCTATTCCTGAACCGGGTTGTTGTAGTCCTCAGGCTCCTGAGGACTTTTACAATTGGCATTTGTAAATTGCCCCGAGTGTGCATTGGGTGGATGAGTAATTGGGATAACATAGAACTAGTGCGAACGGGTGATCGATGGTCAGCGTGGACTCAGTGGGCCGATGGACCTGTTTCCAAGCTTTATCTTTCAACCAACCAATCAATATTTCTTCAAGGTAGACACAAAATGCTAGAGTAACTCAGCAGGTCAGGCAGCATCTCTGGAGAGGTGGAATGGGTGACATTTCGGGTCGAGACCCTTCTTCAGATTCTTCAATATTTATTCGGGATGCAAGCAGAAGCCTCCACGTGGTGCATCCCGGGCAATGCTGACGACAGAAACTGTACCACAGTGACTGACTGAAGTAGCCAATTCTGCAACCACCGACTGTCAACCATCACTGACCGACCGAAAAGACGTGATGTAGAAGATGGCCGGACACGAGGAAGAATAAATATTTCTTCAATATCATTTGTTTCTTTTCCCATTTATTTATGTTTGTACGTAACATCTGACTCCAAAGACAAACACCAATTACCCATTTACAGAATACTACAAATATTGCTCTAATGATGGATGCATTGAGAATCATTTATGTTTCTTTTCCCCATCATTTAGGCCTTCATAGCACTTACCACACCCATCTGCCAATTATCTGTATCCACCTTCACTTGCCCAGCTTTGCCCACCATCACCCATTTCTCTAGCCCCCTTCCCCCACCCATTCCTCTCAATCATTCTGAAGATCGGTCCTGGCATGAAACATCATCTGTCCATTCCCTCCACAAATGCTGCCTAACCTACTAAGTTCCTTCAGCACTTTGTTTTTTGTTCATCAATTATTTCCCTTGAATTAACAATAGAATGACTGACTCAAGAACTATTATTTTAATGGGTTCACTTACAATTGCAAAATGTTTAGTTTTAATTAAACAGGCAAGAAATAAACTTGAACAAGACTTAAATAATTATAGCGATACAAGGAACTACAGATGCTGGAATCTTGAGTGAAAGAAAAAGTACTGGAATAACTCAGGTCAGACAGCATCTTTAGAGGGAATGCACAGGGACTTTTCAGGTCTGGGCACTCCTTCAGACAGATGGGAGTAGGGGGGGGGGCGAAAAGTTGGAAAAGACTAGGTGACAGAACAAAGCCTGGCAAGTGATAGGTGGATAGAGGTGAGGAGGGTTTGATTGGGAGATCGGTGGGCAGAGGCTGGAGATTAAAAGATCAAAGGGTGCCAGATAAGTGAAAAGTAAAGCCAGAAGGAGGGATATATGTGGACGATGATGGGCTGTGGGGGGGGTGTTGGGGGTCGGGAGAAGAAATAGTTTGAGATCTCGGAAGAACTGGCAATTCTGCAAAAATCAGAGAAGATATGAACGGCAATACAAATGCAAATTATCAATGGCTGAAATGTAGTGGTGAGAAATAAGGGATGAAATGTAACTTCTGTGAAACAAAATTATTGGAATTAAAACAGCAAATTTAATTTTCTCCACTTACCCGTTGGAGAACAAACTGTAATGAGTTCAGAGAGAATTCGCAAAGCAGCAACTACTAACTTTGATCCGTCCTCGGACAACACCTGAGGTTTTCCAGAACTGCCAAGAGGGGAATCCACGAGTTTAAGGTTTAATTGTGGAATCTGACGAACAAGGATGGAGAGGGTCAACTCTAGTGTTGCAAAGACGAGGGACTTTCCTGGCACAAGCCCACCTGTGTCACTGCCCTCGCCAAATTCTGGAAGTGTCTCTTTCTCAGCTGCACCATCGTCAACTGTACAGAAGTGTAGACAAAAACAAAACATTTAACTTATTTCATTCAGCACCATCATCAACTGTACAGAATAGTAAACAAAACCAAATATGTAACCTATTTCATTCATAAATTTGACATGCACAAGTAGATAGTTTCTCCCAAATCCTCAAGTGGCAAGTGGGTTTAATTGTTTATAGTACATAAGTTCTATGATCAGTGCAGAGCTAGCTGAAAAGAGTTTCCAGTGTGTAAAAAAACAGAAGATGCAGGAGATTAGAAGACACAAAGTGCTGGAGTAACTCAGCGGGTCAGACAGCAATCCCTGGAGAACATGGATGGGTGACGTAAATGGTATGTTAGCATTCATAGCGAAAGGATTTGAGGATAGGAGCAGAGAGGTTCTACTGCAGTTGTACAGGGTTTTGGTGAGACCGCAACTGGAGTATTGCGTACAGTTTTGGTCTCCAGATCTGAGGAAAGATATTCTTGCCATAGAGGGGGTACAGAGAAGGTTCACCAGACTGATTCCTGGGATGTCAGGACTTTCATATGAGGAAAGACTGGATAGACTTGGCTTGTACTCTCCAGAATTTAGAAGACTGAGGGGGGATCATATAGAAACTTACAAAATTCTTAAGGGGTTGGATAGGCTAGATGCAGGAAGATTGTTCCCGATGTTGGGGAGTTCCAGAACAAGGGGTCACAGTCTAAGGATAAGGGGGAATTCCTTTAGGATCGAGATGAGGAAAACATTTTTCACACAGAGAGTGGTGAGTCTCTGGAATTCTCTGCCACAGAAGGTAGTTGAGGCCAGTTCATTGGCTATATTTAAGAGGGAGTTAGATGTGGCCCTCGTGGCTAAAGGGATCAGGGGGTATGGAGAGAAGGCAGGTACAGGATACCGAGTTGCATTTTCAGCCATGATCATATTGAATGGCGGTGCAGGCTCGAAGGGCCGAATGGCCTACTCCTGCACCTATTTTCTATGTTTCAGGTTACAGTGAAATTCAGATTACCATACAGCCATACTAAAAAAAGCAACAAGACACACAACTACATAAAGGTTAACATAAACATCCACCACAGCGGATCCCCCACGTTCCTCACTGCGATGGAAGGCAATAAAGTCCAAACTCCTTCCTCTTTATTCTCCCACGGTCGGGACAGTCGAACCATCCGCAGCCGGCAGTCGAAGCCCCCATCAGGGCGATAGAAACTCCCGTGTTGGGGCGGTCAAAACTCCCGCATTGGGGCAGTCGAAACTCGTGCGGCTTGGATTCCCCGATGTCGGTCTCTCCCAGAGACCGTGGGCTCTGCGATGTTAAAGTCTCGCAGGTTCCCATGGATGGTGCCCCAAAGACGACCCCCCGACAGGGATCGCGAGCTCCGTGACGGTAAGTTCCGCAGGCTCCTATGATGGAGCTCCCGGTCGATCTTCAGCAAAGGCCGCCAACTCCATGATGTTAGGCAGTAGTACAGATGGATATACAATACGGAAAAAAAAAATCGCATCTCCGTCGATGTAAGAGATTAGAATAAGTTTCATACAACTACTCCCCCCCACCCCCACACAAAACAATTTAAAGAACACAAAAAAAACATACATTTAACACATACAAAACAGTCACAAAGAAGGAAGGGACAGGCAGACTGTTGGAAAGGCAGCCATTGCTGGCGCCACCCGGCAGGTTCACAATTTGTCCTTTCTTCTCTCGTTATCTCACACATTTTGAATTTTAATCTCTGGCCTATGTCCAATTATCTGCCTGATAGTGCTGTGAACAATTTTCATACGAGGGTTAAAAATAATTTAATATTTTTCTTTTTTTCACCAATTACATGAACACCCACCTGCTGCACTTCTCCGTTTCTCCTTTACATGCTCTTGGGCTGCCCTTATAATCTGTTCCACAACATCAATTGCAGCCAGTTGGATTAACGGGGACTCGCGTGTCACAATCAAGCGATGCAAAACGTTCAGTAATTCTACTCCAAGTTCCTACAATAAAGCATGAAAGGGAATTTATACTGATGTCAATTTAAGAAATAAACTGAAAAAAAGGCCCATTCATTACTCTACTTGAAGGATAACTTACAAGAAAACTTGCATAGACTGTCAAACCATAAACATACTCATGTGAAACAAAAATCTTCTATTTCACAAGATACAATTAAAAGGAAGTAGGAGCAACATATTTATTCATGCCAGGGTTTCCGTTATACAGATAACCAGAGAGGTGATAAAAGCCACAAGCCAAATGTTCATTTAAAAGAAATCCAATGATTCACCTCAAGACATTACGTATTTACATCTTAAATTTTCCTCATTTTCACAGAAATTAGAAAAGCATTTCACTGTGCCTCAATTATTTTGCTGAGATGTGAATGCATGCTATCATTATGCTGTCAAACTAAAAAAAGGTAAAAGATTCCTTATAAAGTCCAGCTCTAAAAACAATGATTGCAATATGGTAACTGAAAACATTGTAATCTCTGCAATACCTGATCACTTCCAATTTTATAGCGTGGCCAGACCACATCCAGTAGGGAATGTAGTGCTCGCAGGCAGGCTATAATGCTTTCCATCGATGCATCTGGCCTTGGTGAACATAGAAACTCCACACTGATTCCTGCAATTGCAACAGAATAATTTATTTTTCCCCATTCTTATTGTCAACTGCGGCATTCTTAGAGTCATACAGCATGGAAACAGGCCCTTTGGGCCAACTTGCCCACATTGACCAACATATTCCATCTAAACTTTTTTCCACAGAGGCCCAGGAGCGGTTGCAGTGGGCGGAGCGACGTCCGACCTGTAAGTTCAAAAACCCTATCGCGGGGCTGGTTTCCACAGCGGCCCAGGAGCGGTTGCAGTGGGAGGAGCGACGTCCAACCTGTAAGTTTAAAAACTCGTTCGCGGGGCTTGTTTCCACAGAGGCTCAGGAGCGGTTGCAGTGGGAGGAGCGACGTCCGACCTGTAAGTTTAAAAACTTGTCCCACCTGCCTGCATTTGGCCCATATCCCTTTGAACGTGTCCTATCCATGTATCTGCCTAAATCTTTCTTAAACATTACGATAGTAATTGCCTCAACTACCTCCACCGGCAGCTCACTCCATACACCCACCATCCTTTGTGTGAAAAAGTTACCCCTCAGGTTCCTATTAAATATCTCCCCCTCATCTTGAATCTATGTCCTCAGATTCTCGATTCCCCTACTCTAGGCAAGAGGCAGTGCATCTACCAATCTATCCCTTTCACAATTTTGTACACCTCTATAAGATCACCCCTCAGAAGAATAGAATCCTAGCCTGCTCAACCTCTCCCCTCAGGCCCTAGAGTCCTGGTAACATTCTCGTAAATTTTCTTTGCACCCTTTCCAGCTTTAAGATATTTCCACAGTGATGTAAGGTTGGGAATTCCAGAATTTTACCAACAATGCAGGATCAGCCACAAAATGGTCTGATCATCTATAGAGGGGGGACACTTCTATTCTCAGGCTGCCCCGTGTCTCCAGATAGTAGAGATTTGGACTTCATGTGCAAGTCCTGTGGAATATCTATATAATGATACAGTCTGCAATCATGTTATGCTGTGGAAGGTCCAAATATTTAGGTGGAAGATTTGCTGCCAATTAAGCTTATTGCTTTGTTGAGCTTGTCAGGCTTTGGTGAAAGTGCTTCAAGGAATCAGAGGTGAACAGTTTTTACATTGAGTCCCTTGTAAACACAATTTTCATGCAATTAATCCAGTTAAATTTCCTTATGATGCCTTTCAGGAAACCGAGTCAGGTATTTGCCAATGATAAAGCTGAAGTTAATCAAGGGGCGATATCTGAATTCTCCCTTACTGGAGGTACTCATTGTGTGGCACAAACTTCAGATGGCATTTATTATTAGCTCAGGACCAAATGGTGTACAGATCAACCTGCATATGGGCAAGGATGTCCTCATGAAAAACTAAGTAAAATTGAACATTGTCTATCATAGTGAAAACCTTTATCTGCTGAAATTACCAAGGAACTCTCAAATGAATAATGACTACTTGGATGCGATGCTTATGCCCAGCAACCATCACCCTGCGAGTTGCATTGATGCTACAATACTAAAATGGACTCTTTGAACTGACCTCACATGATACAGCAACGGCATTTACCTATAAAGTTGGTAAAGCAACTCTTTTGCCAGATTCAGTAATTGATATTTTTTAAAGGACGTACAGGGTTGTAGGTTAATTGGGTTGGGTAAAATTGTAAATTGTCCCTAGTGTATAGGATAGTACTCTGTACATGGTGATCATTGGTCGGCGTGGACAAGGTGGGCCAAAGGGCCTGTTTTTGCGCTGTATCTCGAAAGAAAGAAAAATGCATGTTTTATATATATATATATATATATATATATAAATTCCACTTAAAGAGAAAAATTTGATTTACAAACCTAGAATAAGGTGGAATCTATCCGAGTTGACATCCTCTGGAGACTTGACCGCATTTGTTAAAGTGGATTCGTGGCCTAGCATTGTTGGAGTTACAGGTCGAGATAAAGAAGAAGTGTCCTCATCCGGATCAATCAGTACGAAGTCCGTACTGTTCAGCCACAATGCAGTGGCTTGTAGGATAGGAGCCCAAGAATTACAATAATGAGGCCTTGCACTCTCAATGGTTTCTGAAGTATAGAATGAACCACCTAGTCATTGAAAAAAAATTAATGTTTGATTAATAGTCTCCAAATTAATAGCTTAACGAAAAAAAATTATTGGAAATAACATTCGATTAGATATGTCCCAATTATATTGGCAAGAATTCATAGTTCAACAAGATTAATGCTCCTAAAAAGATTTTTTTCAACTTTTGTAATGACTCAATCATTATGTCCAACATAATGCCAGATGGCATTTATTATTAGCTGGGTGGGTAGCTAATGTTATCCCACTTTTTAAGAAAGGCGGGAGGGAGAAAACAGGGAATTATAGACCAGTTAGCCTGACATCGGTGGTGGGGAAAATGCTGGAGTCAATGGATGAAATAGCCGCAAATTTGGATAGCAGTAACAGGATTGGTCCGAGTCAGCATGGATTTACGAAGGGGAAATCATGCTTGACTAATCTTCTGGAATCTTTTGAAGATGTAACTAGGAAAATGGACAAGGGAGAGCCAGTGGATGTAGTGTACCTGGGCTTTCAGAAAGCATTTTATAAGGTCCCACATAGGAGATTAGTGGGCAAAATTAGGGCACATGGTATTGGGGGTAGAGTGCTGACATGAATAGAGAGTTACACAAAAAGCTGGAGAAACTCAGCGGGTGCAGCAGCATCTAAGAGGCGAAGGAGATAGGCGATGTTTCGGGTCGAGACCCTTCTTCAGACGTGGATAGAGAAGTGGTTGGCAGACAGAAAACAAAGAGTAAGGATTAACGGGTCCCTTTCAGAATGGCAGGCAGTGACTAGAGGGGTACCGCAAGGCTCGGTGCTGGGACCGCAGCTATTTACAATATACATCAAAGTAACATTAGCAAATTTGCAGATGACACAAAGCTAGGTGGCAGTGTGAACTGTGAGGAGGATGCTATTAGAATGCAGGGTGAGTTGGACAGGTTGGTGGAGTGGGCAGATGGATGGCAGATGAAGTCTAATGTGGATAATGTGAAGTTATCCACTTTGGCAGCAAAAACAGGAAGGCAGATTACTATCTAAATGGCGTCAAGTCTATGAAAGTAAGCATGCAGGTACAGCAGGCAGTGAAGAAAGCGAATGGCATGTTGGCCTTTATAACAAGAGGAATTGAATATAGGAGCAAAGAGGTCCTTCTGCAGTTGTGCAGAGCCTTAGTGGGACCACGCCTGGAGTATTGTGTGCAGTTTTGGTCCCCTAGTTTGAGGAAGGACATTCTTGCTGTTGAGGGAGTGCAGCGTAGGTTTGCAGGGTTGACCTGCAGTCTGGACCCGCCTGGAGTATTGTGTGCAGTTTTGGTCCCCTAGTTTGAGGAAGGACATTCTTGCTGTTGAGGGAGTGCAGCGTAGGTTTGCAGGGTTGATTCCTGGGATGGCGGGACTGTCATGTGCTGAGAGAGTGGAGCGGCTGGGCTTGTACACTCTGGAGTTTAGAAGGATGAGAGGTGTCTCGTTGAAGCATATAAGATTGTTGGGGGCTTGGACACGCTGGAGGGGGGAAACATGTTCCCGATGGTGGGGGAGTCCAGAACCAGGGGCCAGAGTTTGGGAATGGGGAGTGGGCCATTTGGAACGGAGACGAAGAAACACTTTTTCTCACAGAGAGTGGTGAGTCTGTGGAATTCCTGCCTCAGAGGGCGGTGGAGGCAGTTCTCTGGATGCTTTCAAGAGAGAGCTAGATAGGGCTCTTAAAAATAGCGGAGTCAGGGGATATAGGGAGAAGGCAGGAACGGGGTACTGATTGGGGATGATCAGCCATGATCACATTGAATGGCGGTGCTGGCTCGAAGGGCCAAATGGCCTACTCCTGCATCTATTGTCTATAAGCCACCACAATCAGACTGGACTGGTGAGTTAATTGAGTGGAGAACTTAGTTATTTCTGGACTATGTGGTGAGACAAAGCTTCATCGACTGTTTGCTCTCACAGCACCATTAAAGCCAGACAGAAATCAAATTAATTGTCAAGTCACTTTTATTTCTATAGCACATTTAAAAAACTCTCATTGACTCTCATTTACATTGGTGGAGGTACTAACGTTATACAACAGTGTTTCATAGTTTAAGTACTACATAAATACATACATATAGCCCTCCCTCAGAGGACGTCAAGAAAGGCTTGAGGGTAAAGATGAGTTTTAAGTCTCGACTTAAAAGAGTCGATGGAGAGGGCAGTTCTGATGGGAAGAGGGATGCTGTTCCACAGTCTAGGAACTGCAACCGCAAAGGCGCGGTCGCCCCCTGAGCTTATGCCTAGACCGCGGGATGATCAGTAACCCCAAGCACTAATGCAATTGGTAAACTGGCAAAATAGATTTCAAGAGCTAGTTCTGTTTGGCATACCTTAAGAGTTGAGTGCATCTCATTTAGTTGATATCACATGATATTGCATGCTGATTTCATATCTGTCTTTGTAGACAGAAGGAACCACATAAGCTGGTTTACAAAAAAAGAAACAAAGTGTTGGAGTAGCTCAGTGAATCAGGCATCTTTGGACCTGACAATCTAAAAAGAATCACTTCACCTGTATTCACCCCTCACCTGCCAATTTTTGTCCTGCCCCAACACTTTTTCCAGTTTTCTCCCTCCCCACCTTGACTACAATCAAGCTGAAGAATCCCTACCCAAAACGTCACCTATCTATGTTCTCCAGAGATATTGCCTGACCCGCTGAGTTACTCCAGCAATTTGCAACCTTTTAAATTTACATCGATGGTGAAGTACGAACAAAATTATGCATGTCAACATTTTTACCTCCAGCTGGAAGTTGACTGTTGTATTCTGGAGACAAGGTGAGAAGGGCATGGTCCTGCAGTACAGACAGCCAAAGTTTACTCAGTGTTCCTAGTTCAGCCTGGACTAAACCGAGAAGACCATCCACAGCGGTAACTGCATCCTGAGAGACCTCAGCTGCAGAACTTTCAATCTTGAAGAACTGCCTTTGCCTTGGCATGTGCAATTTTTGCCTTTCAACTGTTACAATATAAACCTGGCAGGAAATATATAAATGCTAAGTAAGCAAATACGCTTAGTGGAATATAATCTTACTGAAACCATACTTTACCATCTGAAAGCTTAAATGTTTCATTACAGAATAAACTACTGTCAGAATACTTAAAGATATTTTGTCAAAGAGTCATACATCGTGGAAACAGGCCCAGCGGCCCAACTTGCCCACACCGACCAACATGTCCCAACAACACTAGTCCCATCTGCCTACATTTGGCCCATATCACTCTAACCCTATCCTGTCCCAGTACCTGTCGAAATGTTTCATAAACGTTGCAATAGTACCTGCCTCAACTACCTCCTCTGGCAACTTGTTCCAGATTACCACCACCCTTTGTGTAAAAAGGTTACTCCTCAGGTTCCTATTAAATCTTTCCCCCCTCATCTTAAATCTATGTCCTCTGGCTCTAGATTCCCCTACTCTGGGCAAGAGACTCTGTGCATTTACCCAATCTATTCCTCTCAAGATCTTGTACACTGATAATGTATTTTCTATCTTTCAACAAAAGATCCCTGTTTGGATCTGCAGTCCAGCACAATAAATAGTTTTTAATATGTTATCATTACTCCTTTGCATATTATAATTTAACTAATGAAATTTGAAACAATCCTCCCAATTTGAGAATCTATTTAATTCACTGACTCCCCTTTGGAGATTATCTTGCATTGAAAACTATTTTTTTTGCTCTTATTTGTAACAGTAATCCTTTTCCAGTAATAATTTGTGTAGTCTGTCACCCAATATTGCGTGAATAATCTCATTCGCACCAATGCATTTCACCAATATTTCTACCCTATTCTACAAATAATCACTTCCAGCTACGTTATAATCTTCCATTTTTTTTGCCAATTATAATTTAATTAGTCAGAGTCATATAGCATAGAAAGAAGCCCTTTGGCACAACTTGCCCAAACCGATCAACATGCCCCATCTACACTAGTCCTACCAGTTGCATTTGACCCATATCCCTTGTATCCTATCCTATCCTATCCATGTGCCTGTCCTAAGCTATCCATGTACCAGTCCTATGCTATCAATGTACCTGCCCTATGCTAGCCAAGTACCTGTTCTCAACTGCCTTGTTGCAGTTTCTTACACCCTTCCTCCTCGACAGTTGATTATTTTTAAACATTAATGCCCACTTCCAGAATTAACGTTTCCAAAGCCAATTACTATGTTCAGTCTCAATTCCAGTGCCATTTTACCATTATTCACACTATTAATAGATATTTTTATTACTTTATAGCAAATCGCTACCTAAAACTGATGATTTTTTCCTAGCTAAATACTGTTCTAATTATATTATTTGCCCAGTTCTTTAATTATTCCTATACCACCACCCAAATCATTCTAAAACCTTGATACTGAAACCATGTCTTCTCACTTCTTTTGATCGCTTGTCATTTCTATCTCTTCATAAAGACCCACTTCCAAGATTTATGAGTAATGTTACGAAAGATCCTCTACAATAAGCTAAAAAGAGTGTTTTGTAAAACATGCTAACAACTGAAGCAGCACTTGTATATACATGAACTAATCAGATTAAGGAATAAAATTGCAAGTAGGCTAATATATTTGCATAATCCGTTCAACAAATCAAAACAAATTTCAAATTTAATTATTCACAAGTTCCACCGATTTCATATGATTAAAATTCCACTGAATTGGTTTTCTTTTATACATTTAATGAAAATTTACACGATTCAAGCTGCATTGATGAACCAGAACAGGACATCTTTCGTAATATCTAATGCATATTGTTGTCTGGAGTCCAAAAATACAATATTGTATAATTTCCAGAGCAGAAAAAAAAACTTTATTATTAGGCTAGTTAAGTTTTTCAAATATTGATGACAAACTTGCAATTAAAATTCAACAAATTCATCAATTTTAATAACACATCACTAATAACATTTGCGATAATTTATATATGTATAATTTAAGGCAATGTTACTAATTGTGTTCTAATTTTTTTAAATAATTTAAATGGCGGAGAAAGGGCAGATGGAGTTTAATCTAAGTAAGGTACACAAAAATGCTGGAGAAGCTCAGCGGGTGCAGCAGCATCTATGGAGCGAAGGAAATAGGCAACGTTTCGGGCCAAAACCCTTCTTCAATCTAAGTAAGGTTATGTGTTGCACTTTGGGAGGTCAAATTTAGGGGAAAAATATACAATTAATTTCATGACCCTTAACAATTGTGATGTACAGGAATATTTTGGGATCCAAGTCCTGAAAATGGCAACACAACTAAACAGAGTGTATGTTTGTTTTCATAGGTTTGGCGCATTGAGTACAAGAGTCACAAGGTGCTGTCTGCATTGAGTTTGTATGTTCTCCCTTTGGCAGCGTGGGTTTTCTTCGGGTGCTCCAGTTTTCTCCCACTCCCAAAGACGTGCGGTTTCGTAGGTTAATTGGCTTTTGTAAAATGTAAATAGTCCCTAGTGTGTCAGACAATGTTAGTGTACGGGGTGATCTCTGGTCGGCGCGGACTTGGTAGGCTGAAGGGCCTGCTTCCACGCTGTATCTCAAAAGTCTAAACACCAAATGGCTTAATTCTACTCCTAGGAATTATGAACATACAGGGAATGGGGGAATATAGATTATGTGCAGGGAGATAAGAGTTGGTCTTGGCATCATGTTTAGCACAAACATTGTGGACCAAAGGATCTGTTCTTGAACTGTACAGTTCTAATTTCAGGTTCATTATTTTTGAAAACATTTTAAACATACTTCAATGCCTCTGAATTTATAGACATTCAAAATGTTATTTCTGTTGAAAGTACAGTGCCCTCCATAAAGACCCATAATTTATTTATTTGCCTCTGTACTCCACAATTTGAGATTTGTAATATAAAAAACCACCTGTGGTTAAAGTGCACATTGACAGATTTTATTAAAGGCTATTTTTATATATTTTGGTTTCACCATGTAGAAATTACAGCTGTGTTTATACATAGTTCCCCCCCCCCGCACCCCCACCATATTGTCTTGGGGGGAAACTTTAACTTTTATATGTGGGGGAGGGGGGCAGGGTAAGGGGGAAACTAACTCCCAGTCGCTTCCTGGTGGGGACGCGACTATTTCTCCGAGTCGCGTCCTCGCCCCCCACCTCGCGGCCTACCTCCTGGATCCGAGCGACCTTTCCTGCCGGGGACCGGGAACCGGATCAGAGCTGCAACAGCGGCGGCGCTGGAGTCACCGCGGAGCGGGCGATGCTACCTGGGTCGCCGTTGGAGCTCTGGAGCTTTGGGCCGCTGCTCCAATATCGTGAAGCTCTGGTTGGAAGAGCTTCCAACGCGGGCGGCGCTGAACTCCATGGAGTCCTGGGGCCCTTTGCCAAGGGCCTCCAGCGTTGTGTCTCCACCCGGCGCGGCCTGCGGACTTTGGGAGCCGCGGACTCCGGTAGGAGGGGGCCGACTCGAGGTCCAGGCCGCTGAGGACGTTCCCCAGCCCCAACGTCGGACTTACATCACCCTGCCGAGCGGGCCTGGACATCGGGCCGCCCGTAGCAGCGACTGCGGAGGGCTCAGGGAGGCCCCGACCACGGGTGAACAGTGGGGAACATCAGGGGAAGAGACTGACTTTGGTGCCTTCTCTCACAGCGGGAAACTTTGATCCTGCTGTGAGGGGATGTTTTATGTTTTATGTTGAATTTTTACTCCATGTTGTGTTCTTTATTTTTTACTGTATGGCTGTTTGGTGGTTTCAAGCCACGGTTGCCTAGCCAGATCCAACTAAATGTAAAGTGGCACTTTCTTCCCATAACCCTCTCTGGCTTAACCCCTCCCTTCACCACCTCCAGTTTAAATTCCAGTTGGAATATTTTGGAGGACCATGTAATCAAGAACCAAGAACACATGGCGCTTCACAGGTCTTTGTAATTGCTCAGGGGTGTTTAATTGCCTCCTTAATGCAGGTATAAGAGAGCTCTCAGCACCTAGTCTTTTCTCCAGTCTTTCCATCACCTTTGGAAACTTTTATTGCTGTTTATCAACATGAAGAACAAATTTGTGCCATTGAAAGTCAAGGAAGTCACCATGAGACTGAGAAACAAGAATAAATCTGTTAGACATCAGCCAAACCTTAGGCTTACCAAAATCAACTGTTGGAACGTCATTAACAAGAAAGAGAGCACTGGTGAGCTTTCTAATCGCAAAGGGTCAGGCAGGTCAAGGAAGACCTCTACAGCTGATGACAGGAATTCACTCTATATTAAGAAAAATCCCCATTAAGATTTGTCAATGCCCACTGTCCGCAGAAGACTTCATGAACCGAAATACAGAGGCTAAACTGCAAGATGCAAACCACTGGTTTGCCGCAAAAATAGGATGGCCAGGTTAGTTTGCCAAGAAGTACTTAAAAGAGCAACCACAGTTCTGGAAAAGGGTCTTGTGGACAGATGAGATGAAGATTAACTTATATCAGAGTGATGGCAAGAACAAAGTATGGAGGAGAGGAGGAACTGCCCACGATCCAAAGCATACCACCTCATACCATAACACCCCCACCTCACCTCATGGTGGTGGGGGTGTTATGGCCTGGGCATGTATGGCTGCTGAAGGTACTGGCTCATTTATTTTCATTGATGATACAACTGCTGATGCATAATGAATTCTGAAGTGTATAGACACATCCTATCTGCTCAAGTTCAAACAAATGCCTCAAATCTCATTGGCCGGCGGTTCATTCTATAGCAAGAAAATGATACCAAACATACTGCTAAAGCAACAAAGGAGTTCTTCAAGGCAAAAAAAAAGTAGATTCTTGAGCGGCGAAGTCAATCACCCAACCTGAACCCAATTGAGCATGACTTTTATATGCTGAAGAGAAAACTGAAGGGGACTAGCCCCCCAAAGAAGCATAAGCTAAAGATGGCTGCAATACAGGCCTGGCAGAGCATCACCAGAGAAGACACCAGGCAAATGGTGATGTCCACGAATCGCAGACTTCCAGCAGTCATTGCATGCAAAGGATATGCAATAAAATACTAAACATGACTACTTTCATTTATATGCATTGCTGTGTCACAAACATTATGGTGCCCTGAAATGGGGGGACTATGTATAAACACTGCTGTAATTTCTACATGATGAAACCAAAATGTATAAAAATGGCCTTTATTAAAATCTGACAATGTGTACTTTAACCACATGTGATTTTTCTATTACAAATGTCAAATTGTGGAGTACAGGGGCAAATAAATAAATAGTGGGTCTTAGTCCCAAACATTATGGAGGGCACTGACAAGATTAGTTCGACTTATCCCTACATCAAAATGATTTAATACTGATTTTATTGGCTTGACCTTTTCTGTAACTTTCCCACACATCACTTACCCTGCCCCCCCTCCCCCCACTGCCCTAATTTCCCACCCTACCATCTCCCGCAAAAAATGAGATTGACATCAATAGAACATTAATCATGGTTTGGAGTGGCTTTAGGAAGGACACGCTGATAAGGACAGATTATTCAATAGCAAGCTGTGTAGGTCATCTTGATCTTCACCTTGAGTTTTTAGTAACATGTATAATTGATACGTTTTTCCATAACCAGGCTAAATTAAAGTGCTTCTTGGTATGCGTACCTCTGCCCACGCTTTAAGAACAGCTACAATCTCCATGGTTGAGGTACTTTCATTGTAGAGCTGATTCAATGCTTCCTTGCCAGCTTGTACTTTGGTCAAGGATGTTGCTAGCAGCTGATGAACTCTTCGAAGATCATTTAGGTCACTCACAACTCCACTTCCAATCCAGGCGCTGCAAACCTAATGGAGAATTTAACAGAAAAAGTCTTCAATTTAAACACATTTTTCACTTTTTAAAACACATTCAATAGACCACACATTGAATGCCAATTTGTTAATCATTCGTGGCCGACAAGAGGCACTGTCTGACAGCGATGTAATTCAAAACATCCCACATTTACACATTATATCAGCCAAGTACTGCTGAGTTACTCCAGCAAATTGTGTCTATCTTATGCATGTTCCTGTGCTCAGTTCAATGTTATTTTTGAATTTCTGATCTATGGATAAATGTGGTTCACAATTACTTCTCAATTTAACTTGGGACTATGCTGAATCTATTCACATACATAGGTATTTGACGAGTGAGGGTCTATAATCAGCAATTGAATAGGGTCTCTCTATATTGCCAGATCATAAGGGCAGTGAGGCAAAATGCAGAAACTGTTGAGGATTACGAAGCAAACACAGATCTGGAAGATACAAGAACCTCCAAGTCTAAAAATATGACGGTTTGACCACCTGACCATTTGGGAGACTTATCCCAAAATAATTTAAGCAGCTTTCCCAACAATGGCCAAATAATACATCAAAATGACAAGTCATGCCCTGTTGAAATTTAATCGCAGCAGAAAATATATGAAGTACACCACAATGATAAGATTACATGATGCACTAAGATCCAGTTTCCCCCTGGATTATATAAATACTTTAGAAAGATGATATGACATAACCATTACACACAAGTCACTTGATCAGAGGTGGGGAAATGACTTAACAGTAACAGCACTTACTTGGCATGCCTTGGCAGTAACGTCAGGCGGTGTGTCAGGGGTGAAAGCAGGCCTCAGTGCTGCTCCAACCTGCAAGCCAAATTAGAAAAGGCATGACCATATTTATTTTCTATTGAAAAGCAATAAAATTAATTACAATTCAAATACATTTGAAGGGAGAAGCCAGCCCCTGCTTGTCACCCAAGGACCAGAGAATGGAGGAAGCCGGCAACGGCAGATTCAAGAGCCGGTGAGAGTGAACCGGGGTCTTATCTTCCGTGCCCACAAGGTCGGCTGCGGGAGGTGCCCCTAGGGCACAAAGGCTGAAGGTGGCCGGGCGAAGAGAGGGACAACGGTTCGTTAGACGATCCGGATGGAGATGATGGCTGGATGCCCTGCAGCAGCCTGGGGCTCGTCTGGATCGGGCACCGCCCCAGAACACCGAGAGCGCGGACTGGACTTTGAAAATGATGCCAAAACCTGGCAACTCTTGTATGCACCAGGTGATGCCGCACATGGCAGCCTTGCAAACAGCCTGTCTCGTCTTGTTCTTATTTTTGCTGCTTTGTGTTTACTTGTATGGTTTTAGTGCACCTTTAGTTCTTGTATTATGTGGGTGTGTGGGTGGGGGGGTTGGGGGAAACATTTCAATCTCTTTCCTTGACGGGGATGCGACTTTTTCATCGTATCTCCGTCTGCACTGCAGCTTTAATATCGCTTTATTTGGGATCGACTGCAAGATCTCCAACCGCAGGAGCTTCGACTGCGGAACTTTCAATTGCCCCAACCACAGGAGAAAAGGAGGAAAGAAGGTATAAGTTATTTGCCTTCTATCACAGTGGGGAATGTGAGGTTGCAGAAAAACCAAGACGGCTGCGCTGCATGCACTGGTGAGGACTCTGTGCGAGTGCCGTGAGTGCAGTGATCTCGGTGTTTTGCGGGGACATGGCTCCATGAGGACATCCCGGAGTCTAGTGAGAGTGTGGACTGCTTTCTGACTGTTCGGGCGGACAGGGACTGCAGAGTGACCGCGGTCGGTACAACTCTGGTCACATCACGGTGAAGGAGTTTGCCTGTGGCCCAGACATTGAACTGATGGCTATGGGTCTTCGCTTATGCTGCGTGCCCTGGGGATTCTCACAGGCCATAGTGGTAGCTGTGGTAGTCTATGTTTAATTATTATGTGGTTATGTATCTTGTTGCTTTTTTGTATGACTATTGGGAAAATCAAATTCCTTGCATGTTTACATACTTGGCTAATAAATTAATTACAATTAAATGCACTCAGTTGACAATTTCTATGCTTTTTCTACTAATCAGGGATTATGCTTAAGTGTGGCAATACTTTACTGAACTGTTTGCAAAAAAAGAATTTCAAAGTACATGTGTACATGTGACAATAAAGAACCAATGACCAGGCAAATTAATTCCGATGTTTACACCTCTGTGATCGCACCAAGAATCAATGGATTATCTTCTCAAGATGACCAGATGGCACAATATGGGTGGCACAGTGGCACAGCAGTAGTGTTGCAGCCTTACAGTGCCAAGGTTCAATATTGACTATGGGTGCTGTTTGTTTGGAGTTTGTACATTCTCCCTGTGACCGAGTGAGTTTTCTCCAGGTGCTCCGGCTTCCACCTACACTTCAAAGATGTGCAGTTTTGTACGTTAATTGGCTTCTGCTAAATTGTAAATTATCCTAGTGTAGGATAATGCTAGTGTATGGGGTGATCGCTGGTTATTACAGACTTGGTGAGCCAAAGGGTCTGCTTCAGCGCTGTCTCTAAAGTCTAAAGTAAAATAGGTGCAATTTATGGTGAAGAACTTTCTTACTTACATTTGCTTGATATTGTTCGAGGATCACATGACCAGGAAACTCTGGCTCAGGGACATGCGCAAACTTCCTGATGATGATCAGTAACATTTCAAGCCCAGACAATCGCAATGCATTACTGTGATCCGTGGCAGCCATGAAAGCCACGCGAATTAAATCCGCAAGATGCACCACTAAGAAATCACCTGCAAAATAAACGTTAAAAACTGTGAGCTTTTTAAGAGCTATCCAGGTGAACCCAATCTACTTTCATGTTAAAATAATGATAGACACTATATCTCAGAATAAGCGGGGGTACACAAAAAGCTGGAGAAACTCAGTGGGTGCAGCAGCATCTAAGGAGCGAAGGAGATAGGCGACGTTTCGGGTCGAGACCCTTCTTCAGACTGGTCAGGGATCAGGGAAACGAGAGATATAGACGGTGATGTGGAGAGATAAGGAACAATGAGTGAAAGATATGCAAAAAAGTATCGGTGATAAAGGGAACAAGCCATTGTAAGCTGTTTGTGGTGTGAAAATGAGAAGCTGGTGCGACTGGGGTGGGGGAGGGAGATAGAGATAGAGGGAATGCCAGGGACTGGGGTGGGGGAGAATAAGCTTTGAGTATAGATGTTGGGAGGTCACGTTGCAGTTATATAAGATGTTAGTGAGGCCACATTTAGAGTTGTGTTCAGTTTTGAGCACCATATTATAGGAAAGATGTTGTCAAGCTGGAAAGGGTGCAGAGAAGATTTACGAGGATGTTGTCAGGACTTGAGGGCCTGAGCTAAAGGGAGAGGTTGAGAAGGCTAGGACTCTATTCTTTGGAGCACAGCAGGGTGAGGAATGATCTCGTAGAGGTGTACAAAATCATGAGAGGAATAGATCGGGTAAATGCACAGTCTCTTGCCCAGTGGAGGGGAATCGAGAACAAGAACACGTAGGCTCAAGGTGAGGGGGAGAGATTTAATAGGAACCCGAGGGGCAACTTTTTTGTTTACATAAAGGCTGATGGGTGTATGGACCAAGCAACTGGAGGTGATAGTTGAAGCAGGTACCATCACAGATCCTATAGCAGAGCAAGATAGACCACTCCTTCTAAATGCAATGGGCTGATGTGTAGTATGCAACGGAGCGGAACGTGGGCTTTTTTTTCATCCATTTCAGTAACCCGACCCGACTCGCAATGTAATCAACGTTGCGGGGGAACAGTTTCTGTTAATAAATTATAATTCTGAAAACGAGGAGAAGATTTTTACCAAATAACTTTTATTTTTACGAGGATGTTTCCGTTACCAGCTTCCATCTCCGTACTAGTATCTTTGCTCCGCTATGGGATCTTTGGTGCGGAGACGGAAGCCGGACCCGGAAATGGGGCCGAAAATAACCCATGAATCTGCCCATGACCGTACTACGTCTTTTTTGTTGAGTGATCTATCTTGCTTGCTATAGGATCTTTGGGTACCATCACGATGTTTAGGAAACATTTATACAGGTACATGGATAGGATAGGTTCAGAGGGATTTGCCTCAAATGCAGGCAGGTGAGACAAGTATAGATGGGGCATGTTGGCTGGTACGGGCAAGTTGGGCTGAAGGGTCTGTTTCATGCTTTATGACTGCGCTGCACCTTCTTTCCACCCATCAGAGACTGAATGTTTCAGCTCCGTCAGTCACTTACTCAGAGTGCGCTTTATCTTCCTTTCCTGAGTTACAGCCATATCTAAATGAGCAGCATCAATCTTCTCGCACTGGGTGATAATTCGACATACACATTCTGCTGCAAATACCCTGGTCGGCCAGCGTGGTGGAATCGTTGGTCGGAACTGGTCATCTTTGTTGGTAGTGAATATAGTTTCATCATCTCCCCTTTCATCCTCCTCTTCCTGAGTCGTGTCTACTGGAGTGTTGGTGGTGAAATCTGAGAGAGAGATGAACAGATTTTAGAAACGTTTTAAAGAGATACTTTATCATTAATTGATAAGTAAAAATAAATTATTGCAACAAATAAGAGAAAATATAGTTAACAGTTAAATCTGAAGTGATTTACATATCATCATTTGAAATATTTTAACACAAATGTTGATGTTTTACACAAACTTAACTTTCAAATGGAGCTCTCAAATTTCAAAACACCCCAGAGCTGAAAATGTAGATCAGATACCTTCACCATGAGAAAGCAAAATTTGGAAAATCATTCATGCTTTTCCTAATCTTAACTGGTTGGTGCAAATCTACATGGCATGACATTGAGAGGTATGGTCTTGGGTAAAATTAAATCAAATAGATGACAGTGGCCAATATAAACTCGATGCAAGCTCAAATACATAGCCATGTTTATTCTGACTTTTTAAAGAACATCACTACATATATAACAAATTAAAACACACTAGTGAATTATTAGAAACAAATCATCGTGATGTGGATGTACTAAGCTTGGCCAACATGACAAGGCACGACTTGAAGCTAGATCCTTTGACAGTATATATGTATCTAAACAAATTCCAAGCAGTCTTGCAGGGCCCTGTGGGCCTTGGGTTGTGTAGCCAGGCCAGGCAGCCAATGCACTGCGGTACATACCAATTTCTCCTCATCTAAACAAACAAATATAGCAGAAATGAAGGCAAATAAAATAAAATTTTCAAGTATTTAGACCTTACTTTAAAGAAACAACGCAGAAGCAGGCCCTCAGCACATAGAGTCCGTACCGACCAGCGATCACCCCGTACACTTACACTATCCTACAAGCTAGGGCCAGTTTACATTTTTTTTACCAAAGCCAATTAACCAACAATCCTGCACGTCTTTGGAGTGTGGGAGGAAACTGGAACACTCATGTGGTCACAGGGAGAACGTAAAAACTCCATATAGACAGCACCCATAGTCAGGATCAAACCTGGGTCTCTGGCACTGTAAGGCAGCAACTCTACCACTGCGCTACTGTGTTGCCCAAAGGAAAATGATTCAAATTTCCAACATTTGACGAAGAACAATGAAATTTCACATTTTTAAAAGTTGAACTCACCAGCTGAGGCAGATAAAACATCTTTGCACAACTTTAACCAATGACTAAGCTTTTCAACTGCCGTGGATGATAGGATATGACTTAAAGTTTCACGAATATCTCGACGAAGTTGTTGGTCCGATTCCCTATCCAGTAAGCTGAAGAGGGCTCCTTCCAGGCCAGTTTCACTTATATTTACATCTGAAAGTAAAGTTGAATTTTAGTTTTACAAAGATCAACATTAAAATAAGTGGAACTTCCTGATGGCTGATTTTCAAGTTTTCTTTCCTAAAATATCACTACATTTACAAGGCTAACCAGAGTTAACTGGCTTAGGCAAAAAAAAGAGGAATTAAATTTCTTTGATAATCTAACAAAATACTAAAATAATTAATTCTGTCAATTTATTGCCACCCAAATTTTGATATAAAATTGTTACATTTCAATAAGAAACTTCCAGTAATGCCAAGACAGAGTATGTTGTGACTGAAGTACCATTGCACCGCTTGGAATTTAGATCGTAAACAAAATGGAAAAGATCGATTTAGTATTACATTACCTCAGTTGTATATTATAATACAAATTCTTAGCATTACCAATTTTATCTCCTTCAACAGCTACTCAAAACATTTATCAAAATTCCTTTCCAACAAGGACAGATGATAAAGAACATTGATGTACAGAGGGATCTTGAGGTCTGTCCATAACTCCCTAAAAATGGCACCGCAAGCAGATAGAGTGGTGAAAGCGGCATATGGTATGTTTGCTTTCATAGATCAGGGCATCGAGTACAAGTCAGCTAGTCAATATTCAGCTTTATAAGGGTTTGGCTAGATTGTGTTTGGAATATTGTGTGCAGTTCTAGTCACTCCATTACAGGAAGGATGTGCAGGCTTTGGATAGGGTGCAAAGGAGGTTTATCAGAATGATGCCGGGATTAAGGGGATAAATTACAGGGAGCGGTTGGAAAGACTTGGATTGTGTTACCTGAAAAGCTGAAGATTGCAGGGAGAAGTGATATAAAATTATGAGAGGCATAAATAGGGTAGACAGTAAGAACCTTTTGCCCGGGATGGAAATATCAAATACTACAGGGCAAGAGGGGAAAATTTTAAAAGTAATGCGAGGGGCAAGTTTTTTTTTTACACAAAGGGTAGTGTGCGTCTGGAACATGCTGCCATGGTGGCAGTGAAGGCAGATGCGATAATGGTATTTAAGAGACTTTTAAATAGGCACGTGGAAACGCTGGGAATAGAGAGATAAGGATTATGTGCAGGCAGATAAGAGTTGTTCTTGGTATTATGTCTGGCACAGACATTGTGGGTCGAAGAGCTTGTTCTTGTGTTGTACTGTTCTACGTTTAAAACAAGCTTTATTGCATCCAATGCTCAAATTAACTCATGATTATCCTAGGGACTTAAAAAAAAAAGATTTGATTGGTGCAAGTCACTTAAAAAAATAATTTTAAACAATTCTTGTGTGCTTGACTGCGCATTGGGAGCACAATGTATGTTGGGACCAGATTAAATAACTTACCAAGTTTACAACCTCCTTTATTGGGTTCTTTGGCAAGAACCATGGCATATTCCAGCACCTCAGCGGCTTCCTTCTGTACAAGCTGCCGTAGGCACGCAATCACAGCACGTCTTAACAACAGGTGTGAACTACAAAGATTTACCTAAAAGAGAAAAAAGTCCTCCGCCATATGAACTGTCAGACATGGGCATGAATAATTGCAATCTTTCCTCTGTCACACAAGAAATAAAATGCAGCACTGCATTTGGATACATTTGTTTAAGACTTTTCAATTCAATTCAATCTTTAATTGTCATTGTGCAGTGTACAGTACAGAGACAATGGAATGCAGTTAGCATCTCACCCAGAAGAGCGAACTTAGAATAATGAACGGTAATATATATATATATGTACAAACAGTATCAGTAGTGCAATTTTACTGGGGGAAGGAGTGTCCGGAGGGGGGGGGGGGGGGTGACTGCCAATCACCGAGGTGCAGAGTTAAGTAGTGTAACAGCCGCAGGGAAGAAGCTGTTCCTGAACCTGCTGGTCCGGCAACGGAGGAACCTGTAGCGCCTCCCGGATGGGAGGAGGGTAAACAGTCTGTGGCTGGGGCGAGAGCAGTCCTTGACGATGCTGCGCGCCCTTCGCAGACATCGCTTGCTTTGGACAGACTCAATGGAGGGGAGTGAGGAACTGGTGATGCGTTGGGCGGTTTTCACCACCCTCTACAGTGCTTTCCGGTCGGAGACAGAGCAGTTGCCATACCATACTTTGATACAGTTGGTAAGGATGCTCTCGATGTTGCAGCGGTAGAAGTTCACCAGAATCTGAGGAGACAGATGGACCTTCTTTAGTCTCCTCAGGAAGAAGAGACGCTGGTGAGCCTTCTTTACCAGTGTTAAGGTATTGTGGGTCCAAGGGAGGTCATCAGAGATGTTGACCCCCAGAAATCTGAAACCGGAAGTTCCACCTCCGTCCCATTAATATGGATGGGGGTGTGCGTGCAGCCCCTAGACCATCTATAGTCCACAATGAGCTCCTTGGTCTTCTTGGAGTTAAGGGCCAGGTTGTTGTCAGCGCACCATGCTGCTAGGAGCTGAACCTCCTTCCTATAGGCCGACTTATCGCTGTCGCTGATGAGGCCAATCACTGTTGTATCATCTGCATACTTGATGATGGTGTTAGAACCATGTACAGGTGTGCAGAGGGAGTAGAGGAGGGGGCTCAGTACACAGCCCTGTGGAACGCCGGTGTTCAGGGTGAGGGTTGAAGAGGTGTGGTTGTCCAACCTAACAGACTGGGGTCTGTTAGTTAGGAAGTCCAGTATCCAGTTGCAGAGGGAGGGGTTGATGCCCAGGTCGCCGAGTTTGGTGATCAGTTTTGAGGGGATAATGGTGTTAAATACTGAGCTATAGTCGATGAACAGCATTCTCACGTAGGAGTCTCTGTTGTCGAGGTGGGAGAGGGTGGAGTGGAGTGCCGTTGAGATGGCATCATCCGTACTCTTGTTCTTGCAGTAGGCAAACTGATAGGGGTCCAGTGTGGGAGGTAGGCAGCCTCTGAGGTGTGCCAGGACCAGCCTCTCGAAGCACTTGGTGATGATGGGAGTAAGTGCAACTGGGCGGAAGTCGTTGAGGCTCGCCACAGTGGAGTGTTTTGGCACCGGCACGATGGAGGTGGTTTTAAGGCACGTGGGGACAACTGCTTGGGCAAGTGACAGGTTGAAGATGTCAGTCCAGACGTCTGTCAGCTGCGCAGCACAGGTCCTGAGGACACACCCGGGGATGCCGTCAGGGCCAGCAGCCTTACGTGCATTAATCCTACTCAGTGCTACATACACGTCGTAGGGGGTGAGTGTGAGGGGCTGGTGATCAGCAGGGAGCACAGCCTTGATGGCCATCAAGACTTGTCATGACCATAACCACTAATATAACATCTTATCCACATGCGGGTAACATTAAGACACCTACCCATAATATGAAAATGGATCTATCATACTGAAGTAAAATCAGAACTCCTGATAAGAACACTTCATTGAGATCTATTCATAATTCTGACCAGATTGAAAACATTGTTTTTTCCTACATCAGACTTACCACAAATCCTGTCCTATTTATTATGATTTTGGCTACAAATCATTCATAATGCCACTGAAATTTCCTCACGTGTTTGAAATTAAATCAGATTTAATTCCAGAAATTCAGAAATATGTTGCAGCATTCTTTCACTGCTTAGTTTTAATTATTCAACTTTAAAGTTTTCTTAAATACAAGGCAGACGTAAATAATTTTCTTCAGCTATAGGATGATATTGTTACACAAATTAATGCAGTAATTTTATTTATTGGGGGAGTCCTTTGGATACCATCAGCAAGAGTCCTCAGAAGTTGGATGGGGTTATGTGTGTTTATAAATTAAGTAACTGCTAATGCATTTTCAGTCAGCCCATCGTGTCACAATGCTGGTTCGCCAAATGCCATAAACCCAGGACACCAAGCTGTTGTATGGCTCACCTTCCTAAAGTAGGAAGAGTTTTACAAAATCTCACATTTGCTGAAAACATGGATTGTTATATTATGCTTGTACTTTGAGCATAAACATCTAGGCATACTGTTGTAAGTGCATTCACTGATATGGAAGTGTAGGGTGAATTTGCAAAGAGGAGCAAAACAAGGTCAGACATCTATGGAAGGCAAAATGCTGAAATATTCTCAGGCCAGACAGCGTATCTGGAGAACAAGGATTGAAAATGTTTTGGGTCGGGATCCTTCTTCAAACTCAATCTATGGAACTGCATCTTAGTATCAACTGAGAATCTACCCTCAACACCAACCAGTGCAAAACCATTGCATTATGGTTTTACAACTCAAGATCATTTAGCAGTACATTCCTAACTTTATTTCGAGTCAGTAGGATTATTCCATAGCATTGTTATGGATGAAAGCCGGCAATTTTCAGAAATCACCCCAAAATATTTTCTAACCTGTCACAAATATACAATGTGAACAATGTTTAACTTACCCCAGTCACAAAATAGGTATTGGGATGGGAGTGGAAAGGATGCCCCTCAGTTTTAATAATTGTGATTATAGTATAAGATTTAATTAAATTTTAAATTGGGAGAACTTACCAACTATCTACAGACGACCAAAAATTAGACCAGCAAAAAAAAACGTAAGTCAACATGAAAACAATTTTGATAAACAAAAGATTCACAAAAACTAAATTACATTGAGTGGCAAAAGAGAAAAGGTGGAAGCCTCCACAGACTTTTCACCCAACAAGTATAAAGATGAAGACTCTGTAATCTACACCGATGCCAAGGTGGAGAACACCACCATTTTGAAAAGCTGTTCTATGCATTGTGTTCTAATTGTTCACATCTACAGATTCCAACTTCACCTTCCTGCAGTCATTACAAATGATGTAGGACATGCTGAAACAAATCAAATTTAATAATTTGGACCAAAGTAATGAGGGAATGTCGCAAACAGCTTGTAGGTCAGGCACTGTGGACGAATAGAGAAACGGCGTAATATTTCAAGCCAAAGAACGGTCCTCAGAACTGGTAAAACAGGTTTGAGGTTGAGAGTTTATATGCATGCTTTGGGAGATGGGGATAAGTGATGGGACGTTTTTACAGGTTTTATTTCAAGGACCGTATTTAAAACTGTTAAAAGAGTACTTTCATTCATCCTGGGCTATACAAAAGGACACCCAGTTAGGTCCACAAAAAAATTGAAGTGCTACAATGAATGAATGAACTGATTGGGAACGTGCATTACCATGCAAGTAGTCCAATTTACATGCCACAAGTTAAAACCTTATCATTTCAATGAGCAGTCATTCATTTTGAGATTGTTAAATAATACAATTTTGTAAACTTAAACAGCTAAATTAAAATAAATTTTTGACAAACAGGTTAATGCATACAAGTTTGACTTTGTACTTACCTACAATGAGAAAGAAATGCTGACAGTTAACTACCAAGCACAAACAGGCAAATGTTAACAGTGGTCAATTGTAGGCATGTGTTGCCATTCGTTGCCTCCAGCCTAACTATTACCCACTGTGGAAACCAGCAGTACACATTACAAGATGACAGTATCTAAACCGTATCTAGATCATGAGGAAAACCTGTGAAGAGCTACCAAAGTACATTCTTTGTCATCACAAATAAAGGGTTTTGAGGAACGTTTTGCACAATCGAGCAAATAATTAAAAAAAAAAGCCAAACCATTTGCAGCATTAATCTGCAGTGATTATTGCCTCTTTACACAGACTGTGAGTGTAAATAACACTGGTCAAAAGGAAGTACGTTAGAAAAGTCAAATATAGCAAGAGCCAAGGGTTTAAAATCAGTAGGCAGGTTATGTCACACAGTGTATTTGTATCGGGTTTGCATGCCTAGCAAAGTTATTGTTAGATTAATTAAAGGCAGAGCTCAAAACAAACCAATATTAAAAGGTATTCAAACATATCAAACTGACATTTGCTTGTGGGGGTGGTGGTGACGGGACATGGCAAGTGGGTGTAATGAGGGAGGCAACCTACCCAAACAGATTTATCCAATAAGATTTCCTGCACAAAAGAAATGACAAACTCGTCACAACAATACTCTGGTTATATTTGCTCAAGAAATGGAAACAATGATACCATTCGTTATAATTCTAGCAACAAATAACATTTTATGCTCCACTAGTCACAGACTGCATATTATCATCATGAGAAAAAAAACTAATTAGATCTGAATGAAGAATTCTTCATGCCCAGATTTCTTGAAATATCCTTGCAACTTAATCCATTTAAACACAAACCAGCATTTCCTTTAAATTCATTTTACAGGGCATAAAATGAATGCCCATCTTAGGGTGGTGATGAACCTTCTTCCTGAACTGCTAGTAACGCTCCTCCCGCTATGTTATTGGAACCCAGTGACAATGAAGGATTGGCAACATATTTCCAAGACAGAATACTGAGCAGGTGGAGGCAAGCCTGCATATCCAATTATATTTGCAACCCTTCTTGATACAAGAGATCATGGGTTTATGAAGTATATGTAGGAAGGAATTGCAGATGGTTGTTTTATACTGAAGACAGACACAAAATGCTGCAGTAATCAGTGGGTCAGGCAGCATCTCTAGAGTAAAGGACTTGGTCACCTATTGCTGCTGACCTGCTAAGTTTCTCCGGTATTTTGGGTCTATCAATGGCTATCAATGAGGGGCTATTCCAGTGGCCCCGGCATATGGGTGTAAGAAATGCCAGCCACAGTGCACTAGAGGTAGAAGTAATGTCAAACAAATGTTTAGTTCTGGATGGTATCAAAGTACTCGAGTCATGCTACATACGTCAGAGTTTTACTCTGATCTACTGGTAATAGAAGCGTTACATCTCTCGATTACTAGCTAATTTATTATTTGGCATTTATATTGCCAGGAATTGCAACTTGGCCAGCTAGCACTTCAATTTTTAAAACACCATTCTGATCCCATCAGGTATCTATGTATTGCTAAATGAACCAACATTGATTCTGTGGCATGACAGTAATGGTCAGGCAAGAGTAATGTTGGGCCATGAGTTTATAGATTGCAATTGAAAACTATTCTTCCGCAGTTGCTGGTGGACCAGTCTGTTTCATGGATACCCAATTCTGTTCTGAATCTATCATGGTGCTGTGAAGCACCATGGTGAAGATGGGATTTGGTGGTTGGTGTGTCCTTGTGCATAATGGTAAAATTCACAAAATAGATCTTAAAAATCTTTACAAAATACTATCACATCATGCTTTGAATAAATATCAAGAGTTATCCAAAGTTTATTTGCATTCTGCAGAGTTTATTCAGGGACCCCATATCTGGTTAGTCCACATTGAAACTGAAATGTACATTCTCTGCATTATTTTTGTAGCAAGCTCTTTTCATATAAATGATTGCAGGAAAGAGTACAATAGAGTTTTGATTTATGGCTAGCACATTTTCACATACTGTAGCTTGCAGCCACCCAAATTCAAATAAACTACAATATCAACATGGCATACTTACACACAGACTGGGGACAAGGCTGGAAAGGTTGACGTGACGTGGTGCAAACATATGCAACTGCTGGAGGCAGGAGATGGCTTGTGTCTGTACAAGACAGTCAGGGTTGTCCTGCATCACTGCACAGCCAACTAGGCAGCAGGTTCTTAACAAGGGGACAGCTTTGCTGTTGCCTAGGAATTAAATAGGCATACATTTTAATTTCAAACTACATGTTTACATTAAAAAAAGAACAGTAGAGCACAAGCACAGCCCATAATGCCTGTGCCGAACATGTCAAAACCATCACTTATCTATCTGCATATAACCCATATCTCTCCATTCCCTACCTCCAGTTTTTTTTTTAGTAATTAATGAAGTGAACAAAAATATGATAATACTCAGTTTACAATGCCAATATTTATTTTACAGTATTGACTCTCAACATCATCTATTTTGATTCTAGTGCCACTTCAGTTCTGAAATTGCTCGTCTAAAAACCAGTTCAGATAAGCAGCAACTTTCTCCTGTTAAATACTGTCCAGGCAAAGTGTAGAAACAAAGAACTACAGATGCTGGTTTACAAAGAAATACACAAAGGGCTGGAGTAACTCAGCAGGTCATGCAGTATTCCTGGAGAACATGGATAGATGACGTTTTGGGTCCTGAGTTACTCCAGTACTTACAGTCCAGACTAATGTGATTATTTCAGGTATCCATCAGAAACTTTATTTTCTCACCATTGATTCCATACCTCGCTCTGAGACTGTCCAAAACTAAATTAGATTGCTTGCAACCTTGGTGCTATTTCTGACCACTTTTCTGTGCCATGACTAAGACTACACTTTTCCCATCCTATGGCATCTTCCAACTCTTCACCTGCACCAGAACATCCAATGCCAAAATCTTCATCCATGCCTTTATTAATTCTGGTTCCTTATCTGGTCAGCTTCCGATCTTCTCTCAAATACAAAATTATGCTCTTCTTAAATTGTTACCAACATTTAGTTAACTTGTTCACAGGCATGTCAGGGCTTGCCGACCAACAATGGTTCCTGTTCAAAGAACGCCTGAGATTTTAAATCATAACACTTGATGAAAACTTTATTTTTGACCGTGCCATTGCAATCGCTTCCTTTTCTACAACTCCGCAACCTACTAATTGTGGTCTCTGGCATATCTTCAAATGTAATAGCTCTAACAGTAGCCTCAATGTTTTCATTTGCCTAGGCCTATCCTCAGGACTTCTTTTCTTCAGCCTCATGCCTTCTCTACCCATTTTCTCATTTGAGATGCACCTTAACATCTATCTTTTTGACCAAGTTTTTGATGGAGTGTGATGATTTTTCTTGTGGCTTGGTATCAAATTCTTTCAACTTTTGTGTTTTATAAGCAGCATCAGAAGCCTCAATATATTATAGCAATGATGTGAATGTACATTATAATGCATTTTTATGTGCAAGACAATTAGCCAACAACCGAACAGAATTTGTATTGTTCAATAAGCAAAACCTTTGGTTGGAACAACTTTGCATTTACTACACGATGCAATGTTGTACACAATAATAAATTTTGACCTACCAGAGTTATATTCAAACTAAAAGTCAACTAATATTTTGTTTTCACAGGACTTTATGTTGAAGGCCTCAAGGTCAACGTTGATGAAAGACACAATAGCAAGGTAGGCCAGATGTCGCGCTCATCTCAGGACTTCTTAATCCCCTAATAACTAAATCCACCATGAAAAATATTTGTTCAACTTACCTTTAGCTCCTTATGTAGGAAGACTTCTAACCTGATCTCCACTCAAAACTATAACCTCCTAGTTAAAAATTGCAGAAATGGTAATTTCTTAATTCCCTAAACTGACAATTGAAAATATATTCTTCTTAGGAAATAATAGTCACAAAAAACATTAAATAAAAATACAAAATTAATATTTCAAATTACAAAATTTCAAAATCATAATATTTCACCACCAGTAAGTATATTTCTAGTATTTTTTTGAACCAGCTG
This sequence comes from Okamejei kenojei, assembly GCA_035221665.1. Lineage (NCBI taxonomy): Eukaryota > Metazoa > Chordata > Chondrichthyes > Rajiformes > Rajidae > Okamejei > Okamejei kenojei. Next base: position 53,096,730 of record CM069139.1, on the reverse strand, counting down.
ATTGGGGTTAATTTTTACTTTCTAGAAACACATTACCTTGTAATTCTGGTCCCAGTGTGGTAATAAGCGCATTCAAACAGCGGCCCAAACTTTGATGAACCTCTGAATGAGATGGAGGTACACTCAGAAGCAGCAGTGAGACAAGAGATAGACTTGATTCCACATGGGCATTATACATTTGACCACTGGAATCTATTAACAATGACAAAGAGTGCAATGCCCAGGTCTGCAAATGAGGACAAAGCAAAATGACAACTGTCAGCATTGTTTCTTCGAATAATAATTTTTATTTCCATAGCTAAATGCATTAATAAAATGAATTAATTACTAACATTGTTTTTTCTAATAAACCCGCTTAAAAAAAACCTGACCCATCTACCTCATTGGAGACCTTTGAACTATCTTTAATCAGACTTTATCTTGTACTAAATGTTGTACCCTTTATCCGTGCACTGTGAATGGCATGATTGTATTCATGTATACATTTTGAATTCACTTTCTTTGACCAGATAGCATGCAAACAAAAGCATTTCACTGTAACTCAGTAGATGTGCCAGTAATAAACTAAACTACATTTACATGGAATTAACAAGTGATGAATGGATGGAGCTTCTTGCATCAGACGCGGAAGCCAATATTATTTACCTTTCCTGACACATGTAGGAATATTTATTTTCAGTACAATTTAATGCAATTAGACCACACATCTGCATTATCTGCATTGAAGGGTAGGCCCGAAATGTCACCTATTCCTTTTCTCCAGAGATGCTGTTTGACCCACTGAGTTACTCCAACTTTTTGTGTCTATCTTCTGCATTATCCTTTTTGCATCACAGCCCAATCAATATCTACATTGGTTCTTCCTTAATTAGATCTGAATGATGCATCATTTAGCCTTTCTAGCTGAAATCCATGCCTGCTGACATTTATGAAATGAAATCTCCTTAAACGTCTATCACAGCTCATCGTCCGCCTTATCCTTCCATCTATTCCCCAGTCCACGTTAGCCAACTCCTGCACCTATGCCAGTGCAACTGGCTTAATTTAAGTTCAGGACACCGGTTTCAGACCCATTTTCTCACCAGACAAAATGTGAAATTCTACCATGTCAGGATCACTCTTTCTGAGGTGATTGTTTAAGATGTGATTATTGATAAACCTGTCTCAATCGCACAAAACCTGATCTAAAATAGCTTAATCGTTGGTTGATTTTTCAATGTTGTGTTCCAAGAAACCATCCCTGATACAACATCAACTCACCCTCATGGGTACCTTTGCTAATTTGATTTATCCAAACGACATGATGATTAAAATCACTGTGATTACTGCAGTATGTTTCTTACATTGACAACAATCTTAATCCTGTATTGTCTTTCCACTGACTGGTGAGCACGCAACAAAAGCTTTTCACTGTACCTCGGTACATGTGATAATAAACTAAACTAAACGGCTTCATTATAGCACTCTGTATTTTCTCCTTTCATTTGTTGATGAGGAACGTACCTGAGTTTACTCCAGTTAGACTGGTACCCAACTGCACCATGAATTGAAATCATATTTCACTTAAATCGTGATAACTTTAACATTAATGATTTGACATTCAAGACTTCATTACTTTGCACTGTGAAATATAATTCTGTTTCAAGCAGTAAAGCAATTATTCTTGTGTGCCAGTTTTAGTTAAACTTGGTTTAATCTAATTTTGGTGAACCAATGAATAAAACAGCAAATAAAGGTAACGTATTTGGACAGCACAGTGGTGCAGCGGTAGAGTTGCAGACTCACGGCACCAGGGACCCGGGTTTGATCCTGACCTCAGGTGCTATCTGCACAGAGTTTGTACAATCTCCCTGTGACCGTGTGGGTTTTCTCCGGGCGTTCCGGTTTCCTCCCAGACGCCAAAGATGTACAGGCTTGTAGGTTAATTTGATTCAGTAAATTGTCCCTGGTATGTAGGATAGTGCTAGTGTATGTGGTGATTGCTGGTTGGCACAGACTCGGTGGGACATGGAGTCTGTTTCCATGCTGTAACACTAAAGTAAAGTCTTAGGTATTTAGAATCTGGCAATTGTACAAGGAAAAATCTGTTCCAATAGTTTGTTCTGTTGAAATCCATCTGGACAACAATGTTAAAAATATCATTCAATTTCAAGCTGGTTCAAAGTAACAAATTAGAAATCACGGCAATCAAATTTTTTTACCAGCAACATCATAACCTGGTAACACTATTCCACAGTACTAATTTTCACTTTGTACTACCACCTGCTATACTTATGTATAGTATGATATAACTGGATAGCATGCAAACAAATCTCGATACACGTGACAATAAACCAATACCAATACTAAGACTTGAGCATTAAACCTACTCCAGTCAAACATTAGAATAAAAAGGAGGATTTTTAAACAATATAATGCTCATGACTTCATATTCCAAAAAATATACTACCTGAACTTCAGGGGAGGTGCTATCTTGAGACAAAGTATGAAGGATATTGACACAGGCATTGAGATGTTGGCATGAACCAATTCCTCCTAAATATCTGTAAAGAGAACCTAGGGCCATCGAGTGTCCCGTGCGTGAAATCACATCCCTTGCAGATTTCAACCTGAGGTTAAAATGAAAAGTAATACAAACTAAGCTTCTTTTCACAAATTCTCCACCAAAAGTGACATTTGATGTTACCTGTAAGGTAACAGCCACCTAAAAAAATATACAAAAAACTGACATCAAATGCTGGTTATTAACAAGTCAGCAATTGAACTACACAACAATAAGTTAAATTAAAGTAAACTATATTACTCAGGACATTAGTTAGAGAAATCCCAATTCCAATGGGTTATTAAAACTGATCTAGCATGCATAAATGGGGATTAAAGTTCAACAGGAAGCAAATTATATAGAACAATTGCAGGCTTTCAAAATGGAGTTGCTGCTTATGATGGGACTTGGAAAGGAACATTTAATTGAGATTCTGGCAAGGCAGAAAATTGATAGAAATACCATTTGGAGTACAATATTGTTAAGCTCGAAAAGTGCAGAGAAAATTTACGAGGATGTTGCTAGGATTTGAGGGCCTGAGCTATAGGGAGAAGTTGGACAGGCTAGGATTTTATTCCTTGAATCACAGGACTATAGGTTTTCACATCTATAGGTGGTCAGAGGCTAATATCCTGCAATAATGTGGCACAGTGGCGCAGCGGTAGAGCTGCTGCCTCACAGCACCAGAGACCAGAGTTCGATCCTGACCTCCAGTGCTGATTGTGTAGAGTTTGCAAGTTCACCCTGTGAGTACATGGGTTTTCTCTGAGTGCTCCGGTTTCCTCCCACATCCCAGAGATGCGAGCATTTGTAGGTTAATTGGCCTCTGTAAATTGTAAATTGCCCCTCGTGTGCATTGGGATATCTAGTGTGAACGGGCGATCAATGATGGGCATGGACTTGGTGGGCCGAATGGCCGGTTCCCATGCTGTATCTCTAAATTAAACTAAAACGGAAGATTAATTTATTTAAATGTACTCACTTTTCAAAGCTCATCTGTGACAGTCTGGCAGTGAAGGCACTGTCTGCTGCCACCTGTGCCAGTCTGGCCAGGGTCTCTGCTGCAGCACATCTCAAAAGAATATTAGCACTTTCCAAGGAATGCATGACAAGAGTCAGAGCAGGTCTTCTTACCTCTTCTGGGCCCAAGCTGCCTTTCATACATGCTAACCTCTGGAAAATAAAATCATAGAAGTGTACATCATTCAAACATATTTACATAAACTCTTCAACATGAACAGTCAATTTGACCGAAACAAAAGCATTTGATTAACACCTTTTACAACCAATGGATATGCATTAGTTCATCCTAATGTGCCTCAGTGATCACCCCTACAGTAGTTCTATCCAACACACTAGGGACAATTTAAGCAGCTAATTAACCTGCACATCCTTGGAGTGTGGGAGGAAACCAAAGTGCCCGGGGAAAACCCGTGCAGTCACAGGGAGAACGTAAAAACTCTGTACAGAAAGCACCCTTGGTCAGGATCAAACCTGGATCTCTGGCACTGTAAGACTGTAACTCTATAGCTGCACCAATTGCCACTTTTACTTAATTTTGTTGATACTTGTTAATGGATAAATCTCAAATTGAACACCAGAGAGATTTGTGAATACAGGCACGATATTTTGCACATCCATCTGATTTAGCAGGTGTTTTTTCATTGTCAATCACTCATTATGCACAGAAATAGCAGGCTAGAGGCATGCTGGTCTTTGGAGAATAACCCAAATTCACAAATGTCTCATACAGACAAAAGGTGCAGTTGATGCCCAAACAAACAAATAATTAAAGAACTAATATCAGTCAACGAAATAAATGTGTTGCAAAAGAAGTTGGCATTATTTATACGCTACCTTGAACAGTAACGTAAAGAAAATGATTTAGATTAATATTTCAATGTTTCAGTTGTATCGATCTTTTAGAAAGCCCAGTCTTATAGAGTATTTAACTGACAAATAGCTGTAAATTGTTGCCGAGAGAGAGAGAATAATTGCTTGAAATAGAAATAAAACTTAATGCTACGAATTACTTTCTCGAAGTACTTCCAATTCATTTAAATGAAACAGTCAATAAAAGTGCCTCATATTGCAAACTCAAAAGTACAACAGTGCGCTAACTCAATGCCAACTGTACATTTCTTGCATTCTACATTGTTTTGTTTCATTATGACAAAGATGTAAAGTGAAATACCTTTTCCACGTCTCTACTGAGCATTGCCTGCAGTAATGTAGATTTAGTGCCTCATTTTAGGTAAATCCAGATTAGAAGACCACTTAACATTTATCAGTTTAATGATGATTCCTAATTACACACTAATTTTAACAATTCTTGCCAAAGACAGAGTACTTTGGGTCGGTTACATGTTTGTGGTAATATATATTCTCTGCATGTAAAACAAGAAATTTTATTCCATCAGCTTGAATTTGATTCAACCCAAACTTTCATCATTTCACATTTGTTAACAACGCTAACTGTTCATTATCTGATATGAACATTATGAAAACAGTCCATTTACCTTCAATCCGCAGCAGAACGCAGCAAAAACATTGATCTGTTGCTTTGATCCTTTAGCATGCTTTAAGGATTCTGTAAATTGCTCCAAAATCTGTGCTCTTAAGGGAAGAGAAATGGTTAAAAGTTTTATTCAATTCTGGAACTATTGCCTGTAGATTGTAGAAAAGGCACAACCCAAATAAAAATCCTTACTAGTAAAATTATATTTTGTGCTATGAATATGTCATTTATATTCTTGACTGTTATAGAAAGATAAAATATTTTACAAAGAAACATTTAAAAGATTGTTAAAAATTAACGGACAAACAGAAATTTCTAATTAAGCACAACCCATTAACTATTAAGATAGTTATGCAAAATGATGTACAAACAAATTTAAAGTGAAATGCACAAATTAGAAAATATTATTCAAAACTTCCTTTCTATTCACTGCAACTCTACACTTTTCACACACAAAATTCTGAAAACCCCAAATACTACATTTGTTTGTAACATTTATCACTATGCATTTGCCATTAAATATCAACAGGGACAGTTAAATGAGAACTCTTTTGCAAACTGACATGCAGAAGCAGCTAAATTAAAGAAATATAAGCCAATGATTTTACTAGTGAATATTAAAAACAATATACCCGACCCTACACCTACAACAAGCAAAGCCAAAATGTAAATGCTAGAAATCATCACCTGTGATTAACATCCAGATAAGGGAATATCACCCCAAAAAGTTCTCCTGCAGCTCTGACCACCGACAAGACTGGAGGAAGAGGAGCAGGAACAAATTCCCCATCTGCTAATCTTTCATAGATGCTAAACGGATCATGTTCAAGGCTTCCACCTCCCAAAATGCCACCCAGCTTTAACTGTTAAAAACATAATGGATAATTTTAATCAAATTCACAAAACACAATGCACGACAACTAAATACAACTTTAAACTGAAGAAGTCACAAAGTGCTGGAGTTGTTTTTACTCTTGATTGAATATCCAAAATTAATGTTAACTTGAAATTTAGCTTAAGTAGGTCCATGGTGCACCAAACCTTTCCACATTAGGGCCACAAATTTGGATTTAAAAAAAAGGGATTTTCATTCTACATTAATTCAACTAATTTCTGATGTGAACAAAGCAACTTAATCCCCACTGATTACACTGAGAATATCTGTTCAATCATCATGTTAAATGTTTGTCAAATATAACAGCTTAGAGAAAACATTTTTCTAGGATATTATCAAAGGCTCTTCTCAAAGAATCACAGAGTGCATTTTAGCTTAAAAGCCTACAGGGTCCCAATCTTGTCTTATTAATTCTATTTCATAGAAACAATTCAAATGTGAACATGGGTTATGGGATTGACTTCAAGTGTGCTCTTGTAATTTTATCCAAATTAAAGGAGGTGCCAGTCCACCAGTTGCCGAAAATAAAAATCATTGGTGATGGACTTGTATAACGTACTTGTTCCACACTAAATTTACCCAAATAAATTCCAAGAAAACCAAAATATCTAAAGTAACCTTTCCAAATAATTTGTGCATATTCATGATCAAAGAATTCAAAACCTGACTGAAATATTTTAAGGTTTGCCTGTTTATACAATACCTGCTCCTCAATGAATCGATGATCAGTTTCCTGTAACCAGGCTCCAAGTAATTGAGCATCATCCTGGTGACAGAGCGATGGAAGCAAGAAAGTAGCAGGAACTGACTGATTATCAGCCAGAGTCAGGTCAGCAATTAGTTCTTTCAGAACAGAATTAAAACACTCTGCAGGTATTAAAAAAAAACAAACCATCTTTAAGTCAGTTCATTTGCAGTTGCAAATGTAATTTGATACATAAACCCATACCTGCCAACTTGTGAGATTGAAAAATCGGAATCCTATTAGTCTGACGTCAGTGAGGGCGGGCACGTGACGTCAGTAAGGGGCGGGGCAAGTGACGTCAGTAAGGGGCGGGGCACGTGACGTCAGTAAGGGCGGGAAAGTGACTTCAGGGGGGTTACACAAAATGCTGGAGAAACTCAGCGGGTGCAGCAGCATCTAAGGAGCGAAGGAGATGGCGACGTTTCGGGTCGAGACCCTTCTTCAGACTTTCTGCTGCACCCGCTGAGTTTCTCCAGCATTTTGTGTATCTCCTTCGCTCCTTAGATGCTGCTGCACCCGCTGAGTTCTCCAGCATTTTGTGTAACCCTCGATTCTCCAGCATCTGCAGTTTCTTCGTTAACAAAGTGACCTCAGTGCTACATGCTGATATTTACAACATATATATGCTACGCTGATATTTACAACTGATATATATGCTCTATGCTGATATTTACAACTATATATATGCTGATATTTACAACTGATATATATGCTGATATTTACAACATATATATGCTGATATTTACAACTATATATATGCTGATATTTACAACTGATATACATGCTGATATTTACATCTGATAATATGCTATATGCTGATATTTTGCAACTGATATATATGCATATAGCGTTTATATATTTATGCATTTTCAGGCATATATGATATATAATATATCATATATGCCTGAAGAAGGGTTTTCGGCCCGAGACGTCGCCTTTCTTCTTCGCTCCATAGATGCTGCTGCTCCCGCTGAGATTTTCCAGCATTTTTGTCTACCTTCGATTTTCCAGCATCTGCAGTTCCTTCTTAAAAACTATATGCTCTATGGTGATATTTACAAACTGCACGGGAAAGCCCGAAATGACCAAACACACGCACACTGACTGGACACAAAAGACCACGTCGCTCTGGATCTTTGCTGGACGCGGATCCCGAGCGCGAGTTGACGAAACGTCGGCTGCAGGGCGAAACTGGCAGGAGCTGGTTATGTAGCAACAAAATATCCTCTAGCAAAGGATCTCTGGTAGCAACTGAACACACGGGGAAAACGAATATATATATATATATATATAGTGCTTGTTTCCCGTTCTGATACTTGTAGTCACCATGATGTGCAAATAAGCACCTTGTCCGCAGCACAGATCCTGGTCTGCAGTCTGTGGGCGCGATTAAAGCGTCACTTCCCGAAGCACAGGGCAGGACAACGCAGGACAACACAGGACAACACGGATCGGGTTGCCCGACTTGCAACGCTGCAGCTCTCCGCGTCGCCACTGTGCAACATTAGTTCCAGGCAACGAAACCACAGATTGTTGCACTGGCTGTTGTGTTGACGAAGAAACTGCAGATGCTGGAGAATCGAGGGTTACACAAAAGGCTGGAGAAACTCAGCGGGTGCAGCAGCATCTAAGGAGCGAAGGAGATAGGCGACGTTTCGGGTCGAGACCCTTCTTCAGACTGGTCAGGGATCAGTCTGTATCTCTCGTTTCCCTGATCCCTGACCAGTCTGAAGAAGGGTCTCGACCCGAAACGTCGCCTATCTCCTCGCTCCTTAGATGCTGCTGCACCCGCTGAGTTTCTCCAGCTTTTTGTGTAACCCTCGATTCTCCAGCATCTGCAGTTTCTTCGTTAACAAAGTGACCTCAGTGCGGGGGGGGGGGGGGGGGGGGGGGGGGGGGGGGGGGGGAATGACGGCGAACGCCACCGTGGCGGGGCGGGGTTATGCGGCTGCGTGCTGACGTACACCCGTGCGTGTCCCCATAAGCGGCGCAGGCGCGGTGCGGCTCTCTCGCTGTCTCCTCGCCGCCGCCGCCGCTATGGGTCGCATGCACGCTTCCATCCCAATTCCGAATTCCATTTTTTTCGGAATATTGAGGAAAAAAATCGGAATTCGGAATTGGGATGGAAAAATCGGAAGAATTCCGCCCAAATCGGAATAGTTGGCAGGTATGTAAACCACACTCACAATTTCACTATTAATATGTCATATATTTCAAACTTTGGCACATTGAAATAATTGAATCAAGATATCATGATCTTTTGCACAAACATAGATTGTAAATTACCAATAATTGAGACAGGAGAGACTTCAGATGTTGGCAACTAAAGGGTGATTAATATGTTCAAATAACATGACTATGGGACGTGCCCGACAGATCACGCTGGAATCACGGTAAGACAGAAACTTCACCAATATCACCGAAGGATACTTAGAGCAGAAATGGTCAGTTCTGATGGAGATGTACAATTAACATGACAAGCTACAGGAAGGCCACGGTCACCACTATAGACTGAACACAGACAATGCACAATGTCGTCACCCGATCTGCATTTTGTTTCATCATTGTAGATCAAATTGTGAATGCTGAATATTTGAACCTGGACAGAGCAAAAGCAATTGTATTGCTGCTTTACTTGTATGAACAGTTTAGGTCTCTGGATCGTGGGAAGGGAAAGCATCTCCTCCTCTCCCTCGCATGCCACTTAGAGTCACTTAATCCCATTGAAAGCATGAATGTACAGCAGCTGAGACAGCATTTATTTCTTTGCACCTACCTTCATAAGTCTTGGGTGGCAGCAAAGCCAAAATCTCATACAACCGTTGTTTATATAGAATTGATGCAGTTTTCAATGGAGCTCCATAGGATCTGTTAAGTGAAGGCAGTCTAAAATGCAAAAAATAAATAAATCATTTTGCCTCTGGACATGAAAAACCAACAATATACTTGTATTTCTTTCAAGTTAATGTGCTTCAGTTGTTCACAATGTTTTGTCCACTGTGGTTGAGAAATCAAATCCAGATTATGTAAAGATTTTGCTATTTTTAGGTATGTTACAAAACTTACCTTCAGCGGCACTGCAGTTCTGTCACTGGCCGTGTGCGCGACTTTGGCGCCTTTGGGGGGGGGGGGGGGGGGGGGGTTAAAATGCAGTTTTCCAGTGCCTTCCGGAGTTATATTTTCTCGGAGTGCGAGCTTTTGAACCCAAAAAACAGTCAACCAGTTATTTGTGAGGTATCTTAGAAAAATCTCAAAATAGTGTACTGTGGTTCAGTTTGCTGCAGATTTTTTTTAAAATTCAAAAACACAATAAATGCTAACTGGAAGAGGAACTGGAAGAGGAAGAGGATAAAAAAAATATAAGCAATGATATTGCTTTCCTCTCAACTAAGGTAAATATTGTATTTGCTGAAAAAAAAGAAAAATACAAAAGCAGTTAAAAATAAATTCTAATGGAATTATTTTTTAAGGCTGCTTACATGGATTGGACCGTTTTATGGTTCATGCCTTCTCTTAAGGGACATACTTGTATTGAAGTTTTGGCTATTTTTTCAAAATTACCATATTAATATTGGGAGAAGGCACCATTGCCTTCCTCTAAAGAAATTAAACTAAGCAATTAATCAGTTGTTAAATCTGCCTGCAACAGTTACTGGTCCAATAGTAAATATTATCGAGATACACATAGTTTAGCAGTAATATATTCACAAAAGCCGACTCCAATATTTAGGTACGTTACAAAACTTACCTTCAGCGGCGCTGCAGTTCTGTCACTGGCCGTGTGCGCGACTTTGGCGCCTTTGAGGGGGCGGGGGGGCTGATTTAACTGGCCATTTATTTACGGGAATTAAATACTAAATTCCTTCAATTTGGCCTATAAATTAATGACAATTAGATTTAAAAATCATGTTATAATGCGAATTCTTGTGTGAATGTTATTTGGACACTTGGGCTTTTTAAAAAATGTTAACCTTTTCTTAAGAAATGGATAGATGTTTAGATCTAGTAATTGAATTTAGTAATTAGCTGCAATTGGATAACTAACATTATATGCTTTAATTTCAGGTCATCCAAGTAAGGTTGTTTCATATTTGTTTCAGAATTCTTCAATCTATAATAACTGAAAATTTCTTTCAGTTCTCTTAATTTTTAAGAAATTTATGAGCTTTTGACTATCCTCGATCACAACTTTTGTGTTAAGTCAATGGAAAAGCAATAAGGAAGAAGATGCTAATTTCCAAGTATGAAAATGGCCATAACCTTTTTAATACTGAAGATATGGAAGTGAATTAGGTGTCAAATTAAACTTCTTTTTATGCTTTATCTGATGGGATAAATTGCAGACTTTATTTTCAAAATCTCAAAATTTTGTAACATTGCTACTATTTTACCCTGAACTAGTTTCCAGTTTCCTTCCCACTCTAACCTCTCATGTTTCAATGAAATCTTAATTAAGCTCAAGGAACAACACATTATCCTCCAATTAGACACTTTAAAATTGTGTGTTGCAGCTGTATTTTATATTACACTGTTGAATCACGACATTTTGAATTCCACGAATAAGTGATTTCCTCCTCCAAAAAATGTCACAGAAAAATGTAAACAGAAGGGTCAATGCAAAAAGCATTTAATCAGCTGTGCAGATGTGGCATCCAGGTGGTGGGAAGGAACTTTATTGCAGATAATGCAAATATCCATATTGGGGCGGCACAGTGGTAGAAATGCAGCCTTACAGCGCCATAGACCCGGTTTCGATCCTGACTAAAGTTGCTGTCTGTACAGAGTTTGCACATTTTCCCTGATTCTACAGGTTTTCTCCAGGTGCTTCGGTTTCCTCCCACACTCCGAAGACGTACAGGTTTGTAGGTTAATTGGTAAATTGTAAATTGTCCCTAGTGTGTAGGACAGTTCTGGTGTATGGGGTGATCATTGGTCGCGTGGACTCAGTGGGCCAAAGGGCCTGCTCCCCCGCTGTTAATCACTTAATTATTTATAATAACCCATTTGATGAATGGGTCAACCTGGGTTACCTCAACCTTAATTTTACAACCAAAACATTGCAACTTAATATTTAACAATGCAAATACCTTGATCAATGGTTAGTTAAACAGATAATACAACTTACTCTGTTGATAAAGCCACAGCAGACTTAAGTGGTGGAAGAAGTCTTTCAATTACATCATCAGAAAACAGATCTCCACAGTGTAAAACAAAACTTTTCATTGCTTGAAGGGAAAAGAGAACAGAAAAATCAACACAAAGCCAATTTAAAAGCCTTGAAATAACTATTTTTTAAAACATTTATTGCAAATAGAAAACCTACAAAGATAAACAAATATATTTTATGATCACATATTTTACAACAGAACAGGTATGACCAATCCTAACTTTAGTCATTGAAGGGTCTTGACCCGAAATGTCACCTATCCACGTTCTCCAAGGATGCTGCCTGACCTGTTGAGTTACTCTAGCACTTTAGATCTCTTTGTTTTTGTAAACCAACATTTATAGTTTCTTGTCTCTACTTATAAAATGCCACTTTCTTTCCCCTCAAAAAAAGTAGCACGCAAATGAATTTTGTCTTTACATTTTTCATTAAAAAATTTTAAATATTTGACAGCATAATCAATAGTTGAGATTTAAGAAGAGGTCAAAGATGGGAGGGGGAAGGATGACTGGATGGGAGAAATAGGTGTGAGTTCAGATGAGGCATAGAGGAGGGAAGGGAGGAGGGGAAGAAAGAGAGGGGAAGGGCTTGAGCGCGAAAGGGTGGGGGTGGAGGGGTGAGGTCGAGGTTGTTTTGAGAGGTTACCTAGAATTAGAGAATTCAATGTTCATACCGTTGAGTTGTAAGCTACTCAAGCGGAATATGAGGTGCTGTTACTCAAGTTAGCGTGTGGCCTCACTCTAGGAATGGTGGCGGCCCAGGACAGAAAGATTAGTGTGGGAATGGGAATTAAAATGGTTAGCAACTGGGAGATGCACTGAGCCTTAGCTCACGTGTTCAATGAAACAGTCGCCAAGTCTAAGTTTGGTCTTGCCGATGTACACATCAGGAACATCAGATGCAGTAGATGAAGTTATTGGGGATGTACGTCAACCTCTGTCTCACCTTTAAGGACTACTGGGGTCCCTGTATGGATGTGAGGGAGGAGGTAGAGGGACAGGAGTTAGATCTCCTGCAGTTGCAGGGGAAAGCGCCTGGGGAGGGGGTAATTTGAGAAAGGATTAGTGAACCAAGGAATTGTGGAGGGAGCAGTCTCAGCAGAAGGCGGAAAGGAGTTGAGATCAAGAAGTTGTGACTAGTGGAGGGATCATGTTCAAGGTGACAGAAACAGCAGAGGACGATGTGTTGGATGTGGAGGCTGATGGGGAGAAAGGCGAGGACCAAGGGAACTATGTCCTTTTTGCATCTGGGGTGAGGGGGGAGCGAGAGCAGAACTACAGCACACAGGGGAGACAATTACACGTCCCATCTATGACAGAAGGGGAGAAACCACTTTCACTGTCTTACCACACAGAGCACCTGCCCGTTCTTCCAACGTCACCTGCCATGTGAAGCAGTCCCCTCGATTTATCTCAGTTTCCAAGTCCTTTGGGGATTGTGGAAATACACTTTTCCAAAGCAAAATAATTTTTGCCAGATGGTGGTGAATGACTGCTGGACCTGAAATTACAAAATGATTAGAAAATCATTATTACTTTGACATTTTCAAGTACGAGGTTATTAAGTAGTATTCATGCCAAAATAAAAATCTAAAATGCAAATAATAAAATTTGTTGCATGGTTTTAAACGTACCAAAAAAAATAAATTAATCAAATTTACACTTGTTTTATAATCCCAGTTGAAAGTACCATTTATAAACTAACTACAAATTTCCACCTTCAATAAAATATGAAATATTGTTTGTGTTTTATCAGAAAGACTTGGGAAATAAATGCTCTCATGATTATGTTCTAAGCATCGAGGCACAGAAGCCAAACAGCCTTTTTGTTGCATGTATATGACCACATAATTCATGGTAACTTAAAACTCTTATATCAAATAGAACAAGTTATCCAACAACTTTAGGCTGTGCATGCCACACGAAAGAAGAAGAAGAAAACTTATACTTATACAAATGACTGAATTGTCTAGTATTGTAATAAATACCCTCAACTGGAATTGTGAAACCAGTATATATTTCATTTGTTTCAAATTGCTACCATCTTCTTATGTAATATAATTTACTATTGGCAGATTAGTTTTTAATTTGGTGAAAAGTACTACTTCACAATCTTATCCATTGTTTCTTCATTCTTATGTGCTATAAATTTTCAAAGTAAAAAAAGGAATGCAGGATAGAAATTGGGTGGCTGATTGAAGGAAGAAAATTGTCACTTCTTTAAAATTGATGTTTGAGAATGTTGTTTGTTCAAATATAAATGTTAGTCTCCCATACCTTGATATCAGGTAACCCTGATATTTTGAATTTACAACAGGACATAAAAATGCATAAGCAAGAATAAACCCAACTTGTAAAAACAGTGCAGTGCTACCAATAACATAAGGCAAATGCTCATTTAATGGCTTTCACAGTAAATGACAAGAGCATCCTCTTGAACAAAGGAAACAAAAGATGGAACCTAGCATTTGCAATGTTACACCAGATGAACAATGTTACAGTAAGATGAGGTAATAGAACTCCATTGAATCAAAATATCTACAATCACAATCTAATAAACAGTACTCATTGTTATAGCATAGAGTTAGCTAGTTTGAAGATTTTTGTAACCATTACCCCATACTCTTAATTCTGCAAATTATTTGAAATGAAGAACTGATCCAATTCCCTTTTAACGGTATGTTATCTCTCTCTCTGTCTCTGTCTCTGTCTCTCTCTCCCCCCTCTCTCCCCCCCCCCCCCACCACCACCCTCACCCCTCACTTGATCCCTGGCTGACCATACATTTATTTCTCCTCTTCCCTTTACCTCTACCTACACTTCTAAACAATTCACGCCTCATCAATCCTACACAACTATGATAGATACAGAAACTAGAATCTAGCTACACAACTCTCTTAACAATGGTCTCGACCCGAAACATCACCCATTCCTTCTATCCAGAGATGCTGCCTGACGCGCTGAGTTACTCCAGCATTTTGTGTCTACCTTCGACTTAACCCAGCATCTGCAGTTCTTTCCTACACTCTTATCCTTTTGTTGTGGGTGTGTTCGTCTCTAGCTTTTGTCCAACCTATTCCCTTTGAAGGAGCCAATTTACTGTTAATATCCCCAGAATCACCATATCTTCAACAGTCCTAAATTAGAAGGTTTTTTACAATCACTATTCATGTGGTGAACAACCTTACCCAGTGTCATAAGTGCAGAAATCAGAAGCCAACCAGCCTGCGTGCGTTGAACTGAGAGCCGACTGTTTTGGACTGCTGATCGTAAAATCTCCTCTGCTCGAGTCATAATCAACTTGAACACAAATTTACAACAGGATATAAATATGCATAAGCAAGAATAAACCCAAGTTGTAACAACAGTGCAGTGCTACCAATAACATAGGGCAAATGCTCATTAATGGCTTTCAAGTAAATGACAAGAGCATCCTCTTGAACAAAGGAAACAAAAGGTGGAACCTAGCATTTCCAATGTTACACCAGATGAACAATGTTACAGAAAGATGAGGTTGTGAAACTCCATTCATTACACAATCACAAGCTTTGACAATATACACATAAAGCTAAGTGGTGCTACTTTAGAAATACAAGTAACAGTGACCATCACCCGCACACTAGTCTATCTTACAACTAGGGATAAATTACAGAAGCCAATTAACCTACAAACCTGCACGTCTTCAGAATATGGGAGTAAACCAGAGCACCCAGAGAAAACCACATAGTCATATAATTCTCTCCAACCTCTTACTACTTACATCCATGACATAATTGATAGCCTTAACCACATTAAGTTTACAGGTTTCTGAATCCCAATCGGTTAATTTTAACCATGGGTGTTCCAAGCCTTTATACTTCCAACCCACAATTATCCATGTGTGCAGGGTACACAAAAAGCTGGAGAAACTCAGCGGGTGCAGCAGCATCTAAGGAGCGAAGGAGATAGGCGACGTTTCGGGCCGAGACCCTTCTTCAGCCTTGTGTGCAGTGTGCAGTTTTCCATCACACTTGCATACCTATCTTATCCATATGACCATAAGATACAGGAGCAGATTTAGGCCATTCAGACCATCGAGTTTGCTCTACCATTGGATCTTTAAACCACCAAACATAATGTTAGCATTTATTTCAAAAGAACTAGAATACAAACACTGGGATGTGATGCTGAGGCTCGATAAAGCACTGGTCCGGCCACATTTGGAATATTGTGAGCAACTTTGGGCCCCATATCTGAGGAAGGATGTGCTGGCTCTGGAAAGGGTCCAGAGGAGGTTTACAAGAATGATCCCAGGAATGAGTGGGTTAACATATTATGAGCATTTGACAGCACTGGGTCTCTACTTGCTGGAGTTTAGTAGGATGAGGGGGGACCTCATAGAAATGTACCGAATAGTGAACGGCCTGGAAAGAGTGGATGTGGAGAGAATGTTTTCACTAGTGGGAGAATCTAGGACCAAAGGACACAGCCTCAGAATTTAAAGACATTCACTTCGGAAGGAGGAGCAATTTCAAAGGGTGGTGGAATTCTTTGCCACAAAGGGCTGTGGAGGCCAAGCCAATGGATACTTTTAAGGCAGAAATAGATTCTTGATTAGTACGGGTGTCACGGGTTATGGGGAGAAGGTAGCCGAATGGAGTTGGGAGGGAGAGATAGATCAGCCATGATTGAATGGCTAATCTGATTTGATGGGCCAAATGGCATAATTCTACTTCTATCACCTACTAACTTGTGAACCTAGCATGGCCGATATATTTTTCGCTCTCAAACCCATTCACCTGCCTTCTTCTCCCTGTAACCTTTGAAGCCCTTTCTAATCATGAACCCATTAATCTCCACCTTAAAAATACCCAATGACATGGCCTCCAATGTCACAGGTGGCAATGAATTCCATAGATACTGCCTAAAGAAATTCTCATCTCCACTCTAGAGGTACATCCTTTTATTCCAAGGCTGTGCCCTCTGGTCCTAAACTCCCCCACTACTAGAAACATCCTTTCAAAATCCTCTATCTAAGCCTTTCATTATTCAGTTGGTTTCAATGACATTCCCCCCCCCCCCCCCCCTTCTGAATTCTGGTGAATAGAGGCGCAGAGCCATCAAATGTTAACTCAATTATCCCCAGGATCATTCTTGTAACCAATTATGGTTAGAAGGCATCTTGATTCTTCCTTGAATGGAGACCCAACAAGTAATTTTCTAGAAACATCATTCTTTCTCAGGTGTCAACATCGCCATTTTGTCACTCAGTGAACATTGGTCTCAGCAATAATCATAACCATCAATATTGTACTTGACGCACCTCCCAGTTTTCTGCAACTTAAATCATGCTTTATTTCCATGTTATACTAGTTTCGATGAAAGGTTTTCAACCTAAGACATTAACTCTCTCCATTGATGCTGCCTGTCGTGCAGGCTACTTCCAAAATTCGCTTTTCCCGTTTTTATATTACATAAGGAAATAGGGTTAAAATGCAAATCTGGATTTAAAAGGCAATATATTTTTATTCATCAATAGTCTTGACTGGAATTATTTTACATATTTCTACACATTTGTAATTTTTCATCTAAGAATATTAGCAAAATCATCACCTTTCCTTTCCCATGAGGAATACCCAATGGGCAATGTTGCACTGCTCCCAACAGTGCTGCTATTGCAAAACTATAGCCAGATACTGCTTCTGGAGATGATAGGAGAGCATTTAGACGTTCAATGCAACGATCCAACAAAGGAGAAATCTTGAATGGCAATGCCACAGCAAAACAACGCAAACACCAAGCTGCAGCTAGTCTTGCAGAAAGACTTGGATGAAGCAGCATTGAAAAAACTTTGTCCAATAGACCTGACAGAAGAGGAGAGCGTATTTAAGCAACAATGCACAAAGGTGAGTTAAGACAGTCATATATAGTCATACAGTATGGAAACAGGCCTTTCGGCCCAACTTGCCCACGTCGGCCAACAGCCCCCATCTACACCAGTCACACCTGCCTGTATTTGGTGAATGCAAGTTGGCATTTACATTTACAAACATGATATTTTCTTTAACACCAGATCGCTACTGAAGCATTCCATTATTCTCTAGGTTGGCTTCTAAGTGATTTTTAAACATCTGAATGATTGCATTGTGGCAATGCAAAGCAGGCACATTTGAGGAAAATCAGTCATCCATCAGGAACTTAGCCACTAGGCGTTCTCCTCCTTCTATACGCACAGGTCTTCCGACATATTCTCCTAACTTCCAATTCATCCTGGATAATTCCAGAGTTTTTTTACACCTTTGCTATCATCCTGGGAAGACCACCGTGGAATGCCCCAAGCATTCTGGGTGAAGAAAATGCATCCTAATAACAGATATTTACCTCATTCTATCAATATTTAAATGTCCTCTATTAAGCAATGATACATGGTCTCATAAGTCACCGGAGCAGAATTAGGCCATTCAGCCCACGTAAGATTGATTGTCTGATGTTTAGTCCCCACATATAATAAGCGTTGCATCATTACACAATTGTATAATAAATCTTGTTTCACTTAAGTGGCTGAAGTGTGTAATTTTTTAATTGAACTATTTCAATTTGTTAACAAACCAAAAACAGCCACAGAGTTTTAGATCAAACATTACCTGTGGTGGAATCAAGAAGCAGTGGGGCAGCAGTAGAATCAAGACCCTGAATTAGACTGCCCAATTCTTGAAGGGCACAGACAAGTACATGCTGGCTGGCAGATATGTCCATCGTACCCACTTTAATCTCCACATTACTGTCACTCAGTGCAGCATCTGGCAATTAAAATTAAGATTATTCAGCTGCAACAGTTACATCAAGCAAAAATGCAACTAATGCATTCAGAATTCATGAATGGCAAAATGTCAGCATTAGGTAATTAAATAAACCCAAGAAGTCAGGCAAACCAGAGAACCTAAACCTCTGTGAAATTGGAATGGATTTAATTAATTCAAAATGCAAGTCAATGTCCCATCTTCCAATCTTGAGAGGTATTGTGAAAGAGCACATGCCATTAAAATATGCTATCTGAATTAGCTGCCTGTCACAAACCTGTAACTCTTTACTGAGGAACAAAATAAAGCACGAGACTCAAAAAATACAATAATTTTCCAACAAGAAATTAAGAGAAACCTGGATAGGCATAAAGTGCTGGAGTAACTCAGCAGGTCACGCAGCATCTCTGGAGAAAAAGGATGGGTGACTTTTCGGATCGGGACCCTTCTTCAGACTCAAGAATGGTCCCATTGAATTACTCCAGCACTTTGTGACTATCTTCGGTACATACCAGCATCTGCAGTTACTTTCCACACATTAAGAGAAACTTGAATATTCAAATACATGTACACAAGCAATGTACACGTGGACGTTCAGTTTTCAGGCTCCTGTACCTTCTTCCCGATGGCAACGGTGTGTGGCCCGGATGGTGAGGGTCTTTGATGATGTTAGCTGCCTTTTTTGAGGTAGCGACTTCGATAGATCCATTTGATGGTGGGGAGGTCAGAGCAGGTGATGGACTGGGCAGTGGTCACAACTTTTTGGAGTCTTTTCCGCTCCTGGGCGTTCAAGTTGCCGAACCGCACGATGCAACCAGTCAGTCTGCTCTCTACTGTGCACCTGTAGAAGTTCAAGAGAATCCTCCTTGACATACCCACTTTCCATAATCTTCTCAGGAAGCAGAGGCGCTGATGTGCCTTCTTTATAATTGCATCTGTGTGCTGGGTCCAGGAAAGATCTTCAGAAATATGCACGAATGTGAAGTTTTGGACCCTCTCCGCCATCGTCCCATTGATATAAAAAGGCTAAATGTCAAACATTTATGCACAGGTTGGTCTTTCCTTGGTCTATTTACTGACTGGGCCTCCTATTACCCACTCCAAGCTGCCATTGTATAGGAAGGAACTGCAGATGCTGGTTAAACAACGAAGATAGACACAAAATGCTGGAGTAACTCAGCGGGTCAGGCAGCATCTCTGGAGAGAAGGAATGGATGACGTTTCAGGACGAAAACCCTTCTTCAGACCCCTAAATGCCATTGTTTAGTTTAGTTTATTATTGTGCCATGTAGGGAGGTACAGTGAAAAGCTTTTGTTTGAGTGCTATCCAGTCAAAGAAAAGGCGAGGAATACAATCAGGGCGTCCACAGTGCACAGGTAAAGGATAATGGGTACAACATTCAGTGCAAATATACATCGTTGAAGACCCCATAAAGTCCAATTAAAGATAGTTCAAAGGTCTCCAAGGAGGTAGATGGGAGGTTAGCTGGCTGATGAGAACTGTTCAGTTGCCTGAAACTGTCCCCGAATCTGAAGGTATTTGTTTTCAACTTTCTATACCTCCTTCTGATGGAAGAGGGGCGAGACTGGTGGAGAGAGAAGTGATCGGGAGTCATTTATTAAAACCACTGCGCTTTCTAGGGAAGAACTCGGTCAAGCAGTAATGGGGGGGGGGGGGGGGGGGGGGGGGGGGGAGGGGGAAATTAATACTAGTGGCAAAGGAAAGACAGTATGGTGGTGATGGTCCCACACACCTGTTGCACTTGTTGATGGTGGAGGTCATAGATGTGGGATTTACATGAGTATAGCCCGGCCAAAAAAAAAGGTATGTGGTGGCCTGGACAGGGACCGGCACAGGTACTTTGTAAGTGGCACAAGCTTTAGTCATGTTGCCACGAGGGTAGAGGGAAAAATGTTCAAGTGGGGCATGGTATTGCAATCAAGGAAGTTCAACTGATTAGCTTGAACGTTGTTACAAAATGCATCCATGTCTGCTGCTGCTGCTGTTTTACTGCACCTTGTGGATGTTCAGAACCAATGAAAATCATTGAAGTTCCCCTCTCATTTTGCTCTGTGCTCTTGAAAATTGTTGGGAGTGCTAATTAATGCATCAGTTGAAGTTGGTCTGGTAAATCTGATGCCACAGACTTTATGAAGTCAAGAGGCATCGTTGAGAACTAGTGTAGCAACTCAACAACTGTCGTAAATGTTGTTAAAAAATAGACCTTATAGATAAATAACATTTATGAGGTTTGGGCATTGTGCATAGTTCATGTAGCAACAGCCAAAGTCACTCTAAATGAACAAGCAAAAAATGCATGCTTTCATACCTACAGCTCGCTTCTGTTTTCCCACAGCCTGACAGATCTCCTTCGCTGCTGCAACCTGAGCTTTTTCTCCGAGTAGACATCCCACTGTGGCCCGAAGGATAAATGAAACACAGCGACGACAGCAAATCGCATCTATTTGAGTCTGGGTAGCTTTTGGATGGGACACTAGCTCCAAAATGTGTCCAAGTAGAGAAGCAAAGTTCATTTCCAACCACTGACAACCAAGTGTTGAAACAAATGTAACATAAGCCTATAGTAGAAACAATTGTGAAACTTTTAAGGATTTATTACTTAAATACTGACATGAACTATTTTAAAATAACATTACATGAAGCATTTAATTACAGTGTGAGATCTTAACATTACGATATCTATATTACTAAAAGTCTGATCTTGACCACTTCCTGTTATTCTGCATATTGATTTTAGAAAAAACGCTGCCACTTACGGCTGTGATTTTTTGGCCATCTTACTCAGTCCCCCTCTGCTGCGCAGAACAAGAGGATTTTCCCATTGATTAAAAATAAAAGAGTTATTCGTGTTTAAAAAATGTTGAGATGCTCTCTCCTGAAGGCCACGCCCCTTACGGAGGGACTATAAAACCCGGAGGTGTTGACTACCTCAGTCAGTCTCTGCAAGATGGGGAAATGAGAGGGTCACGTCTCTCCGTCTGAGCTGTGAATAACACTGAACACATGTCTACTAAACTGTGAGTGGTTTTACTGACCTGTCAGTGCCCTTAATGTGGTTTGAAAATATAGTTTGGAAATGCTAAAGCTGTGTTGCCTTTGGTTTGGAAATGCTAAAGCTGTGTTGCCTAATTAAAGTTGCCTTGCCTAATTAAAGTTGCCTTGCCCAATTAAAGTTGCCTTGCCTTCTATCTATATAATTAAAAGTCTAATCTTGACCACTTCCTGTTTGCACTTTATATTGATTTTTAACCGCGTACGGCTGTGATTTCTGGTCATCTTACTCCCGCCACTCATCAGGTGCCGAGGATTTTTCCTATCGATGAAAGATAAAAGAGTTATGTGTTTAAAAAATGTTGAGATTCTCTCTCTTGTTAATCACGCCATGAAAGCCACGCCTCTTCTGGTGGGAGGGGGGACTATAAAACCCAGAAGTGTGGGCGTGGGCAAGATGGAGGAGGGAGAGGTCACGACTTGCTGTCTTTAGTGGTCTTGCACCCTGCTTGAAATCGTATGAAACTGCACTTGAACTTGGTGGCCTTGCACCCTGCTTAAAGTGGTAAGAAACTGCACTTGAATTTGGTGGCCTTGCACCCTGCCTGAAATGGAATTTCAAGGAAGAGCTGTGAGTCAACTGCCAGCCCACCAGCCGTGAGTGAGTGAGCAGCCAGCACAACAGGCTTGAGTGACTGAGCCGCCAGTCCAATAATTCATTTGGCCCACATGTCCATACTAGCCCTCTGGAAACTAGTCCCTTCAGCCCACAACACCCATACTAGCGCTCCAGGAAGCCCCCCCCCCCCCCAACCCCAACCCCAACCCACCCACTGGCCACCAATATTGGAATTGGTGGAGAGGTGGAATATTGCGTTGGGGGACCAGCCTTCACATGTCGCACTTAGTCTAGTACATAATATACTTAAGAACATTTAATACTTTGCAAGAGCATTAAAGTTTGTAAACTGCAGCTCAGTTATCACAAAGCATTCAATCAACCCCATAAGTTCATAAACTTTTGTCTCAGGGTTTGCTTCGATCAGAATGATTATTTAAATCATTAGATTTTGCTGGATTTCAACTGCATTTCTGATATATAACATATATCAATCTAACACGAGGAAAAGTAGAAATTGTTTTAAGACAGTTGTTTTTCGAGCAAGAAGGATGGCAGTGACCCAGAGCAAATGAGAACAAAAAGATCCCAAGCTTAAGACATCAATGGAATTTCATAAGAAATATTAACAGGTGCTCTTGAATTTGCCATTTAATCAATATCAATCTCATTTTGTTACCTTGATAAATAGAATCTATACATAACTAAAACTCTGATCTTGTTATCTTCCGGTTTGACGGCCTTTCTATTTGCGCAAAAACGGTTCGCGATAGCGCTATGATTTTTAGCCAGCTCACTCACCGCCAATTCCAGCCACAACCCCTCTGGTCCCCCTCGCTGGCTCCTCCCCCCCTCCCCCGTTATGCCCCCCCTCTCCCCTTTGGCTCTTCCCCGTCTTTTCTCTGAGCTCACTCCCCCTTCCCCCACAAATCCCCCATCCCCACAGGAGGGAGTGCTCGGGGATGAGGGGAAATGAGCCGCGCCTGCGCAGTTACGGGCTATGGGCGAGTGGTGTAATATTGCGTTGGGGACCGGGTTGTGTTGGGGAATGGGTGAGTGGTGGGATATTGTGCTGGCAAATGGGTTGCGTTGGGGGACCAGGCCTCCCGTGTGACTGGGACCCAATGGGTCCCACTTAGTCTAGTAGTACTTAAACATGCAGCTACAAGTAACTGGACAAATACAATGAGTGATTAGCAGGATGTGGGGAGATCTAATTGAACCAACCAGATAATGAAAGACCCAGATAGAGTAGACTTGGAAATTATGTTTCCAGTAATGGAAGAGGCTAGGACCAGATGGCACAGCCTCAGAATAAAAGGACATACCTTCAATATGGAAATTAAGAGGAATTTCTTTAGCCAGTGGCTGGTGAATCTGTGGAATTCATTGACTGACAGCTGTGGAGGCCGTCATTAGGTATTTTTAAAGCAGATAGATAGTTTCTTGATTAGTAAAGGCATCAAAGGTTACAGGGAGAAGGCAGGAGAATGGGGTTGAGAGGGAAAAATAGATCAGCCTTGATTGGATGGCGGAGAAGACACAATGGGCCGGATGGCCTTATTTTGCTCCTATGTCTTATGGTCTTATCATGGTGTGGGTTGGAGGTATAAAGGCTTGCACACCCATGGTTAAAATGAACTGATAGGGATCAAGAAAACTGTAAACCATTAACGGTAGAATGGGCTGAATGGCCTAATTTTGCTCCTACGTCTAATGAATTTCTTAAAAGGCAAAAATCAAATCTAACCTGAGTAACTCCAATCCTAACATCCCGGTTCACGGAGCTGCAACCTTTCAGTATCTCTCCACTGACACGCAAGAACCCACTGCCACCTCGCAGGAAGCCAGAAGCCAGCAAGTCCATTGCTTCCGCCAGTGAGGTTTTACGAGTCACCTGTCTTGCACCTTGGAGAGAAATACAAACATCCGTTAAAAAGCAAAACACATGCTACTGTGACTTACAATAGTATTACCTTTCTCGGCACACTTTCCAGATTATTAACTGGTAACAAGGGCAATAAGTATTAACGGCAATACTGAACATAGGGATCAATGGAGATTTCCTCTATGGATACATTGGCCCAAGCTGCAATGCAAAATTACAATTTCAATTTTATGCAATACCAGTAAAATTGGGATTTGTGGCTAGTTTTCAATGCCACACATGGGCGGCAGGTGCCTTGGCATTGATTCTTTTGGACTGGATAGCTCTTAAGTCATCAGTAGTAGATGAAATAAATACTATTTCTGGAAAAAAATAGACCAATTTACGATACTGTTTGAAAATGCAAAGTTGCAGATGGGGCCTCATTGGGATAAGGTGATGATTTAAATTCCACTTTACATTGTGCACAATTAAGGGTCTGTCCCACCTGGGCATCATTTGCATGTCATTTACACATCATTTACGTGTCGTGACGTGCACGTGACGCTCGCATGGCGCACAGTGAGGTGTGGTGGCGTAAGCAGTGAGGCGTGGTGGTGTAAGCAGTGACACACCCCAGGATTTTGGGATTCACAAAAACTTTGTGCGCCACCTGCGTGACGCGCAAATGACGCCCAAGTGGGACAGACCCTTTGAAGGAAATGTTAGAAATTTCAAGATACTGAGCCAAAGTAACAGGCATAGAATTAGAGGACCAACAGTTGCTCTGAAAGATGGTTTGTATACAAGTTATCAAGGGTAAGAAAGTTATATGACAGAGAGGGAAGTGATGGTCTTATTTGGAAGTAATTTCAGTCTGGCTCTCATTGTAGAAAACATGGTTATCGGGGTGAGATGACCAAATGGGAAACTCACAAGAGCTAACAGTTACCAGAGATGTGGAAGAATGGGAGAACTAGATTAGGTTGGAAAAATGAAGATCACCAACCACATGGAAGACGATTATAGAACAAAAGGCAATGGTAAGTGAAGCCTCCCAATGGATAGAAGAAAAACAAAATTTAAATATGTTGAATGCATCGGCCAACACAACTCTGATATAGGTAAGTCTCGAACAAGGGGAAAGTGGCAATTATTCAATGTCAAAAAGCCTTGAGATGGCTCAAATATGAAACATTACCATATTTCCTTGTAACATACAAGGCTGCTCAGCCCATCGAATCAATGCTGGCACACAGAACAATCATATTCCAACACTAATTTTCCCTATAACCTAGTCTTACCATGTTATCATCAATTCTGCTCCCCACATATAGGCCAGGGGTAATTTACAGTGGCCAATTAACCTATCAACATTTATGTGCTTCAGATGTGGGAGGAAATAGGAGTACTACAATTTCCAGGAGAACATGCAGACAGCACCAGAAGTCTGGAATGAGCCTGGGTCGCTCAAGGGACCAGTGGCACTCAATACTTTAGAGTCCAGACTGATCATGTAAAATATTAGCTCAGATTAAAAGGTTAACATAAGTTTGATGAAGGTTAACATGTCTACCGTGCAAAAACTGTTGCATGTTACAGGTCCACCACTGATTTTCTGGCATCCTTGGTTCCAAGAGCCTTTCTGGATTATTTGGTTTGCCGGACCAGAGGTCACAGCCTTGGGGGCTGAGATACCGGCCTGCAAAATCAGCCGTGGAAGTTGGCTATGGGTACAGATCTGCTGGCTCCAGCTTGGCTGGAGTTCAGGGCGGGATTTAGATGAAGAGAGGTCCTAGGCTGTTCCACGTGAGGCCCCACCCAATCTCCCACCCCCACGACTAGAGGAAGATGGTCCACCAGATTGACACCGATTTGCAGCAGAGCGTGGCTAATGAGATAAGGGACTGGAAAGCTCCGCATTTTTATTTATTTATTTATTTATTTAATTTTTGACAGTGTCGAGTTATCGGCTTAAAACCCTATTATTCTGAAATGGAGGGCATCACTGAAGAGTTGTTTAGAGACTACAGTGCATTGTGACAGCATATGTAGGAAAGGCCTATGACAGTGTCAAAAATATTATACACCTTGCAGGGCTCTCACTTAACTTTTTTTCTCTGTTGCCAGCCGGGCAACCTCGGCAGCTTTTTAAGTTGCCAAATGACAGTTTAGGTGGTAATTTAAGACGGCTTGCATGACGCGTGCGATAATGTGCTCGGACGAAGTGCGTAGTTACCAGTCGGAATTATGCTCAATGAAGCATTCACATATTATTTCTGCTTCAAATAAAGTCACAAACTAAACATATTCACCAATCAAGACATGATATATACCACATGACATGCAGCAAAATTATAGTACAGTATCTCAACTCTTTTTACACATTGCAATGAATGCAATTTCTATTATTTCCTTTCCACTTCCAGGCAAAAATGTGGTTGGATTATTCAGCGTATGATCAACCTCGGTGAGACCAAGCGCAGGCTTGGCGATCGCGTCGCACAACACCTCCACTTCGCAATAACCAACCTGATCTCCCGGTGGCTCATCACTTTAACTTCCCCTCCCATTCCGATTCTGACCTTTCTGTCCTAGGCCTCCTCCATGGCCAGAGTGAAGCCCACCCCACATTGGAGGAGAAGCACCTCATATTTGCTTTGCTTGGATAGTTTACACCCCAGGGGTATGAACATTGGGTTTTCTAATTTCAGGTAGTCCTTGCTTTCTCCCTCCTTCCCCTCCCATTCCAAGCTCTCCCACAGCCTACTGTCTCCGCCTCTTCCTTTCTTTTTCGTGTCTCCCCCCCCCCCCCCCCCCCCCACCCGACATCAATCTGAAGAAGGGTCTTGACCCGAAATGTTGCCTATTCCTTCGCTCCATAGATGCTGCCTTACCCACTGATTTTCTCCAGCTTTTGTCTGGGTGCTCTTGTTTCCTTTCGTTCCAAAGGTGTGCAGGAACCTATTTCAGACCCAACCCAAAACGTAATATTTTCCTTTTGTCCAGAGATTCTGTCTGACCTGTTGAGTTACTCCAGCTTTTTGTATCTATCTTCAGTTTAAACCAGGATCTGCAGTTCCTTCCTACTCACACGATACTATATAATAGAACTTTATTAATCCCAGGAGGGAAATTGTGGGTGTGTGTGTATATATATTATACACACACATATATATTTATAGAGTTGTATATTCATATATAAATATACACCGTTTTGTTTTCTCGTTTATAACATTGTTTACAGAGTACTATGTTTACATATTCTGTTGTGCTGCTGCAAGGATTTCATTGGTCTCACTGGGACGTGAGAGAATAAAACACTCTGTACTGTGCTGTACCGTGTTAAAGGTCTGATTTAAAATTTTATATTCTTTAAATTGGATGCACAATATTTGGTAAGCTAAACAATTATATTAAACGCCACCATAAAGCTTTTTAGCTACACTAGTTTAGAAATTAATTTCTCTACCTGCTCCAAAATTAATGGCAGCGCAAGTTCAAGATCAATTAATTGTAGCAGATATACCAATCTAGAAATAAAGCTCATCATTTGTTTCTTAGATTAGTACTTAATTGGTAACACAGAATCCAAATTGATTTAATTAAAATTACCACAAAATCAAAAGATACCAAATAAATAACACCCACCTGGGCCCTGTTTGGGCGTTACAGCTGTAGCTAAAATAGTTCCCAGCAATTTTGATACAGAGACACGTACATCATAATTAGAACCTTCAAAGGCTTTGAAACAAAGTGTCGCAACATTCTCGAGTTCTGTGGTCCACATAAAAACAGCTTCTTTCTGAAGTTCCAAAAGGCACTGAAATACAAAAAACTCTGTCAGTATCTGCTG
This sequence comes from Okamejei kenojei, assembly GCA_035221665.1. Classification (NCBI taxonomy): domain Eukaryota; kingdom Metazoa; phylum Chordata; class Chondrichthyes; order Rajiformes; family Rajidae; genus Okamejei; species Okamejei kenojei. Next base: position 53,068,730 of record CM069139.1, on the reverse strand, counting down.
GAGTAATCATGGTAAAAAGTTAATTGGAACATTGGAAAAAAAGAACACATCTGGAATTAACACACTAATCCTATCGACAAATATTTTTGGTAAAGAACTCCAAGGTTAATATCTGCAAACCAGGTATTTGGCATTCTGAAACGTAACCTTTTGGATTGCTGTTCAAGATTTTGTTTTAATGAAGCAAATGTCACACAAGATTATTAAAATGCAGCACTGAGAGAAAAAACAGCACCTCAAAGTAAAAAGGTACATGTGGAGAATAAACCAATAAGGGGACCGCATAGTGAATAGCACAAAAGACACACAGGCAAACAGGAGAAACACACACAAAAATGTTCTTGCTGCACAATTTTTGAAGTTGGACTTGTTTTTAATTAACATGGAACAATAAAGATCCAAGAATGTATCTGCGTATTTTCTAATGAAACTGCACAGAGGCAATACAGCAGCAAGCCTTGAAGCATCTCTTTTACTTCACCAGGTAAGGCTATTAGGCTGAGGAAACAATTTAAACTCACTGTTTCCAGATCTTTGCGCCAAAATCAATGCCTTTTAATTTGTCCATCCATACCATCGAACACGAAATGCAAAAAACAGTTCAAACACTATTTTCCAAGGTTGATTATATTGCTTCGAAACTGATATCTCTACATCTCTGCCATTTAAACATTAACCTGTCTTCCCTTATTCTTATCTCCATAGACAACAATTTTGCAGGTTAACTCTGTACAATATTTTCATATGTATCCGATTATGTTATCATATCAAATCAATTATTCATACAATTATTCATATTGCCATTTCTTCACCCTTACAAAACCTGCTTTAGATCTTTTGTCAAGTGCAGGTTTTTCTCATATAATGGGGCAGCACAGTGGCGCAGAGGTTGTGTTGCTGCCTTACAGCGCCAGAGACCCGGGCTCGATCCTGATCACGGGTGCTGTCCATACAGAGCTTGTATATTCTCCCTGTGACCACGTTGGTTTTTTCCGGTTTTCTCAAAGATGTGCAAGTTTATAGGTTAATTGGCTTCTGTAGGATGGAACTGGTGTACTGGTGATCGCAGGTCAGCGTGGACTCGGTGGGCTGAAGGCCTGTTTACACACTGGATCTCTAAACTAAACATTCCCCAACACTTTCACATCTCAGAAACACTTCCTCAATATTTTTTGTCTTGAAATCAAATCTAGAAATAAACAACCAACCTTTTAAAAATACATTATGTCAGAAAGTCTAGGTACCAATTTATTTGCCGTTTTAACAAACCCTGCAGTCTTTTTCCTCATTCAAATGTGACTGAAGGTGAATAAATGTTAAAAATATGAAATGTATACCTTTGCTGCAGCACAACGAACAGCCATTGATCGATCTGTCAAACATGAGCGAGCGGCTTTGTAGATATCTCTGTGATATGGTATAGCAGCAATTCCTTGCCCCAGAAGTATCTTCTGTAAACTCAGCATAATTTCATAGCGCCCTTGGGACTAGATGGCGGAGAAAGATGTTTAAGATTAGATTGTCAAATCTAACAAAAGACAGTAGGCTTCTCAACTTTCATGAAAACTGAGCATTCTCTTGGAACTTTTAGCACAATAATCAACATTAGAAATTAATAATTATACATAGTCATAAAGCACAGAAACATGATCTCCCATTTAAGTTAGACCCATTTACCCATCTTTGGCACAAAATCCCTCTAAATCTTTCCTATTTATGCACATCATAATGTTTTTTTAAATGTTCTTATTGTACCTGCTTCATCTACGTCCCCTGGCAGCTCATTCCAAAACCCACCACTCTCCATGTAAAAAAGGTTGCCCCTTGGGTTTGTATTAAATCTTTCCCCTTAAACCTTTGCCTAGTTCTAGTTCTTGATCTAGTTCTTGATTCCCCTATTCTGAATAAAAGACTGTGCATTCACCCCATCTCTTCCACTCATGATTTTATACACCTCAGTAAGATCATCTCTCAGCCTCTTGTGCTCCAATAAATAAAGACACTCAAGCCGTGGCAACATCCTTGTAAATTGTGTCTGCATTCTTAAGGTAGACACAAAGTGCTGGAGTAACTCAGCTGGTCAGGCAGCATCTCTGAAGAAAACGGATGGGCGACATTTCGGGTCAGGACCCTTCTTCCAGTTTAATGTCATCTTTCCTATAGCAGAGTGACTAAAACTGAAGACAGTACTCCACGTGGCCTCACCAACATCTGGCACAATAGTTACATAACGGCCCAACGTCTACACTCAGTTTTCTGAATGCCAGCAGGCTAAAAGCTTTCTTACATAGAAACATAGAAAATAGGTGCAGGAGGAGGACATTCGACCCTTCGAGCCAGCACCACCATTCATTGTGATCATGGCTGATCGTCCCCAATCAATAACTGGTGCCTGCCTTCTTCCCATATCCCTAAATTCCACTAGCCCCTAGAGGTCTATCAAACTCTCTTAAATCCATCCAGTGACTTGGCCTCCACTGCCCTCTGTGGCAGGGAATTCCATAAATTCACAACTCTCTGGGTGAAAACGTTTTTTCTCACCTCTTAAATGACCTCCCCTTTATTCTAAGACTGTGGCCCCTGGTTCTGGACTCACCCAACGTTGGGAACATTTTTCCTGCATCTAGCTTGTCCAGTCCTTTTATAATTTTATATGTTTCTATAAGATCCCCCTCATCCTCCTAAACTCCAGTCAATACAAGCCTAGTCTTTTCAATCTTTCCTCATATGACAGTCCCGCCATCCCAGGGATCAATCTCGTGAACCTACGTTGTACTGCCTCAATCACAAGGATGTCCTTCCTCAAATTAGGAGACCAAAACTGTACACAATACTCCAGATGTGGTCTCACCAGAGCCCTATACAACTGCAGAAGAACCTCTTTACTCCTATACTGAAATCCTCTTGTTATGAAGGCTAACATTCCATTAGCTTTCTTCACTGCCTGCTGTACCTGTAAGCCAACTTTCAGTGATCGGTGTTCAAGGACACCCAGGTCTCGCTGCACCTCCCCCTTACCTAACCTAACTCCTTTGAGATAATCTGCCCCCTTGTTTTTGCAGCCAAAGTGGATAACCTCACATTTATCTATATTATACTGCATCTGCCACGCATCTGCCCACTCACTCAACCTGTCCAGTTCACCCTGCAATCTCCTAACATCCTCTTCACAGTTCACACTGCCACCCAGCTTTGTGTCATCTGCAAACATGCTAGTGGTGTTCCCAATTCCCTCTTCCAAATCATTAATATATATGGTAAACAGTTGCGGCCTCAACACCGAGCCTTGCGGCACTCCACTCGCCACTGCCTGCCATTCTGAAAAGGACCTGTTCACTCCTATTTGCTTCTGGTCTGCCAACCAATTTTCTATCCACGTCAACACCCTGCCCCCAATACCATGTGCTCTAATTTTAGTCACCAGTCGCCCGTGCAGGACCTTATCAATTATCGCATCTACCTGCAACGCCACTTTCAGGGAACCATACATGTACTCCTAGATTCCCCTGACCACCACATACCCCAGGGCTTTGGGACATCCAGTACCTCCTTGACCATAATACGGACTGTACTCAAAACATCTCCATTAACTTTCACAAGTTCTCTAGTCCTCAGATCATTCTCTGCGGTAAAGCCAAGAAGAAATATTCACTGATGATCTTGCCAATCTCCTATGGCTCCACACAGATGACCACTTTGGTTTCTCTCCAGTTATCCCTTTTCCCTTAACTTATTTATAAAATCTTTGGATTCTCGTAAAGTTTCATAAAGAAATGATTGTCGATTTATCAAAATAAAATTCCCAAATGCAAATATTTTTTACTGTCTATCGGCTGTTTTAGAAGAGATTCTGATAAAGTCTCCTCCTACCTCAGCGCTTTTCATTGCTTTCAATAAGATTCCCACTGAGATTGCATGCGTATTCCCCAACACTCGCCCGAGTTGTTCATACAGAGCTCCCAAACAAGCAACTGCAGTCCTGCAAAAAAAAGTGATAGACTGTCATATCTGCTGATAGATATGTTCACAGGAATTAATTTCTACAAAATAGCAAAATTACTTGGATAATATGAATCAGTAAAATACCTTCTGAGAAAGGAAACCCAAGGAGTAACTATGTATGTTTATCAAAGTAGATTTTGTGCCAATTCACATTCCTACCCAAAAATCTACTACCACGAACATGCACAAATACACATAAAGTCACACACATCTTTGCAACCTCAAAGTAGAGTTTCGTTTTCACCAAGAATTCCAGCCATCACAGAAGCACATTCTGATATCAGAGAGAATTTCTAAGCAAACCATCTTCTCCCATTGGTGTATATCTGTGGTGTATACATTAAAACATCGACATAGGGATGTCAAATATTAGGAAAGAATTTAAGGAAACCAGTTTCAGATTCAGAATCCTGTGAAATATTACAGTGCATTTTATCCCTCAAATAAATCATCACCTCACTTAACACAAAATTAATGGCTTTGCACATCCAATCATTAATGTTTAGGAAAGAACTGCAGGTGCTGGTTTAAATCGAAGGTAGACACAAAAAGCTGGAGTAACTCAGTGGGACATGCAGCATCTCTGGAGAGAAAGAATGGGTGACGTTTCGGGTCCAGCACCCTTCTTCAGACTGAAGGGTCTCGACCCAAAAGAGATGCTGCCTGTCCCGCTGAGTTACTCCAGCATTTTGTGTCTACAATCATTAATGTTGTTGTTTAAGGTCTGTTGCTCTAAAGCTAGTCACAATTGGGGAATTACCACAATCCTCATATTTTTCTACAAAAAAAAAAATCGCTTACAGTTTGGTAGGCAGGTAGCTTGGTGAGTCATCCTTACTTCTGATTATCTCATTGCATTTGTCAATGGTTTGGTACACAGAGAAAATATCACCAATACTATATAATAAGGCCAGGTTCTTCGCAATCAGTTTGCGGGCAGGTGGGCCTGGTGAGCTCTCCAGCAAGGCGGTCAGTTGTTCCACCAGTGGCTTCTGCTTCTCTTTGATATCAGCCTGCAAAGAAAAAGTGGTCAGAAAAAAAAATTGCAGTATAAATGCAGACATTTAGTTGTCTTGCTCCTTCGTGTACTCTTATCTTTTGTGCATTACTTCAATTTTATTTTTTTGAATGCTGCATTGTTATGCAATGAAACCAAGCTGTGATTCTATATGTGCAATGGAATTTGCAAATAGCAATGACCAGTCAATGAGGGAGGAAGAGAAAAGAGACCGTAGATGCTGGAGTCTGGAGCAACAAACAATTTGCTGGAGGAACTCAGTGGGTTGAGCAGCATTGTGGATGCAAAGGAATGTTTGATGTTTCTGATCAAAACCCTGCATCAGAATTGAGAATTCAAAGGGACTGGGCTGCACAGTGGCACAGCGGTAGAGTTGCTGCCTTTCAGCACGTCATTTAGTAATCCAGGAGCTTAGAAGATGATCTTGAAACCTGGCACGAGGAAATTTGAATTCAGTTAGTAGAGACTTTAATAGTAGAGACTTTAATAAGTAAGTAAGTTTATTGGCCAAGTATTCACATACAAGAGATTTGCCTTGGTGCTCCGCCCACAAGTAACATGACATACAGTGACTGTTACGAATGACTCAGAAAACACTAAACATTAATAATAATAAAACATTAATGATAAACACCATTGATCAAGCATGTGAACCAAAATACCAGATCAAAGGGAGGCTACAGATTTTTGGCTGTTGAGTAGAGCAACTACTCGTGGATAAAAACTGTTTTTATGTCTGGCTGTGGCAGCTTTGACAGTCTGGAGTCGTCTTCCAGAGGGAAGTGATTCAAAGAGTTTGTGGCCAGGGTGAGAGGGGTCAGAGATGATCTTGCCCGCTCGCTTCCTGGCCCTTGCAGTGTACAGTTCATCAATGGAGGGAAGGTTGCAGCCAATAATCTTCTCTGCTGATCGGACGATTCGCTGCAGCCTCCAGGTGTCGTGCTTGGTGGCTGAGCCAAACCAGACCATGATGGAGAAAGTGAGAACAGACTCTACGATGGCCGCGTAGAATTGGACCATCATTGCTTGTGGCAGATTGTGCTTCCTCACCTGCCGCAGGAAGTACATCCTCTGTTGTGCCTTTTTGACTGTGGAGTCGATGGTAGCCCCCCCACTTAAGGTCCTTGGAGATGATGGTTCCCAGGAACTTAAAAGACTCCACAGATGTGACTGTGGTGTTGTTGATGGTGAGTGGGGTGAGGGGAGAGGGAGCTCTCCTAAAGTCTACAATCAATTCCACTGTCTTAAGAGCAATTAGCTCCAGGTTGTTGCTACGGCACCAGGACGCCAGCTGTGACACTTCCTGTCTGTAGGCAGATTCCTCCCCATCCTGGATCAGTCCAATCCGGGTTGTGTCGTCCGCAAACGTGAGAAGCTTGACAGAGGTGTCTGTGGAGGTGAAAAACCCATCTGGGTTGGAAGGAAACATTTAAACCACTCTGCCTTCTTTAACTTTCCAGACCCACAACAATGGAGTTAAGACTTAATTGCTCCTAAATGCCTGAACATTCCATCTGGGATGATGAAGAAATGCTAATCCGTGCAGTCAAACCAGCACTCGCCCACTTCCTCCAAGGCGTAGCTATGTGCATCCGCATAGGCCCCAGCTATGCCTGTCTCTTTGTAGGGTAAGTTGAACAATCCCTGTTCCAAGCGTACACTGGCCCTATCCCCAAACTCTATCTCCATTACATTGATGACTACATCCATGCTACCTCCTGCATCCATTCAGAACTCATGGACTTCATCAACCTCACCACTAATTTTCATCTTGCACTCAAATTTACTTGGACTATCTCCAACACTTCCCTCCCCTTTCTTGATCTCATAGTCTCCATCACAGGAAATAGATTATTGACTGACGTCTATTAGAAAACCAGTGACTCCCATAATTATTTCAACTACAATTCTTCCCACCCTGCTTCCTGCAAAGACTCTATCCCCTGCTCCCAATTCCTCCGTCTGCACCGCATCTGCGCCTAAGATAAGGTGTTCAATACTAGAACATCTGAGATGTCCTCATTCTTTAGGGAACGGGGGTTCCCCTCTCCCATCATAGATGAGGCCCTTACTCATGTCTCCTCGGTACCCCACAGCTCCACCCTTGCTCCCCCTCACCCTAGTCCTTACCTTCCACCCCATCAGATGTTGCATACAACACATAATCCTCCAACGGGATCCCACCACTAGCAGCATTTTCCCATCTTCCCCACTTTCCACCTTCTGCAGAGACCGTTCCCTCCACAACTCCCTGGTAACTCATCTCTTCCCACCCAAACCACCCCCTCCCCAGGTACCTTCCCCTGCAAAAGATGCAATACCTGTCACTATACCACCTCCCTCGACTCTGTCCAGGGACCCCAACAGTCCCTTCAGGTTAGGCAGAGGTTCACTTGCACTTCCTCCAACCTCATCTACTGTATTCGTTGTTCAACATGTGGACTCTTATACATCGGCGAGACCAAAAGCAGACTGGACGATCGTTTCGCGGAACACCTTCGTTCAGCCCGCCTGAACCTACCTGATCTCCCTGTTGCTGGACACTTTAATTCTTCTTCCCATTCCTACACAGACCTTTCTGTTCTCGGTCTCCTCCATTGGCAGAGTGAGGTCAAATGCAAATTGAAGGAACAGCATTTCATTTTTTGCTTGGGCAACTTACAGCCCAGTGCTATGAATATTCATTTCACACACTTCGGGTAGCCCCGGTATTCCCTCTCTCTACCCCTTCCCCACCCAAGTCGCACTAGCTTCTCATTTTCATCCCACAAACAGCCTGTTTCCTTTATCATCGTTACTTTTTTGCATATCTTTCATTCATTGTTCTTTATCTCTCCACATCACCGTCTCCAATGCACGCCATAATGTTTGGGACAAAGACCCATCATTTATTTATTTTCCTCTGTACTCCACTATTTGCGATTTGTAATAGAAAAAAAATCACATGTGGTTAAAGTGAACATTGTCAGATTTTATTAAAGGCCATTTTTATACATTTTGGTTTCACCATGTAGAAACTACAGCTGTGTTCCCCCATTTCACTGCACCATAATGTGTGGGACACATGGCTTCACAGGTGTTTGTAATTGATCAGATGTGTTTAATTGTCTCCTTAATGCAGGTATAAGAGAGCTTACAGCACCTAGTCTTTCCTCCAGTCTTTCCATCATCTTTGGACACAACAATTGCTGTTTATCAACATGAGGACCAAAGTTGTGCCAATGAAAGTCAAATAAGCCATTATGAGACTGAGACACAAGAATAAAACTGTTAGAGACATCAGCCAAATCTTAGGCTTACCAAAATAAACTGTTTGCAACATCATTAAGAAGAAAGACAGCACCGGTGAGCTTACTAATCGCAAAGGGACTGGCAGGCCAAGGAAGATCTTCACAGCTGATGACAGAAAAATTCTCTCTATAATAAAGAAAAATCCCCAAACACATGTCCGACAGAAACTTACTTCAGGAGTCAGGTGTGGATTTGTCAATGACCACTGTCCGCAGAAGACTTCATGAACAGAAATACAGAGGCTACACTGCATGATGCCGTTAGCCGCAAAAGAGGATGGCCGGGTTACAGTTTGCCAAGAAGTACTTAAAAGAGCAACCACAGTTCTGGAAAAAGGTCTTGTGGACAAATGAGATGAAGATTAACTTATACGGTGGTGGGGGTGTTATGGCCTGGGCATGTACGGCTGCTGAAGGAATTGGCTCACTTATCTTCATAGATGATACAACTGCTGATGGTAGTAGTAGGCCCCTCTCGGTCATGACTGACCATGGGTGATGCATTCTAGTTTGCAGGTGATATGTGGTCGGATGCAAGCCTGGGCGATGTCATAGGGAGGACAGGCTGTTGCCCATGCAACACGTCCCCCTTCTCCACGTCGCTGATCGATCCAAACGAACACCAGGGCCGTTACAGTTTCGCACCAGCGCCGTCGCAGGAGCTGCCAGAGCGAGGTTGTAGACAACGACGAACTGCCTTAGGGGCCCCAACTCCAGATTTTCTTGAGGTTTACTCCAGGAGCCTTTTCCATGACTGGATATGGCCACAAGGCTGTGGAGGTTTTAAATCAGTTTTCCTACTCCTAGATGGCCTGCCTTCCCAGACTGACGAGCCCCATCTGCCCGAGACTCATGGGGCGGGAGCATCTACCTTCCTGTGCAGGTCTATAGCACCTGCCCACATGGTAGTAGCATAATGAATTCTGAAGTGTATAGACATATCCTATCTGCTCAAGTTCAAACAAATGCCTCAAAACTCATTTAGTCATTATACAGCAACACAATAATCCCAAACATACTGCACAAGCAACAAAGGAGTTTTTCAAAGCTAAACATTGGTCAATTTTTGAGTGGCCAAGTCAATCAACCAATCTGAACCCAATTGAGCATGCCTTTTATATGCTGAAGAGAAAACTGAAAGGTACTAGCCCTCAAAACAAGCATAAGCTAAAGATGGCTGCAATATAGGCCTGGCAGAGCATCACCAGAGAAGACACCCAGCAACTGGTGATGTCCATGAATCGCAGACTTCAAGCAGTCATTGCATGCAAAGGATATGCAACAAATACTAAACATGACTACTTTCATTTACATGTCTTTGCTGTGCCCCAAATATTATGGTGCCCTGAAATGGGAGGGATTATGTATAAACACTGCTGTAATTTCTACATGGTGAAACCAAAAATGTATAAAAATGGCGCTCATTAAAATCTGACAATGTGCATTTTAACCGCATGTGCTTTTTTTCTATTACAAATCTCAAATTGTGGAGTACAGAGGCAAACAAATAAATGATGGGTGTTTGTCCCAAACATTATGGAGGGCACTCCATAATGTATATTTCTCATTTCCGTTATCCCTAAGCAGTCAGAAGAAGGGTCTCGGCCCGAAACGTCACCCATTCCTTCCCACCAGAGATGCTGCCAGTCCCACTGAGTTACTCCAGCTTATTATATCTACGTCATGAATGAATATTCACAAAACATAAAAATGTCTATCAGCCCAGTTTAGTTTCCATCTTTGAACATTTTCTGGTTAAAACAATCCTATTGTAGGTAGAATTGAGAAGGTCATTTTACATATCATGCAAGTGGCAAGGTAATCAAAAAGTCATAGGCAAACTGTGGTTTCTCATGTTGAGAAAGTGAAGCATTACAAACCAATGTATGGCGCAGTGTACAAGTTCAAAAGAGTCTTGATTCAAATTATATATTGAAATGATAGGAAAACATCATTGAGCACAACATTTATATTTCAGACAATAGACAATAGGTGCAGGAGTAGGCCATTCGGCCCTACGAGCCATTCAATGTGATCATTGCTAATCATCCACGATCAGTACCCTATTCCTGCCTTCTCTCCATATTCCTTAACTCCTCCATCCCTAAGAGCTCTATCTAACTCTCTCTTGAAAGCATCCAGAGAACCAGCCTCCACCGGCCTCTGAGGAAGAAAATTCCACACGCTCACACCTCTCTGTGTGATAAAGTTTTTCCTCATCTCCGTTCTAAATGGCTTACCACTTATTCTTAAACTATGGCCCCTGGTTCTGGACTCCCCCAACATCGGGAACATGTTTCCTGCGCTAGTGTGTCCAAACCCTTAATAATCCTATTTGTTTCAATAAGATCTCCTCTCATCCTTCTAAATTCCAGAGTATACAAGCCCAGCCACTCCAATTTATCAACATATGACAGTCCCGCCATCCCGGGAAATAACCTTGTGAACCTACGCTGCATTCCCTTAATAGCAAGAATGTCCTTCCTCAAGTTTGGAGACCAAAACTGCACACAATGATCCAGGTGTGGTCTCACTAGGGCCCTGTACAACTGCAGAAGGACCTCCTTCCTCCTGTACTCAACTCTTCTTGTTATGAAGCCCAACATGCCATTCACTTTCTTCACTGCCTGCTGTACCTGCATGCTTACTTTCAGTGACTGATGAACAAGAACCCCCAGATCCCATTGCACTTCCCCTTTCCCCAACTTGACACCATTTAGATAATAATTTGCCTTCCTGTTTTTGCCACCAAAGTGGATAACTTCACATTTATCCACATTAAACTGCATCTACCATGCATCTGCCCACTCATCCAACCTGTCCAAGTCACCCAGCATCCTCATAGGATCCTCCTTACAGTTCACACTGCCACCCAGCTTTGTGTCATCTGCAAATTTGCTAATGTTACTTTTAATCCCTTCATCCAAATCATTAATATATATTGTAAATAGCTGCGGCCCCAGCACCGAGCCTTGCGTTACCGCACTAGTCAATGCCTGCCATTCTGAAATGGACCTGTTAATTCCTACCCTTTGTTTCCTGTCTGCCAACCAATTTTCTATCCATGTCAGCACCCCACCCCAAATACCATGTGCTCTCATTTGTGGGACCTTATCAAATGCTTTCTGAAAGTCCAGGTACACTATATCCACTGGCTCTACCCTGTCCATAATCCTGGTTACATCCTCAAAAAATTCCAGAAGATTTGACAAGCATGATTCCCCTTGCTGACTCGGACTGATCCTGCTACTGCTGTCCAAATGTGCGGCTATTTCATCTTTTATTATTGACTCCGTCATATTCCCCACCACCGATGTCAGGCTAACTGGTGTATAATCCCTGTTTTCTCTCTGCCGCTCTTCTTAAAGAGTGGGACAACATTAGCTACCCTCCAATCCACAGAAACTGATTCTGAATCTATAGAACATTGGAAAGTGATCACCAATGAGTCCACGATTTCTAGAGCCACTTCCTTAAGTACCCTGGGATGCAGACCGTCTGGCCCTGGGGATTTATCAGCCTTCAGTCCCATCATTCTACGCAACACAATTTCCTGCCTAGAGTGGATTTCCTTCAGTTCCTCCGTCACCCCAGATCCTCTGGCCCCTAATACATCAGGAAGATTGTGTCCTCCTTAGTGAAGACGGATCCAAAGTACCTGTTCAACTCGTCTGCCATTTCCTTGTTCCCCACAATAAATGCATCCTTTTCAGTCTTCAAGGGTCCAACTTTGGCCTTAACTAGTTTTTTCCTCTTCACATACCTAAAGAAGCTTTTACTATCCCCCTTTATATTTTTGGCTAGCTTACCTTTGTACCTCAACTTTTCTCCCCGAATTGCCTTCTTTGTTATCTTCTGTTGCCCTTTAAAAGTTACCCAATCGTCTGGCTTCCCGCTCATCTTTGCTATATTATATTTCTTCTCTTTTATTTTTATACTCTCCCTGACTTCCCTAGTCAGCCACGGTCACCCCTTACTCCCCTTGGAATCTTTCTTCCTCTTTGGAATGAACCGATCCTGCACCTTCTGTATTATTCCCCGAAATACCTGCCATTGTTGTTCCACTGTCATCCCTGCGAGGGTATCTTTCCAGTCAACTTTGTCCAGCTCCTCCCTCATGGCTCCATAGTCCCCTTTACTCAACTGTAATACTGACAGCTCTGATTTACCCTTCTCCCTCTCAAATTGTAGATTAAAACTTATCATACTATGGTCACTACCTCCTAATGGCTCCTTTACCGCGAGTTCCCTTATCAAATCCGGTTCATTGCACAACATAATAATAATAATAATAATAATAATAATAATAATAATAATAATAATACTTTTATTGATCCCCTCAGGAAATTTCAGAAACATAAATCCAGAATTGCCTTCTCCCTGGTAGGCTCCAGTACAAGCTGCTCTAAGAATCCATCGCGGATGCACTCCACAAACTCCATTTCTTAGGGTCCAGTTCCAACCTGATTTTCCCAGTCTACCTGCATGTTGAAATCTCCCATAACAACCGTAGCATTACCTTTGCGACATGTCAATTTTAACTTGATTCAACTTGCACCCTTTATCCAGGCTACTGTTTGGGGGCCTGTAGATAACCTTATAATCTTCTTACCCTTACAATTCCTCAGTTCTATCCATACTGACTCTACATCTCCTGATTCTATGTCATCTCTCGCAAGGGACTGAATTTCATTCCTCACCAACAGAGCTACCCCACCCTCTCTGCCCACCTGTCTGTCTTTTTGATAGGACGTATACCCTTGAATATTCAGTTCCCAGCCCTGGTCCTCTTGCAGCCATGTCTCTGTAATTCCCACTACATCATACTTGCCAATTTCTAACTGAGCCACATGCTTGTCCACTTTATTTCTTATACTTCGCGCATTCATATACAACACTTTGACTTTGGTATTCACCTTCCCTTTCACACCGGTCACTATTGGCCCGTACCTTACTCTCTTATCCCTTTTCGAACTATCCTTCCCATTAATTCGGGAGTCTTTTGTAACTTTTCCTGTGCTCTCTTCCCCTTTAACTCAATCTTTATACTCCCAAATTGTCAATCCCTCCCCCCCACTATTTAGTTTAAACTGCCTGCCAGAATGTTGGTTCCCCTCCAGTTAAAGTGTAACCCGTCCCTTTTGTACAGGTCACCCCTATCCCAGAAGGTATCCCAGTGGTCTATAAAGCTAAATCCTTGCTCCTTGCACCAGCCCCCCCCCCCCCCCCCCCCCCCAGCCATACATTCAGATCCCCTATCTCTCTGTTCCTGCCCTTACTAGCACAAGGTACTGGAAGCAATCCACCCTAGAAGTCCTGCTCTTCAGTCTTCTTCCTAACTCTCTAAACTCGCACTGCAGAACCTCCTTCCACTTCTTCCCGATGTTGTTTGTGCCCATGTGCACAACTTCTGCTAGCGGTTCACCTTCCCTCTCGAGGATGTTCTGAATTTGGTTTGTGATATCTTGAACCCTGGCACCATGGAGGCAACAGACCATCCGTGAGTCTCGCCTGCAGCCACAGAATCCCCCGTCTGCATCTCGGTCAATGGAGTCACCCACCACTATAGCTCTGCCCAACGTCGGTCTCGCCGGTCGAGTCTCATCTCTAGGATTGGAGCCACCGACCTGTCCACCGCTCGGACTGGAAGCATCGTCTGCCCGGACATTTTAAAACCATTCACATCTTAACTCTGGCACTTTACACCATTTTCAATAAGGTCTATAACAGGAATTCCATAGAAACTAGCAACACAAAGAATCAAACTTTCCCACTGCTGATACAAGGCTGACTGGTCTGTAGTTCCCCAACTTATCCTTACAGCCTTTCTTAAATAAAGGTACAATATTAGCCATCCTCAAGTCTTCCGTTACCTCACCTGTGGCTAATAGAAACAATGATAGTTAACAAGAAAGATTAAATATACTGGAATTATTCTCACAAGGAATGACTTTACAGTTTACAAAATTATGAGAGGTACAGTTAGAGGAGATAGACAGTGTCCTTTTCTCATGGCAAATTAGTCTAGAACTCGGCACAAATTTGTGATGGAGGCGAAATTTAAAAGGAGATCAATGGAGTACATTTTAAGAGAGTGCTGAATATTTGAAACAAGATGCCAGAGATGGTAATGGAATTAGAGAGCATTATAATGTTTAAAAGGCACTTGGACAGGTATTTCAGTAAGGAGTAGAGGGATCCAGGCATAATGTGGGCTAATGAGATTAGCTGGATTGGCATCAAAGGTTTGCATGTCTATTGGCATGACCTGTATGTCTTTGGATTGTGGGAGGAAACTAAAGATCCCGGAGAAAACCTACACAGTCACAAGGAGAATGTACAAACTCTGTACAGACAGCACGCATAGTCAGGATCAAGCCCAGGTCTCTGGCGCTGTAAGGCAGCAACTCAACCACTGCGCCGCCCCTGGTTCTACATGAACAACATTTTCTCTTTCCCATAAAACTATTTTACCTATATGTTCAGACAGTAGAAAATTACAAAAACAAAGACATTTTCACAACTTTAGGAACAGTTCATGCTTTACCTTACTTGCAGCCACCAAAAGTTTTTGCAAGAATTGCAGCCATTCAAAAAAGAATGCTGGTTTCTTGGCATCACTCAGTTTACTGTAGAACTCTTCATTTAATAGCAGGCCATGTGCTTGCTCCATAGCTCCGCCAGACTTCTCTTCAAAAACTCACGGAAACTTCACAAAAGGCAGAAGGAGAATTAAAAGTCTTGGCATTCTTTCAATTACTGCAACACAAACATAAGAAAACTATTCATTAGCAGTCTGCGACTATCAACTGGTTCAACAATAAATCAATGAGAAAACACTACACACAGCTAAAATTGTTTGATTATTCTTGAAATGGAAAATACAAGCATCCAATAAAAAGTTGCATGTGAAATACAACTAACTGAAAACTTAGCTTGAATTAATTTACTGTGCTCTAGAATCAAATTTGTAGTTATTTCCACCATTTTAAAATGAGGAACATCTTTGTACGAAATTTATCAACATAATAGCTTCTCTCAGTATCAAAATTGAACAGTATGCTATTTTAAAAACAAATATTAAGTCAATAATACTGCACAGAAGCAGGCCCTTTAGCCCATTATATACATGCTAGCTATCAATTACTTATCAGTGTTAACATTATTTTCCTATACTCTGCCTGCAGCCTTTATGCCATGGAATTTCACTTGCACAATCTAAATACTGAAATGTTGTCACAGTGCCTGCTTCCACGAACTCATTGGGAATTGTGTTCCAGATTTAAAAAGTAAATTTGGACAGATATATGGATAGGAAGGGTTGAAAAGGATACGGGCCAAATGCAGACAAATTGTATTTGCACAGACCTCGTCGTCAAGGACAAATTGATCTGAAGCAGTTTCCGTGCTATATAGCTCTCCAACTGAGAAACAGCATATCCTTCTCAAATTCCCTCCTAGATCTCCCATTCCTTATCTTAAACCTAAGCTCTGCCCCCCCTCCCCCCTCCTATCAAATGAAAACAAACCTAGCCTATCCAGTCTCACCTTAAAATTGAAACATTCCACCCTAGCAACAACCCGGTGAATCTTCTTTGTGCTCTTTCCTGAACAACCATATCCTTCCTGTTGTGCAACGACGAGAACTGAATACAGCTCTCTAACAGTGGCCTAAATAAAGTTTTGTATGGTTGAATCACAAACTCTTTGCTCTTATGCCCTGTGACTAATGAAATCAGGCATCCTGTGCGCCTTCTTAATCTACTTGCAGTGTTGCAATGAAATCCACTGCATTATATGAATGCAATCTTACGATTAAATTATTGATAGTTTTCTTTGATCCCCATCTGAAAAGTCATTGCCTATGTATAAAATATTGCTGTACATTTATGAAACGTATCAATTAATTTTCTCTGTGGAAAGGTTTCTGTACGTCCAAATGAGCCAAAAGATTGGAGTAAATGTACTTCTGAACAATTAAGCTGCAAGAAATGTTCTTAGGAAGTCAAAATGATATTAAAAAATGAATATATGCAGTTTGTGTTTGACCCACCAGCTGTTACACATGGAAATATTAGCACAGATCTAAGATTGCAGAGTCATGGAAAAATATTATACAACATAAACAATGGGCAGCAATTACGATATTTGAGGATTAAATAGCTGGTCAACAAGTTCTCTTCACAGTTCTCCAAATACAGTAAACCCTTGTTCCAATGGACCACACAGGGGAATGGTATCCATTATTGCCCATTATCCGCTATAACCGAGTAAGGGATTCGTTTCAAACACCTAACCGTCATTCCGTGAAACAACGAGTTGTTTGCAAATATAAAGTTTTTTTTAACAGCTAAAAATGTGTTTTTTTACTGCTAAAAATATTAAAGGCTGTATGTTACATTGTTTAAAAAAGTGTAGATCTGAGCAAATGCTTGTCAATTTCAATGCCTTGTCAATTTCAACAGCCTCCGCAGTGTAACAAGCAGCCTGTGTTCTTAAAGAGATAGTCCGCTGTAATCAAAATCCACCATTAAAAAAAATTTGTAATAACCAGGGGTTGCTGTGTTCCTATTTATGTGAAAATGGGGTTCAAGATCAACAAGTCACAGAGAAAAGGTTTATTTTCTTGAAAGGAACACATTTTAAATGATTTGGATCAAACACAAGTGTGTTTAAAACAGGAATGCAATCGCAACCTATTGGCACCATTCATTTAGCCCAGTGGTTCTTAACCTTTTTGGCCCCATGACCCCATCAGATACTTTTGGTCAGTACTGTCACCCCCAAAACAAAAATTGAAAAAAACAGCCCGATTTATTAAAACATGTCTGCCAATACTCAGTCAATGGGATGGCTGAAATTGCTTCGCAGCCATCAGGCGATCAAAAAGAGCACAAATGTTCGACAGGCAGCACCTCATGTCAGCGTCGATCACAAGCCTATGGCGTACCTTCCTTTTCAGAGTTACCGTGGTTGAGAATCCAGCCACACAGCGATAGGTTGAGGGGGACTGGACCAATTGGGTCAGGGCCCTCTTCAAAAGAACAGGACAGTCCTTCAATTTCAGCCAAAATGTGGGAGCTCTTGTTCCATGAATTCACTCTTGAGCTGCGCACCTTCACGGATTCAGTAAAATTCAACCTTCGCAGTCACATCAGTATCACTGATGGCACCGTCTTCAACGGAAAAGGGTCGGATGATCCACT
This sequence comes from Okamejei kenojei, assembly GCA_035221665.1. Classification (NCBI taxonomy): domain Eukaryota; kingdom Metazoa; phylum Chordata; class Chondrichthyes; order Rajiformes; family Rajidae; genus Okamejei; species Okamejei kenojei. The sequence continues at coordinate 53,051,214 of CM069139.1, read as the reverse complement.
CATCACGAGAGCGGTCGTCCAGTCCGGGGAAGTAACTTTCGATGGTTTCACTAATTGCCAGAAGGTGGGTTGAGTTCTCCTTGTGGAAGTGGCATTCAGCATCTGGCGTAGCATCCAGGAGAGTCGACATCTCAGGGAAGATAGTCGTGTCACCGTCCTGGACACTTCTCTGCTAAAGGTTCCTCCTGAACGCTGCCACTTTGTCACGAGCCGTGTGTAGCATTGGGAGGTTTCTTTGAAATGACAGGTTCAAGGAATTCACCTCGGTGAAGAAGTCAGCCAAGTAAGCAACCATCATCATGAACAGTTCATCCGGCATCTGTTCATGAAGCCGTTTCTCCTTCTCAACACACCCTCTCTCCAAGAACAGCGCTATTTATCTCGAAGTTGAATCACATGATTGAGAACTTAACCACGCGAAAGCCAGCGCACCTCTGTGTGGAATATCAGAGTGCAATCGGCGCCCATTTCTTCACACATCACTTTGAAGATTCTTGAGTTTGTCGCGCTCCCTCGGATGTGGTTCACAATATTCACCGCATTTGAAAGCACTTCTCGAAGAGCAGGAGGGAGAGTCTTCATCACTAAAGCATGGCGATGTATCATGCAGTGGGTGAAGGAGACATGGGGAGCGACATCCTTCACGAAGGCTTTGAAGCCGGATCTGCAACCGACCATGGACCCATCTGTACACACCCCGACAAGGCATTCCCAGCTAAGCTCATGTTTGATGAGGAAGGCTTCCAGCATTCTGAACCCATTTTCTCCCCGAGTGGTAGTAGACAATCTGAATGTGAATCTGAATTTCTTTATTTGTCATTCAAAAACAAGTTTGAACGAAATGTTGTTGCCATGCAGTTTTAATAGTCAAAAAGCAACAAAACACACAATTACATAATTTAACACAAACATCCATCACAGTGACTCTCCTCCAGGCACCTCCTCACTGTGATGGAAGGTAAAAAAAGTCTTATCTCTTCCTTGCTTCTTCTCCCGCGCTCAGCCAGTCAAACTGCTGCGTCGAGGCAATCGAGGCTCCCGATGCTGAAGCCCCTGCCGGGCGATGTAACATCTGATTTTAAGTTGCGCCGCGCGATGAAAGGCCCTGCGAGAGGGCTGATCCATGCCTCACGATTCGGGGCGGATGAAGCTGCTGTTGCTGGAGCTCCCGAAAATCGATCACCAACCAGGGACCTGCGAGCTCCAGATGTCACAGATCACAGGGCCCGCGGCTGAAGCCTCCGAAGTCAGGTCGCAGCAGCAGCGCCACCACAGCCTCCAAAGTCAGCCAGCTTCGCGATGGTAAGTCCACAGGCTCTGTGCCCTCAAGGTCGATTCCAGTTGGAGGCCGCCAGCTCCTTGTTGTTAGGCCACAGCGCGAACGGAGATATGACACGGAAAAAGGTTGCATCTCCGTTGAAGAAAGAGATTAAAAAAGTTTCACCCACCACACATAATCCACAACTAAAAATAGACTATAACATACATCTAACATTAACAATAAGACAAAGAAGAATGAAAGACAGACGGACTGCAGGCGAGCCGCAGCTGTAACACAGCGCCGCCACTAGAGCTGGAGAATGGCTCCGAGAACAGGTACTCCACCTTCATGGCTTCTCCATCAAGGTAACGTACGTAGACTAGCAGTTGGGAACATGAGGCAACATCTGTTGACTCATCCAGTTGCTGTGAATACACTGTATTGCTCTTCACAGCGCTCACTACTTGCAGCAGAATATCATTACTCATATCTGAGATTTGACTTTTGACTGTGTCATTCGAAAGGGAAATCTGCCTGAACTTGTTTGACTGCTGTTCCCCCAGCACCAACTTCGCTGCTTCGAGAAGGCATGGCTTGATAAGCTCTTCACCGATGCTGTGAGGTTTCTTAGTCTGTGCAATTCGATAAGCAAACCGGTATGAAGCTTCCAAAGCTGCTTCATTTTGATGAGTGCAGCGACCAGTCGAATAGATGCGGGAACCCTTGAGTGCAGCTTCTTTTCGTTTGAAATAGTCCATACCCTTCACCGCCAGGTTGCTGTGACAAGACACCAAATGGATCTTCCGTTTGCTGGGCTTCATGCTCTTGTGACGCAAAACCTGGCACAGATAACACATTGCGGTTTGACCACGGATTTTTAAACAATGCTTGTGAATCCGAACTTGAGAAATGCTTCACTATACGTGCGCACCTTGGAAGACATGGTTCACAACACACACAGTTCATGTGTGTATACGCAGGGCCTCAGAGGAATTTTATCAGTGGGTTCAAAGTTTCTTTCGGACCTCCTTTCCTTCTCCATTAGTCATCCTGCTTTTATCCACTACTCTACAGTTTTATGCCATGAGCTGTAGCCTGTAAGGCAAAAAGGGGTATGGAAGATGAGAGGGGTGGAATGGAGCGCTCTGTTGATTTTCTGCATTTGAGGCCTTATGCTCCAATACTCCCTCCATGATAAATATAAATAAAAGGATCAGAAAGCACATTTGTTTTGAACATCTTTGTTTATGCCACAATACAGATAAGGAGAAAGAATTCACATTGAAACATCCTTTTATATTTCAGTGCAGATCAGATCATCAGAAGACATACACCCCCACACACACACCCACTCACCCACACCCATTCACCAACACACACACACACACACACATCCCCTCACACCCACCCACCCGCACCCACTCACGCGCACCCACTCATGCGCACACTCAAACCCTGGCCCGGACCACTGAAACTGCCGCCCACGGCTGTCGACTCTCACCAACTCTCCGGGTGGGGCCACTGCAGCCACTGTCGCCGACCTTCACTGTCTTCAGAAAGCCACCGATACTGCTGCCAGTATCTCTACTCCATCTCCCCACGGGCCTCCACCAGCAACTGTGCCGACCCTCATCTCTCCACCGGTCATCAGCGGGCCAGAGCTGTCACCTCACTAGAGTTCCAGGCGCAGCACGAGGCCCACAACCTCCATAATGGAGACAGCACGTGGTCTTACTCTGCTGGGTCCTAGTGCTCCCCCACCCCCCACAGGGAAGAACCATCAGTAGTGATGATTCTGCTGGGTCCTAGTGCTCCCCTCCTAAAGAGAAGACCCATCAGTAGTAGGTCTTCCCCTTCCCCTTCTTTTAATCAGGTTACCCCGGCCACACACCCGCCAGTTAAAATTCCCCGCTTTATTATGGATCACAATTTCTACTAATTACAACATATAAAACTATGTAGGCTCACACAAAATGTGAATGTCTTCACAAAATATATGCAAACATTTTCTGAGATTCCAGGAAATTCCCGGCCCCCCTCCTTCGGCACCGGGTACAATGTACACCCTGCACTCACCTCTCATAGGCCCTGTGTATATGTACGCGCATACGCAAATAAAATACTGTGTGTGATATGTACCTTTGCTAGGTTCCTAAAAATGGGCTCAACAAATTGATGTTATTTACAACTCCTTCATGACCCCTGGAAAAAACCCAAATGACCCCCGGGTTAAGAACCACTGATTTAGCCTGAAAACCATGTCCTCCAGGTTCAAGAACAGCTCCTTTCGAGCAGCCATCAGTTTCTTGTAAATTGCGCAACACTAACCACAATCGGACCTCAGTAACTATGATCTAGTATGGACTTTGTTTTGGTTGCACTAATTAAGTCTGTAATGCAATATGATGGTCTAGTTACTCAGAATTACTGATTGTTAATTGATTGCATTCTTGATTGTATATATATTTGTGTTAATGGACATGTTTAGCTGCAACAAGTAAGAATATCATTGTTCCATTGCTGGCACATTTCACATTAAACACTCTTGACTTGATATACAGTGCCCTCCATAATGTTTGGGACAAAGAGCCATCATTTATTGATTTGCCTCTGTACTCCACAATTTGAGATTTGTAATAGAAAAAATTACATGTGGTTAAAGTGCACATTGTCAGATTTTATTAAAGGGTATTTGTATACATCTTGGTTTCACCATGTAGAGATTACAGCTGTGTTTGTACATAGTCCCCCCATTTCAGGGCACCATAATGTTTGGGACACAGGTGTTTGTAATCGCTCAAGCGTGTTTAATTGGCTCTTTAATGCAGGTATAAGAGAGCTCTCAGCACCTAGTATTTCCATCACCTTTGGAAACTTTTATTGCTGTTTATCAACATGAGGACAAAAGTTGTGCCAATGAAAGTCAAAGAAGCCATTATGAGACTGACAAACAAGAATAAAACTGTTAGAGACATCAGCCAAATCTTAGGCTTACCAAAATCAACTGTTTGGAACATCATGAAGAAGAAAGAGAGCACTGGTGAGCTTACTAATTGCAAAGGGACTGGCAGGCCAAGGAAGACGTTCACAGCTGATGACAGAAGAATTCTCTCGATAATAAAAGAAAAATCCCCAAACACCTGTCTGACAGAACAGAAACATTCTTCAGGAGTCAGGTGTGGATTTGTCAATGACCACGGCCGCAGAAGACTTCATGAGCAGAAATACAGAGGCTACACTGCAAGATGCAAACCGCTGGTTAGCCGCAAAAATAGGATGGCCGGGTTACAGTTTGCCAAGAAGTACTAAAAAGAGCAACCACAGTTCTGGAAAGAGGTCTTGTGGACAGATGAGATGAAACTTAACTTATATCAGAGTGATGGCAACAGCAAAGTATGGAGGAGAGAAGGAACTGCCCAAGATCCAAAGCATACCGCCTCATCTGTGAAACACGGTGTAGATTGGTTAGTGCATGTACACCAATCAGAGTAATCTACTAACACTAGCTCCACCTTACTGTACACTTTATATTAACACTCACTTCCCATATTACGTCATTACACCGGTGGTAGGGATAAACTAACAACGTATTCTTGCTATTGAGGGAGTGCAGCGTAGGTTTACAAGGTTAATTCCCGGGATGGCGGGACTGTCATATGCTGAGAGAATGGAGCAGCTGGGCTTGTACCCTCTGGAGTTTAGAAGGATGAGAGGAAATCTCATTGAAACATATAAGATTGTTAAGGGCTTGGACACACTAGAGTCAGGAAACATGTTCCCGATGTTGAGGGAGTCCAGAACCTGGGACCACAGTTTAAGAATAAGGAATAGGCCATTTAGAACGGAGACGACGAAACACTTTTTCTCACAGTGGTAAGTCTGTGGAATTCTCTGCCTCAGAGGGCGGTGGAGGCAGGTTCTCTGGATGCTTTCAAGAGAGAGCTAGATAGGGCTCTTAAAAATAGTGGGGTCAAGGGATATGGGGAAAAGGCAGGAACGGGGTACTGATTGGGGATGATCAGCCATGATCACATTGAATGGCGGTGCTGGCTCGAAGGGCCAAATGGCCTACTCCTGCACCTATTGTCTATTGTATTGTACTGCACCACCATGACTGATGATTAATACCAGACTGTGTCTGTATAGTTGTTTACATGGTGTCAGAAGTGGGATACAAACCCATGCCTCAATTTGGAGGGGGAAGGGTTTGTCCGTACGCGCTTGGGTCGGGTTAAACATACTCCCCTCCCTACCTGTCGGGCGGTCTGCTTCCCCTTCTTCGGTTCTCCATCACCCAGCCCTACATGTTTTAACAACTGCAGAGATGCCAACCCTAAATTTAGTTCACAGTAACATTTAACCCATTTGTCCGTAACAAATGGGGTTAAATGCATTTCTCTCCGTAACATACTCACCTGGGGTTGTTGCCGGCGGCTATGCGCCTGCGCACTGGTGCAGATCAGCGGGCTGCCGGCGGGCGGGTGCGGCACATGCGCACTTGGCAAGGTTGCCGGCGGGTCTGCGCCTGCGCACTGGGTGGGGGTGGGGGGGAGGCCCGGTGATGGGGCTGCCGCGAGCGGCCGGCTGGCGGCAAGAAAGTGCCGCTGATCGCGCGGGCCGGCGCCGCCCGGGCTCTGGGCCGGGCGTGGCGTGGCTCGAAATGGCGCCAGGCCCGGCAACCCTCGCGGCCACTGGGGCCCGGCAACCCTCCCCCACTGCGCACGCGCGGCCACTGGGGCCCGGCAAAGTGCCGCTGATCGCGCGGGCTGGCAAACCGGGGACACATGGCGCCGGCGTTCACCACGGGAGGAACACCGGCGCGGCGGTGTTCCGTAACAGCATGTTTGGCTGCCGGAACACCGTAAAAAGTTTATTTCGCCGGGATAAAATACGGCGAATCCGGGACACTTGGCATCTCTGCAACTGTTTAACAACTCTTTTCTCTATGGGGAAGGATGTAGATTGATTAGTGCATGTGCACCAATCAGAGTAATGTACTAAGTTAATCACCCGATCTGAACCCAAGTGAACAAAATACTAAACATGACTACTTTCATTTATATGACATTGCTGCGTTTCAAACATTATGGTGCCCTGAAAATGGGGGTGGGGGGGGAGGAGTATTTTTTCTATTACAAATCTCAAATTGTGGAGTACAGAGGCAAATAAATAAATGATGGGTCTGCCTCAAACATTATGGAGGGCATTGTATATAGTAATGAAATTTAGTTGTAATAACAAAAACCTAATATTTATTTCAATTATTAATTTTAAGAACAACAATGCCATTTCGTAGTAACTTCAAAGTAAATAGTTTTTACCATTTACAGCAGTGCTCTTCAACCAGGATGGTACCGCCCACTGGTGGGCGAATTAAGCTTTCAGGTGGGCGGCAGAATAATTACATGCTGTATTAAAAACATCCAAAATATACAAACTCAATTCTGTGAGAGAATGTATGTGAAAAGAAAAAGTTACTATCATTTTAGAGAAAAGTATTTGAATAATGTATTTATGTATGAATATTTAGTGTTATTAAATTATGTAAGAATATTTAGCGTTTGCTGAAAGATTATATGTATTTATATAGATATCTAACTATATATTCATAAAGGTCTCGTCATGTGTGTGTGTGTGTGTGTGTGTGTGTGTGTGTGTGTGTGTGTGTGTGTGTGTGTGTGTGTGTGTGTGTGTGTGTGAGAGAGAGTAAATTCACAACAATCAGGATGAAGTGATGTTTGAATTACCATTCAATCTTATTCCATATTATTCACTGTTTAAGAAAGAACTGCAGAAGTCAAAGGTAGACAAAAATGCTGGAGAAACTCAGCGGGTGAGGCAGCACCTATGGAGCGAAGGAATAGATTACTTTTTGGGTCGAGACCCTTCTTCAGACTGATGTGGGCGGGGGGGGTGGCGTGAAGAAGAAAGGAAGAGGCGGAGACAGTGGGCTGTGGGATAGCTGGGAAGGGAAGGAGGGAGAGAGCAAGGACTACCTGAAATTAGAGATGATACTGGATCATACCACTGGGGTGTGAACTGCTCAAGCGAAATATGAGGTGCTGTTCCTCCAATTTTTTAATATTTGCATATTATTCACTCCACAGTGTCCCTTCAAAATGATGATGTAGAGGAAAAAATACTGCAAATGATCTTCCACAACGTAATGGACAGTTCATTTATTTTGACACAACTCCCTGAAAGATTCATTCTAGCCCTAATTTGTGCCCATAACTTCAGAATGATCCAGTCTTTCTGATTTTGTATTGTTCCACAAATGGGAAAATTGACTCTGCTCTAAGAACTAAAAAGGCATGCTTTATTATTCCCAGTAAAAAGTTTGAAGTCATTTTCATTTATATCACTGATGAAAATCTGCTGAAAAATGCTTGAAGATACTGCTATGTAATGTTCTTTTGTTTCTCAATTAAGGGAGCTACATTGCAGTGTTGCACAGAGTACAGAAAATTTGCTTAATAAATTCCACAAAAATAGGACTTTAACCAAAAACGACAGTTCAGCTGTCAGGTTGATGTATACATGTAAAGGTGCTCATTTCAATGGTATCAAGGACAACTGGAATTCAATGGAAATCAGTGTTTTTGTTTCACACATGAAAAGAACACCTTCCCTAATCAGTCTTTCTGACTGGGCAATCACAAAAATATTCCTTAACTATACACGTCTGTCAATAATCATCGCCAATAATCACAGGATTCACTGGCAATACACAATCAAACTACAAAGAAGATACAGTAAACTAAATAATTATGCCGCCATGCATTCGATATTTTTATAGAAAATGTTTCAACAACATTGGAGCAAACAAAGCGTCTGAAGAAGGGTCTCGACCTGAAACGTCACCTATTTCTTCTCCCCAGGGATGCTGCCTGTCCCGCTGAGCTACTCCAGCATTTTGTGTCCATCTTCAACTGAACATTGGAGATCTTTTAAATACACAAAATGCTGGAGTAACTCAGGCAGTATCTATGGATATAATGGATAGGCAATGTTTCGGGTTGATACCCTTCCTCAGACTGAATTGATTGGAGATCTTTTAGATAAAGACTGGACAAGCAATGGATGAAATAATTAAGTGGCTTGATTAATAACAGAATTTCATTGAACTGTCAATTACGCTTTCCAACAGCTCTCCTCTAAATTACAGGTCATACTTTTTTTTTTTAAGTGACTAATTTACAGCTTTAAATTTCTCAGCTCCAGCACTAAGTAGCTGGAATTATAAATTATTTATGATAAACTGAGATGTACTAAGTGGTATCAGAAACTGTCCATGTCCAGGATTTGCTAACTGCCTTGGTAATGGAGAAAATGAACAGGTCACTTCAAAATTAGATTTCTGCCACAAACAGCTTCCACACATACATGAGAAACTGCAGATGCTGGAATCTTGAGTAAAACACAAAGTGCTGGAGTACCTCTGGTCAGGCAGCATCTGTGGAGGGAAAGGATAGGCAATGTTTCAGGTTGGGACTTTTCTTCCGACTCAAAGCTGAAGGGTTCCAACCAAAAACTTTACCTTTCCATGCCCTCCACAGATGCTGCCTTAACCCACGGAGTTATTTCAGTACTGTGTGTTTTATTCCACAAATACATTACTGACATCCGGTGACAAGAATAATAAGAATACGTTTGCAAATTCACCAGACTTAAAAAGAATATTTGCAATTGACCAACAATGTGAACAATTAATGCCACACGCAAATGTAAATAAATAAAATACAGATTTATAGAATCAGTTACCAGTACAAAACCAGTTGCCCATCAACCTTATTGAACAATCTAGCCTTTCTTTATCAATGCACTTTCTATGAATTAATGAATAAGTTTATTGGCCAAGTATGTTCATATACAAGGAATTTGCCTCGTATGTTCATATACAAGGAAAGTGACAACATGATATACAGCGACAATTAAGAATGACACATTAAACATTAATAATACAACATTATTGATTAAACATGTGAATTAAATAAAATACCTGGGCAAAAGGAGGCTACAGATTTTTGGTTATTGAGTAGAAACACTACTCGTGGAAAAAAACTGTTTTTACGTCTGTCTGTGGCAGCTATGACAGTCCGGAGTTGCCTTCCAGAGGAAAGAGATTCAAAGAGTTTGTGGCCAGGGTGAGAGGGGTCAGATATGATCTTACTGAAGGAATCTTAGGAAAAATAATGCACAAAAATCATCTACCTTCTAGTCATAAACTAATGACAAACCTCACATAAGCATATTTATTTCTTGCAATGTTTTATAATATTGCTTTAAAATTCCTAAGTTTGATTTTAAAAGTCCTGCCTAAAACTGTAGAACCAGTACATAAATGACATAATGCAATTACAGTATGTTTCAGAAAGCATTCAGAAAACAAGAACCCAAAACACAGTCAACTAATTATTTGTGAGGTATCTTAGAAAAATCTCAAAACAGTGTACTGTGGTTCAGTTTGCTGCAGTTTTTTTTAAAATTCAAAAAGAAACACAGTAAATGCTAACTGGAAGAGGAATTGTCATTTAACTTGGGATTAAAAAAAATAAAGCAATGAAATTGCTTTCATCTCAACGAAGGCAAATATTGTATTTGCTGAAAAAAAAGAAAAATACAAAAGAAGTTAAAAATAAATTCTAATGGAATTATTTTTTAAGGCTGCTAACATGGATTTTCCCGTTTTATGGTTCATGCCTTCTCTTATACTTGTATTGAAGTTTTGGCTATTTTTTGCAAAACTACCATATTAATATTTGGAGAAGGCACCATTGCCTTCCTTTAAATAAATTAAACTAAGCAATTAATCAGTTGTTAAATCTGTCTGCAACAGTTACTGATCCAATAGTAAATATTACCGAGATACACATAGTTTTTTTTATTAGCAGTAATATATTCACAAAGGCCGACTCCAATATTTTTTTATGACAAGGCACGTTTTAATTCACACTTATGCTGTGTTCTTTATTGTGAATCGCAATGTATGTTAACATACAATAAGTACAAAAATTGCAGCCCTGAAAATACCACCACCTTGTTTTAATCCTTTTGTTTCCATTCAACCGCTTGTTGATAAGCAATTACCAGCTTAAACTACCACACCCGGACAACATTGAACTCTATGTCCACAAGCTATTTTTTTTAAATCAAGTACAGTACGCGGAATGTTAGATTCTTGAATAAAATCTTAACTTCATCCACAAATACCCATCACGTTTTAAACATGCAACACTTCATAATTATATGCCCTCAAGCCAATAAATAGGAAATCATTCTCGAATAAAATCCTAACTTCATCCACAAATACCAATCACGATTTAAACATGCAACACTTCCTAACTCTCTATGTCCTCAATCAAATAAAAACCCAATCTCATGCCCAAGATTCCCGAATAGCAGAAATCCATCCACAAACATCAATCAAGATTTAAACATACAACACTTCCTCTGTGAAATTGGATTTAGTACTTTTTGCTGCATTGCTGCAAAATATCCAAATTGTAATGTATCAGATTAAATGGCAGCAGCCTGCAACGTCTACTGCATCAATTGATGGAGATTCACCATGTCTCAAGGGTCGCCGCTGGATTTACTTCAGTTGGGGAGTATCACCAAAGGCATCAGGCCGTGTAGCCTTAAAGCCTCCCTCGACCCTTCACTCCGTTAACCCCGCACGGTTGATGCGGCGAGTTCCCACCGATGGGAGTTGGGCTCTGCAGGCGTGGCGTTGGCCGGGTGACCGCTCCTCCGCCGCCTCCCCGCCCGACCCCAGACAACAGGCCGCAGCGCCAGGACGCCAGCAACTCACCGGCACCGAGACCTCCCCGCTTGCAGACTGCACCGAACCGCCGCCGCCGCCTCTCCCAGTCCACAAGATGCGCGACCAAGGGGACGGCTGGCCGGCGCCGAGCAACCAGGCCAGGGCTGCGAGCACAACTCCGAGCGGTCGGCGGGGGGGCCGGGCCGGGCCAGGCCAAGCCAGGCTAACCCCGAGCAACCGAACAGCCTCTGTGATGACTGTTGTATTGTCATGTGCCCAAAGCAGAACAATGACATTCTTAATGTGTAGGGAAGGAACTGCAGATGCTGGTTTAAACCGTAGACACAAAATGCTGGAAGATTCGCTCCATAGATGCTGCCTCACCCGCTGAATTTCTCCAGCATTTTTGTCTACCCACAAAATGCTGGAGTGACTCAGCGGGACAGGCAGCATCTCTGAAAGCAGGGATGGGTGACGTTTCGGGTCGAGACCCTTCCTCACACTGAGAGTCAGAGCGTACATTCTTACTTGCAGTAACTATAATATGTAAAGTCCCTCACCCTGAGCACAGGATCCCCCCAGGGTTGCGTCCTCAGCCCCCTATTGTTCTGCCTGTACGTACAAGACTGAGGCTAGGTTCAGCTCCAACTCGATAAAGTTTGCTGATGACACTGTGGTGGTGGGCCTGATCTCAGACAATGATGAGAAGGCCTACCGGGAGAAGGTAGCTGATCTGGCACTCTGGTGTCAGGACAACAGCCTCCTCTTGAACATCAAAAAAACGAAGGAGCTGATAGTGGACTTTAGGAGGGCACATCATCCGAGGACGTACACACCATTGAGGATAAATGGGGATACTGTGGATAGGGTGAGCTGTTTTAAATACCTGGGAGTCCACATCTCTGAGGATATGACATGGACATCGCACGCTGCAGCACTCGTGAGTAAGGCAAGGCAGCGCCTTTACCACCTCAGGCAATTGAGGAAATTCAGAGCGTCTCTGAAGATCCTCCAGTGCTTCTACTCTGCAGCTGTGGAAAGCATCTTGTCCGGAAATATTACAAATCTGGTTTGGGAATTGCTCTGCCCAGGACAGGAAGGCTCTGCAGAGAATAGTGCGTTCGGCCGAATGCACTATGGGAACTTCTCTCGCCCCTCTGCAGGAACTATACATCAGGAGGTGCAACTCCAGAGCCAATAAGATAATGGGAGACCCCTTCCACCCCTGCAACGGACTCTTCCAGCTGCTACGGTCAGGCAAACGCCTCCGTTGCCATGCTGTGAGAACGGAGAGGATGAGAAGGAGTTTCTTCCCAGAGGCCATTCGGACTGTAAACTCCTCTCACCAGGGACTAACTCTGCTAACTTACTGTACCACAATACCGCCCACAATATTTAATATGAAAAAGAACATGCGATTCTTTTTGTAGTTTGTGGTTGTTTGTTTTTTTGCACAAAGTCCACAGGCACTGCCACTTTTCATTTCACTGCACATCCCGTATGTGTATGTGACGAATAAACTTGACTTGACGGGGAGAGACAAAGAGAAAGGGGCAGAGACAGAAGGGCAGAAGGACAGAAGGGAGGAGGAGAGGGAGGGTGGGTGAGAGAGATGGGAGGAGAGGAAGGGGAGAGGGAGGGGAAGGAGGAGGATGGGGAGAGAGGGTGAGAAAGGTAGGGGAGAGTGGGGAGAGGGGTGGGGGCAGTCCATCTATTCCCCACTCCTCTCCCTCAATTCCCACTCTCCCTCCTCACCTCCCCCTCTCCCTCAATCCCCCGACTCCCCCTCTTCACTTTCCTAGGATCGGGCCTTACCCTGCCCGCCCATCGCCTTATTTCTTCTCCTGTTAGAGTGGAGCTGTGGGCTTGTGACCAGAGATCCTGCTTGTGATTCTCTGGAGCGCGCAGGGGATGGGAGGGGCGCCCAGGGCTTCGCGGAACTGACGCCTTATCGCTCCTCCCGATCGGCAGAGCATTTTGAGAACGTGGGGGGGGGGGGGGGGGGGGGGGTTTGAGTGGGCTGGCGGGCGATTCCAGCTGCAGGAGGCGCGGCGCGGCTTGAGCATAGTTGGAGGGGGGGGGGGGGGGGGGGTTGGAGCACGCGGGCGTCTCCAGCTGCGGGAGGCCTTTGCGTAGTTGGAGGAGGGGGGGTGGGGGGAGCCGGGCTGCCATATGAAGTGGGAGAAGCGGCTTGGGATTGGTCGGCATGTGGGATTTGTGACGTAAGCAGCTCGTGAGGTCCCGTTTCGATTTTAAAGTGAGTGAGTGTGGTGGGGGGGGGGGGAAGTATTTAATTTTTTTTAAGTATTACATAAAAATGTCTAAATGTAATGAGGAGTAAATCAGTGAATGTAAAAGCGAAATCACACTTCTACAGCATATAAAAACAATTGCACACAAAATAAACATTTCAAGTATTATTTTATTTCAAATGTTGGTTTTACACATTTCTTCCATTACCCAAAACATTAAATATGGCAATAATTGTTTTCATTGTACTGACATGAAAACTGAAACACATATTGAAATCGTAAACATCAATTTTATTTATCTTTTTTATTATTATTTTCAAATTTTTAATTTTTCCATTCACACAGACCAGCAAAGCATCCTCTGGATTAATCTCATTGATTTGAATTTATAATGTCACTGTTCATTTTTAATGCGGTGACTTTATGTTAATAGTTTAGAAAGTGAATAAAGTGTACTTGCAAACTAAGAATCACCAAATAAATATTCATAAAAGTGATTCTAGTTTATCATTTTCAATCCTATTCCCACATCACAACCCTTCTGCTGGAATGTCAAGTGTCACCTTTGTTTGGAACGATTCTAAATACTCAAATATTAGTAAGAGAAAATAAATAACTACTGGTATATGGTTTTCTTACAAAGAAACAATTGATATCCTGAAACAGTGGCTGCAGTCTCAAAACACCAATTCAGCAGTTTTTTCAAGATAAGGGACTGAAATAATTGAATCATACCCAGCATCAACTTCATGCAGCATACTTTGCATGGGTCTAAAGCTAAATTTGTCTAACAACCTCATCTCTTAATTAGCCATGAGCTTTGGGTTACAATTGCAGTTCCAGGGGTAGCTTGCTGGCTCTGTAGTTCATGTGAGAACAGTCAAATAGAAGACAATGTGATGGTAAGCAATTAAGCAGTTCACTTGGCAAATTGCTGTTCCTCATAACTCGGGGCAGCACAGTGGCACAACTGGTAGAGCAGCTTCCTCATAGAGGCAGAGACCTGCATTCCATCCTGCCCTCAGGTGTGTCTCTATGAAATTTGTATGTTCTCCCTATCATTATGTGGATTTCCTCTCCCACAACCCAAAGAGGAGAGAGTTTGTAGGTAAGTTGGCCCCTTGCATGTATGGAGTTGAGAAAATGGGATAACAAAACTTGCATGAATTAGGGATTGTTGGTTGACATGGACTTGGTGGATGGAAGAGTCTGTTTCCATGTTATTTCTCTACAAGTAAAACCAAATAAAACTCATAATGAGGTAAATAAACATTACAGAACTTGTCTCTCTGCAGGTTGGTTTCTATTGGTTTGGATGCCAAGCACTTACAGAAACCAACATTTAGAAATAACTACAGATGCTGGTAAAATCGAAGGTAGACACAAAATGCTGGAGAAACTCAGTGGGTGAGGCAGCATCTACGGAGAGAAGGAATTGGCGACGATTCGGGTCGAGACCCTTCTTCAGATGTCCGTGTGACGTAATTTTGCAAAGGTGGCCTCAAATATGCATCAGTCCTCTTTACACAATGTATCTATGTATGGTATATATGATCTATTTGGATAACATGCAAAACAAAACTATTGGTACAAGTGACAGTAATAAACCTAATCCTATGTAGTCCAACACCTATTCTGGGCAAGCTCTGGATACCTGTGGAGAAATCATCATCAATATAAAAAACCTCTGGTATAAAATAAGTACCCAAATGCCATTTTGTACATGCACTTACCGATCTTGAACCAGGAAAACAGACACATCAAAACTTACACGGATAGGTTGGGACCCTTCTCCAGATGTTAACCCTTTTAGTTAGAAAATGGGTCCCAACCCAGAAATGCTTCATGACCTGCTGAGTTACTCCAGCACTTTCTGTCCTTTTCTGTAAACCAGCATCTACAGTTCCTTGTTTCTACATCAAAACTTAAATGGATTTCAACTTGACTGACCAAGGTAACCAGTATCTCAAAACCACATACAAAACAAACTCATAGGAGTGAAACAAGACAGCAGAACCTTTAATAAGAACTTACAATTCAAAGAAATCATTATCAAGAAGCATTATTCAAAACACAGATACACTTGTATAGGCGTGTAAAAATGACAAAGCGGGACAGGCAGCATCTCTGTAGAGCAACGACAGGTGACATTTTGTTTTGGGATCATTCTACAACATGGTGGATAGGATACGTTTCAGGTCGGGACCCTTCTTCAGATGTGTTAATATGTTTGTACAACTGTGCAGCAATTCCGAAAGGCATCTCAGGCAATGAATTAACTTAAAATGTCAGTTGTAGGAAGAACATTTAAACAAATAAGCAAAGAATTGACAACTGCAGAAGCTGGACATAACAAATCAGGCAGCATCTGCCACTTATAAAAAACAGTTAACCTTTCAAGCAGACCAGTAAAAACATAACCTGCCCTCTGTTGCCATAGCTGTTGCAAGTTCGAGAAACTTGTTGCAACTTTGCAATCTCCAGCAATTTCTGTAAAAATACAAATTAAATGAGAAGTACCCTGTGCACATCAGACTTAGTGTAGATAAGCTAACAAGTGCGGCAGTACAAATAAGGGACAGCCCACTGAAATGTTATCTTGAAGTCAAGACTTCACAGGATGATGCGGGGTTTGTAGTAAAGCTCATAGCTGAGGAATGTGTGTCAGCACTGGGACATGTACAGCAACAAAGGCAGATACGCGAGTCAAAAGCTAATTGCCATATTTGTTTTGCAGAATACGCAAGCTATGGAAAAGCCAAGGTAACAGCGCAAGAAATATTGACACTGATAGTCTACAAAGAGAAACAGAAATGAGCAGCCCCTCCTATGAAAGACAGTACCTGGGGGAAGATTAAAGGAAACACTGGCTTGCTTTCAAAACATTTCTGCAGGGAGAAGTGACAGGTTTGAGGAACTAAGTGGTAAATATATGGAATGTGGTTAGGAATAACAGGTCTTCAGGACACAAAAGATCTAGAGGCACAAATGCCAAAAGCCAAAGCCACTTAGAAATGACAAGGCATCTGCAAGGTACATTATAATCAAAGGGGATGTGACATTAGAAGTGGCTGATCTGATCAGAATGCGTGTGTAGACTGCATCCCTAGGTGAATGGGACTTTCTTTTCAGCAGGTGGCAATAAAATATCACTATTTTACCCAACTGTAGACTAATGCAATTGAATCTTTCCACAACATAGCAAAATATTTTTTAAAGAAATACCTTTGAAACCGTGCAGAAAAAAACCCTTACTTTAATTTCCTTCTTGAAGTACCATAAAAAATAATGTATATCATCAACTTTCCCACATGTATGATCATTCGTCAAAGGAAACAGATTATGTAGGAGTGTGACTGGGTGGTGTGCAGTTACTCTTATAATACATGCAAAGCTTACTTCTAAATAAATATTTCAATCATGTTCCAGAAACTGCCAAAGGAAAATTCAACATGGTGGTACTAAATCCATACACCAGAATGCCATTTCATCCTGAATGATAGTGCACAATTCTATGGATAGTCAATTTCTCATTGTGTAGCTGATGGAAAATTTATGTATTTGTTACCTTGTGTATTCTATCTGTGTCTGTACCTATAAGGTAATTACTTGCGCGACTAGAAGTTGTTTTGTAAGATCACTTACCAAAATTGCCTAGGGCGCAAGTAATTAACAGGTCTCGGTCGCGTGAGAAATCACATAGCGTGCAGAACCGCTAATCTTGCGCCGGCGAAACATTCTGCAGCTATCTGTTATTTCCTTTCGCTCTGAGTGACTTATCAGTTACCATTGTCTCGACGCTCTTTGGTTTCAATCAGTGTATAAAAAGATGTGTTGCAGCATTAGCACAGGGGGACTCGTACAGACTCCTGTGCTCTGTATGACTCTCTCTCAATAAAGTTCGTTCAGTTGTACCTCAGTTTTTGTAATGGTCGTTTGTTGGAAAATTTCTAACAGTAGCTGCTCTTAAAAAGAAAATAAACTGTTGAGATAAAATAAAGCACATTTAAATAATTACATAAAGTGCTGGAGTAACTCAGCGGGTCAGGCAGCATTTCTGAAGAACATGGATCGGCAATGGTTTGGGTCAGAACCTCCTTCAGACTGGTCAGGTATGTAAAGAATCACTCCAGCACTTTGTGTTTTTTTTAAACCAGTATCTGTAGTTTCTTGTGTCCACATTTAAATAATATTAAAAAATGAAAGAGTTGATTTAAAATTCAATCAAGTGTGTATATGGGCCATTGGTGTCGATTTGCAACACTTGTCGACTTCCGTATGTTCCATGTTTGACCACAACTCCAACTTCAGCACATTTACTGTTCGAGGCCAATTCTTTTTCGCAGTGAGCTACAAACTGTGTAAAAAGCTCTTTGCCATCCTCCTTTCCAATATTGTCATGGT
Organism: Okamejei kenojei; assembly: GCA_035221665.1. Taxonomy (NCBI): domain Eukaryota; kingdom Metazoa; phylum Chordata; class Chondrichthyes; order Rajiformes; family Rajidae; genus Okamejei; species Okamejei kenojei. Next base: position 53,033,531 of record CM069139.1, on the reverse strand, counting down.
ATTGCATGGCCCGTCCCTTGAGTTTTCCACCCAACGTAGCCTGAGGTATGATGAGAACATTAGCCGGTAGATCCAGCACAGACACGTGTTTACCTTCATTATCCTCACAGAGTCTCACATTCAGCAACGATTTAACTGCAGAAGGGAAAATATTGTAGGTAAATTCTAAACACTTTTCAGTTTGCTTTCATAATACAAATAAACTGCTTAACTGGAAAATATTTAATGCAAACAATTTGAATTAGAACAAGGGTTAATTTTTTGGGGTTGAACCAAATTTACTTGGAAAAATTATTCATTATTTCCAATTAAACTCTGTGCCAGTTTTAGATTTTAGAGATACATTGGGGAAACGGGCCCTTCGGCCCACTGAGTCCATGCCGATCAGTGATCACCTAGTACACTAGCACTATCCACATGGTCACAGGGAGCACGTACAAACTCCATACAGATAGTATTCGTAGCCAGGATCTCCGGCGCTGTAAGGCAGCAACTCTACTACTGCGCCACAGTGCTGCTATAAATAATATTTTGTCGATTTAACATGGCCACTGATATACAAGTACAGTGCATTCAGAAAGTATTCAGACCCCTTCACCTTTTCCACATTTTGTTACGTTATAGCTTTATTCTAAAATGGATTAAATTAATTTTTATCATCAATTTATACACAATACCCAATAATAAAAAAGTGAAAACAGATTTAGAATTTTTTTCAAAGTAATTACAAATAAGTAACTGAAATATCACATTTACATAAGTATTCAGACCCTTTTCTCAGTACTTTGTTTGGCAGTGATTATAGCCTCAAGTCTTCTTGGGTATGATGCTACAAGCTTGGCACACCTGTATTTGGGTAATTTCTCCCATTTTTCTCTACAGATCCTCTCAAGCTCTGTCAGGTTGGATGGGGAACGTCGATGCACAGCTGTTTTCAGGTCCCTTGAGAGATATTCAATCGGGTTCATCCGGGCTCAGGCTGGGCCACTCAAGGACATTCACAGACTTGTCACAAAGCCATTCCTGCGTTGTCTTGGCTGTGTGCTTAGGGTTGTTGGCCTGTTGAAAGGTGAACCTCTGCCCCAGTCTGAGGTCCTGAAGGCTCTGGAGCAGGTTTTCATCAAGGATCTCTCTGGGCTTTGCACCATTCATCGATCCTGACTAGTCTCCCAGTTCCTGCCGCTGAAAAACATCCCCACAGCATGATGCTGTCACCACCATGCTTCATCGTAGGTATGGTATTTGCCAGGTGATGAACGGTGCCTGGTTTCCTCCAGATGTGCCACTTGGCATTCAGGTCAAAGAATTCAATCCTGGTATCATCAGACCAGAGAATCTTGCTTAGGTGCCTTTTGGCAAACTCCAAGCAGGCTGTCATGTGCCTTTTACTGAGGAGTGGCTTCCGTCTGACCACTCGAATATAAAGGCCTGATTGGTGGAGTGCTGCAGGTGTAGTTGCCTTCTGGAGGTTTCTCCCATCTCCACAAAGGAACTCTGGAGCTCTGTCAGACTGACCATCGGGTTCTTGGTCACCTCCCTGACCAAGACCCTTCTCCCCCGATTGCTCAGTTTGGTCGGGCGGTCAGCTTGATGAAGAGTCCTGGAAGTTTCAAAGTTCTTCTATTTAAGAATGACTGAGGTCACTGTGCTCTTCGGGACCTGCAAAGCTGCAGAAATTGTTTTATACCCTTCCCCAGATTTGTGTCTCGACACAATCCTGTCTCGGAAGGTCTAAGGACAATTCCTTCGTCTTCATGGCTTGGTTTTTGCTCTGACATGCACTGTCAACTGCGGGACCTTATGTAGACAGGTGTGTGCCTTTACCAATTATGTACAATCAATTTAATTTACCACTGGTGGACTCCAATCAAGTTGTAGAAACATCTCAAAGATAATCAATGCACCGAAGCTCAATTTTGAGTGTCATAGCAAAGGGTCTGAATACTTATAAAAATGTGATATTTCAGTTATTTCTTTTAAATTCACTTCTAAACACCTGTTTTCGCTTTTGCATTATGTATTGTGTGTAGATTGATGATAAAAAAATAATAATTTAATCCATTTTAGAATAAGGCTGTAACATAACAAAATGGACTACTGACCATTTGTACTTGTTTGTGGAATCTGTTGGTCAGCAGTAGGATGGCAAGGACAGGTGGATGACAGTACACTGCCAGACATAAATTTATGGTTATTCCAAAAATATGAACGGGTAAATTAAAACGTTGGTAGCAATTAGGACGCATTATTCTAAAAACGTGTAAATCAAGCACGAGTAAAAAGCGAGTGCCTGTATAAACTCTCCTGAAAGTGGTATCGCAGCTGGATAGGGTGGTGAAGAAGACTATGAGCACACTAGTCTTCATCAATCAGGGAACAGAGTAGAGAAGTTAGGACATTAAGTTTCTGTTGTGCAAGACATTGGTGAGGTTCCACTTGGAATAGTGTGTTTGATTTTGGTTCAATTTCTGCTCTAGGAAATTTGCCATTCAACTGGAAAGAGTGCAGAGACGATTTATGAGCATTTGTCTGGAGTTCAGGGCCTGAGCTATTGGGAGAGCTTGGGCAACTAGAAATATATTATTTTCGGCACAGAAGGCTTAAAGGTGATCTTTTCTAGATAAATAAAATCATGAGGGGAATTAATAGGGAGAAAGCACACATTCTCTCTCTCCCCCCCCCCCCCCCCCCCCAGAGTAGGGGAATCAGGAACTCAAGGGTGTAGGTTTCAAGTGAAAGAGGAAAGGTTTTAAGAAGTACCTGAGGGGCAACTTTTCCACAGAGGGTGGTAGGTATACGTTACAAACTGCCAGAGGAAATAGTTAAGTGAGGTACGATAACATTTAAAAGACATTTGGGCAGCTACATGGATATGAAAGCTTTAGAGACATGGGCCTAACCTGGGCTGGTGGGACTAGTGTTAATGAGGCATTTTGTTTGGCATGGGCAAGTTGGTAAGGGCCTGTTTCCATGCCGTATGACACTTATGTGCATGGTTTTACTTGCAATTTAAACTTAGTGGTACTCTGCGGAGATTGAAATTATTATCATTCTTAACTCCCCCCCCCCCCCCCCCCCCCCCCCCCCCCCCGCCCCCCACACAACTGAAGTGTGCAAGACTTGCCAAGCAGTAATAATAGAAAAAACAAAACTCCTCCATATTGAGCCAAAATAAAAATCTAATTCAAGCCATACGTTCAATTATAATGAATTAAGTTATCTAATTTACATTTAAACACTGTTTACTAAATATTTTATTCTTTACGTTTTGGAATTCCCTTCTATGCTGGACATTCATGAATTAATTTGTAATTTTGCATATTGATATTTTTCTCAATATTTATCTCCTATGCCTTCCCCAACTTTAAGTGAATCTGCAACCTCCTGTGCAAATATATGAAATTATATTATGATTCCTTCTGCATCTCTACTTTCTCTTCAGAAAGCTTAACCTTCTTGGAGAGCCTCTTTATCTTGGTAACTAAATTCATGTGAACTATCTTGGGATGTTTTCCTACCGCTATTTGAAATTGTGTTTACAACTTCATTAAGAGTTGCTGTTGAGGCACGAGGTGATAGCTATTTGAAATGTACCCAACTCATTCAAAGCTGCAAATATGTATCATTTATATAAATATAGGTACACAAAAGGCTGGAGAAACTCATTAATATACCGTGTACTCACGCATTTTGGGGATTAGGTCTACGGTTGCACCTTTAAAAAAACAAACGTAGATCAACGTCCCCCTTTCTATCTGTAAAATAGGGAAATGACTATTAAAAAAGAAATAAATTCTTCCTTCCTTCACAAATGAACTTCAAATGAAAGGTGAAATACGGGAACAACCGAAGGCCCAGAGGAGGGAGAATAATCCGACGGTGCCTCAATTCCCACCCCACGAGAAATCAAGAGCAACAGTGCGCCCAGCTGTAGGGAAAGGCAATCACCGCAAGAACCTGAACGTATTCAGCCGCTGTGCCTTCTTCTGCCGGCTTCACCTGCAGCCGAGCCGAAAGACATTGCTGCAACACCACACGAGCCGCCATTGAAGTCAAAGGGTAATGGCCAAAGATAGGGCCA